>OZ020515.1:13207357-13339171 GCA_963971425.1 Bryoerythrophyllum caledonicum
CCTCTATAAGTGTTATGTGTTACTAGTGCCCAAGTGTTAACTAAAAGTATGCTCCCAATCCCTAACACTTATCGAGGTTTGACTGTAACGTACTCACAGAATTTCATAGTTAACTTAGTCTCCTACACAGAAAAAAGTATGAGAAAAAATTTAGGGGCAACAATGATCAAGTCCTCCTTCGCACCATCTAGACATTGCCTCTTCGGCAAAGGGGAAAAGAAGTTTCGATTCAACTTTGAACGTTATGATTTTACAAATGAAAAACATTCAACAATTGAAATTTGAATCAGTTCTTCTAAACCGGGTTGCATATTGAATTCTATACTATGCCCTATCCGCACTATTTGGGACCCCAACAACAATAATTAGGGTCCCCAACAAGAGCTAAAGGGGCCCCAACAACAATCGCTCGGGCCCCCAACAATAGCTGTTGGGGTCTCAACAATAGCTGTTGGGGTCTCAACAATAGCTGCTAGGGTCTGCCCGATTAATTTGAGTCCCCAAACGTAGGACTTTTTGGAGTGGATGGAGGCCCAAATCATGTCCAAAGTACACAATAATTGGCTCACTTATTATTTGGCTATGTTTGAAGAGGATCTTACGGTTACTTTTTGAATATTTTTCTCCCATTGAGCTCTACATGGAATTTAATTTTGAGGAATTTTTTACAGTATTTCAGCGTTTCGACCCCCCAAGGACGTTTAGGGGTTAATGTTAAATTGTATTTAGATTGAAAATATGTTTGAAAAATTAAAACTAGATATAAAATCGGAGATGGAAAAGAGAACCCTTAGGTTAAGGATTTAGTATATATGAAGGGGCCAATTTTTAAGTTGTATGTAAGAAATATGCTACATTACACCAATTATTTACCATGTGAATGCCACGTGGAAATTGTTGAAATTTTGGATTGAAACATTGATAATTTTGTAATACACTTGTTTTAAAAAATGGGTTCATTTCAACAATTTCTTACCTCTATAAATTGGTGTATATGGAATTAACATCAAGCTTCACAGAACAATATAAAATTATGAACTTTTGGATTGGATCAGGGTTTAGGGAAAGAAAAGTCAAAGTCTAGAATACCAGTCAACGATGGAAGAAAATGAACATTTTTTTTTACTTTGAACACTATAATCTATCAATCCATGCGGTGGATTGCAACCATAAGAGCATGGTGTGTTCATATAGAAGTCTACTTTAGGATCTTACGATTTAACCACTAAAGGACCACGACCACTTTCGCTCTAAAACCAGTCCAAAACTGCCACTGCCAAAAAGAGACATGAAAATCACATCTTAAAGTGAATTTTGGATTTTCAACCGTAAGATCTTAAAATAGACATCTATATAAACATGCCATTAAATTTTGGTTGCAATCCACCGCACGGATTGATAGATTTTAGTGTTTGAAGTCAAAACAATGGTTCAAGTTCTTCCCTGCATTGAGTAGATCAGCAGACTTTGACTTCACTTTGTATCAAATTTTTGCATTGAACAAGGTCTAAATCCTATACCATTGTCTTAAGCATGATGTTACTTCCCAGCACACCAATTTTTAGAGGTAAAAAAAGGGTGTAGCATATTAAAAACAAGTGTGCAAGGAGTGGAGGTTCAAAAATTGTCATTTCACGTTTTATTTTTTTGTGAACTACGTATGTATCCAAATGATAATCCAAACGGTCAATAAGAAGGTTTGCACCACATATTGTTTTTGAAAAAATAAAAAGTGAAAAATATGAAGATCTCTAGGTTTTATGTAGAAAAGATGAAGTTTTTTTCCCCCGTTGCCCGACAATGTGTGAAAATGTTTGACTTGGAATATAATGCCTTTTTACACTGAAGACAAGATTTTTTTTTGAAAATTTGTAAAAAAGGAAATATTCTTTATGTGTGTGAAAAATCTCAATGTCAATAGAAACTTTTGTCAAAATTTTTGGAGGTGCCCGGTCTCCCCACTTTTGGCTTTAAGTGGTATTAACTTTCAAACCACAAATCCAAAAAATAAAATAAAAATATGTCCACGAAGCTCTTATCAGAGGCAATCTAGGATGAAAATTTCAGAGAAAAAGGATTTTTTTTCGAGTTTTAGGAACCTGCCCAAAATCAGAAATCCCTCCGAAGGAGACTCTGGTCCTTTAGGGGTTAAATTCTAAAGATCACTTGGAAAATGTGATTGCTATGCCTCTTTTTCGATGTGACTGTTTTGGACTAGTTTTTTAGCTAAATTGGCCATGTTCCTTTAGAGTTTCAAACAAGGTAAAATATTTAGACCTTGCATATTACTTAAATATGATTCAAAGTGTTGTCAAAGTCTCAGTGTCTCATGAATATGGATCAACGCAGGGAAGAGAATAAGTTGTTGTTTGGATTGTAAACCCCATGATTTAACTATCCATGCGGTCGATAGGAACCAAATATATGAATACGCCATACTGTATTAGTTGCAAACTATCGCACGAATCGATAGATTATAGTGTCTATGTAATGCTTGAAGTACAGAAGTTCCAAATCTTTTACCATTGTCTTAAAAGTTAGGCATCATGTTCATATCCAATACACCAATTTCTAGAGGTAAAAGAGGGGTGTAGCATCTTCGAGAAAATTCAACAACAAGTGGAGTTCAAGAATGGCCAATTCACGTTACAATCACTTGTGAACTAAATATCTTTTAGAATGCTTATCCATATTCCAATTGGTCAATTAAAGGGTGTACATCACATCTTTTAGGAGAACAAAAAAAGAAGTGAAAAAAAATAAAAAATTGTAAGTTTTATTGAGGAAAAGAAGAAGTTTTGTTGCACATTGCACAAAAAATGGTGAAATGATTTTACTTCAAATAAAATGCCACTTTACAATGAAGACCATCATTTTTTTGGTAAACTTTTAAAGAAAAAAATGTTTTAGATGAGTATAAAAAACCTCAATGAGTGAATGTCAATAGACAATTCTATAAAAGAATTTTAGATGCTTGTGCTCCCCTTTTTTGACTGTGGGTGGTACTAAATTTGAAACCACAAATCTACAAAAAAAATTAATTAATACATTCAAATAGCTCTTCCCAGGGACAAAGTAACATAAATTTTTTGAAAGTTGTTTCTTCATATTCGCAATCTAGAAACCTGCCCAAAATTAAAAACTCGCCGCGAAGGAGACTTAGTCATGTAGAGGCCAAAAATCCTCCCATACAAAGTTATGCCTATGCCGTGGACAATGTACCGTTGGCCCTTGGAACATTGTGCCCGTGGGCCATTCCAATTTCCTCCTGGTGAGTCAAACATAAAAAAAGGAAACGAGCATCTCTTACATATTACGTAAGATATTTTAAGTGGAACCATTATTAAGAAACCATATAAATTTGTGCTTAAACGCGCACAATGGAATATCCTCGTGAATGCGCACAAAATCTTTCCGACATTCTTCCGACCATTAATGCACGTGACTGGATCTCCAGATCTGGATTGCACGTGCAAAGTCAACCGTCCCAGAAAAGGAAGTGGAGGACAAGAGAAGGGCGATGAGGGGGGAGAGAGTTGGGAGGGGAGGGAGCCTAAGTGGAGGACCAAAGAGGGGAGGCCGACCGATCGGGGTCAGCCGCGGACAGACTCGGCGGACTGATCCGATCGAACGGCCGTGGCCGTCCGATTCGACAACCGCGGCTGCGGATGGCCACGACCGTCTGTGGCGGCATCGTGGCCGTCCGATCGAGCGATACGCCCGAGGCTGTCCGCCATCGGACGACTCGAACGATTTGCCGATCGTCCGCTGAGGCCGTCCGCCACTTGCGGTCGGCATAAAAGGCAGCCGACCGACCTTTCTCCCACACTGTAGTGGGCGAGCTGGTCGCTTTGGCATATTCTGCCAAATCGCTTGCGCCCCCTCGAGTGGCTCATTATTTCTTAATTCATTTAACCCCTAAACAACTAGAGTCTCCTTCGGGGGGATTCCTCGATTTTTTGGCAGGTTCCTAAAATTCGAAAACAAATCAATTTTTTCTTAAATTTTTATTCTAGATTGCCTTCGGTAAGAGCTTCGTGGACGTATTTTTATTTTATTTTTTTAATTTGTGATTTGAAAGTTAGTATCACTTATAGTTTTTGAGGGAAATTGTCAAGGAACTTTAGGGGTTAATTCCCATTCATTCATTTAATTGTTTGTTCTAGTTAGGGAAGATGCCAAGGTCCAACCGGCCTGTTGGTCCAAAGGGGAAAGCCCCCGAGATGGATTGGGACGCAACGGACGATCCAGATGTTGTTGCGGAGTACGGATGGCAGGATGAGGAAGAGAGGCTGTGGACTTGCACCATGTGCAAGAGGTACGTGAAGATGAAGCACCTCATGAAGTTGTGGCCCAGGGCACAAGCGAGGATATCGGGGCCGCGGCGCGAAGGTCTAGCGAGCAATTGTCTGAGCGACCATTTCCGCCATCAATATCATGACGTCACTGCTGCGGTGGGTGTGCGCAACTCAAGGCCGGAGATCATGTTGTATTCGAACATGGCGATGGTTTGGGCGGAAATTGTCCTACACAAGGATGTGGTACATGGACCAACACCCCTCAGAGCTATACGCCAACGCATCCAAGGGGTACATACGAGTCTCGTCGTAATTCCCCCGGAAAAGAGGAAGAACATAACACCCCACACTCTACACCCGTCTATTACGACGGATATGGCGGTTCTTACCATGGATATGGCCGTTCTTTGGATGGCGGCCAATGTGGTACAGGGACCAACACCCCTCAGAGCTATACACGAACGCATCCAAGGGATACGTACGAGTCTGGTCGTAATTACCCCGGAAAAGAGGAAGAACACGACACTCCAAATCCAGGACCCGTCTATCACGACGGATATGGCCATGCTTACGATGGATATGGCCGGAGCTTAGATGGGAGAGACAACACACCTCCATCAACGTTTCCACCTCGTCAGAACGAAGATGCCGAGTTTGAAAGACAAATGCATGAAGCCACAATACAAAGCCAGAACGAGTACATCCGCAGGCTCGAAGATGAATCTCGCTACATGAACAGGCAATACAATAACTTCTATGATGTTTATTCAAGCGGGCCGTACTCAAGTGGCGCTGGGCCAAGTCAAAGACATGATACTGACTCAGATTCCGATTAATCATACATGGTCTTTGTGTAATGTAATCCATGTGGATAATGTCTTCATGTGAGAACGATGTTGATTATTTTGTAAATTTAGAAGGTCATTCTTTAAGATCTTCAAATTGATGTTTATTAAATATTTCTACGTTGCGGCCATGTCAATGTTGATGATGAATGTACAATACAACTTTTCACTCACCTCATAAAAGTTAAAGAGTATTTCATATCATTACATGTTAAACAAATTTTTTTTACAACATGTACCCCTCAAGTTCCTTGAGTATTTCTCACCCAGAAGTTAAAGCAAGAAAAGAAACGCCGGTCTGCAAAGGGGCCGGCGTGAATAAAGAATTTGTTCGTTCCTTCACTAAAACCATGCCCACCAGACACCGTGTCGGGGAAGGCTTGGTTTCTTTTCAATTTTGCGTTGGTGTAGTAGAATGGACATGGCCTGCTGAATAGCAACGGTGTTAATAATATTGAAAGTGTGTGAAATTGTTTCGATGGAGATTTTAAAGGTATCTCAAAAGGATATTTATAGATGGGATAAAGGTGGTGGCACAAGCATTGGCAGTGATTACAGTAAGCGCGTCCATTTTCCATCCGAGGGCAACGATGTCATTAATAAAGGGTTGCTCGATTGGTATTCATTTATTTTGTTTTCAATTGTTTCCGGGGAGAATCTATCATTACAATATGTGAATTCGATGAATTGAATGGTATACTCTTGGTTAATGTGGTCGGGTGCAAGGTCATTGTATGGAAGGCCCCAAATGCAAAGTATGTCGACTTTGAGTCTAGGGTTACAAGGACAACGCTAAGTTGCGCATGTACATGGGATTCGGGAGTAGCCAAGGGGGGACCGTATTTCCTTGTGGGTTGTAACTTGTTATTAAAGGTGTCGGCATTCATGAGGATGAATCATCGTGATTTTTTGTGGGAGGTAAATAGTTTTTGAATTTCCCATACAGCTTTATTATGTCTTGTGACAATTAAGGAGTGTGTGTGATGGTTTTGGGATTTTTAGTAGAACATGGAGTGATTTGTCGGGGTCTGAGAAAGTGCATATGGGGCATGTTACATATGGGAATTTTTCTATTCCAAATAAGAGTTGTTTTCGGGCGTTTCCCAAATATCAACTATTATGGAATCTGATGACGCATGTTATTTGTGAGTTCGGGATGATGGGATTTTCAAAGAATTCGTAGAGAGTTCATAGTCTATTTTGTTGTTGCCAACCCATTATTCTATATTAGGGAAGTTTTATTTGATTGTGTCAAGGTTGTTATAGAGGTCTTGTTTCTTGAGATATTTGTTCAAGAATAAAACCGGAACCTTAACGGGGGTGTCCTCTTTAGGAGGCCAATATTCTTTTTGGAAGTAGTATGGGGTAGCATGTGGATGTTCGTACAAGTCTTTGGCATTTTCATGCGTGTTTGCGGACCTCTTTTCCAAGTTTATTTGCTTGTTCGTTTCCATCGATATTTGCTTGAGCAGAACTTTGTGAAGGATTGATATATGTGTTCAGTTTTGTAACATGTGGATCAACGACATTAAAATAGTTTGGTCGAGATGGCTATTGTAGAGGATAGGGTTTGTTATTTGGATGTTTAGTAGATAAAGTGCATTGATACAGTCAGTGAATATGTGTGCGGATTTGTTGTTGTGTTGTGTTGTGATGATTTGTCATGTTTTGTGTATGGCCATAAGTTATGCTCTAAGGATATTTTAGTGTGTCAAAATTACTCTATAGAGTACACGAAATGGTATACCAAATACATCATACAATATCAATGAATACAACAAAATCTTCCTATAAGCATTTTTGCTATTCATATTTGAATGCCTCTACAATTTAATGTATGCATGTTTGTATTAATGATTGCATAACTTCATTGCTTTAAATTGTTATGGTTCTAGATGTCCGAGTAAATATGTCGTAGCAATCTCTACCTACAGAGTTAGGCATTGAACTTCCTTAAAATGCTTAATAAACACTCACAAGAATGTGGTTTTCGGAAAACCTTCTACACAATTTATTTTTTCTACTAAATCAAAACCCTACTCAAAGAGCCGATATCCACTATTAATATAATGTGGCCAAATTATAATTTCATCCACTGTGGATGAAAATAGTCAGAGGATGGAAAAGCAGTCTGTGGTTGAAAAAACAGTCTCTGGACGAAAAACAATCTCCAGAAGAAAAATCGTCTGCGAATGACTAATGCTAAGTGTTAAGAATTATCAGGAACACTATTAAGAAACTCTTAATGTTTGTAACCCGCTCCTTCTCTAGTCTTCCAATTTTTTTTAAGTAATTTTGAAGTGAATGTTTTTCTTAATATTAAATAATATAGAAAATTCATTAAAGTGGTTGATATAATGCATTGCAAAACAAGCGCGAACCACTACTAAATTTCTATAGATGCAAACTAGCGGTTGGCGCTTGCTTTGCAACGCATTAGTCCAACCAGTGTAATGTAGTTTAATATTATAATTAGGTTTTCAAAATTTCATCTGCAGTCTAATTTTCATCCACTGCGAATGTTTTGCAAACATTTAAACCGCAGTCTGATTTTCATCCGCATTCCAATTTTTCATCCGTAGTTTTTTTCATCCATAGCCTGTTTTTAATTCGTTGCGTTGTTTTTCATCCGCTGTGGAAATTTTCATCCACCGCGAGATTTTTCTTCCGCTGCGTAGAATTTCATCCATAGTGGATGAAACTGTTTTTTTGGAAGAAATAACTTAACATCGAGTTAATAGCTTCCAAAATACTCATTTTTTTGGAATTCCGACTTCGGATTTGGGCTTTTTAGGTGCGTTTTCATCTAGTGGGTAAGCAAAAAAATTGTTACAAAAGTTTTGAAAATTTGACATTTTGGAGTGTATTTAAAAATAACATTTCACGGACTAAACTTTGGATGTAGATTATGGCGAAAGAATATGTTCATCACATTTGATCTCATGCATGTTTTTTTGTGTGTTAGTGTTGGTTGTGTTTTCAAATTTGTTATATATGGCGATATTCATTTACAAGACATGTAAGGTGTCTCATTTCAAATCTCATTTCAAACAATAATATGATGATGGACACGGAACGAATACAAATGGATGGAAGGGGACATCGCCAAAGCGTGCATGAACCCTAAACATGCAAAGTTTGAATCAAACTTTTAACTTTTCTATGCACCTGATTCAGATGTAAATATTTAGAAGAATGTACAATGTCATGGAAAACCTCATGAGAAACGATGATTTTCACCGTTCCCTTGAAAAAACAAGTCTTCTCTTTATTGAATTTTTTAAAACAGCATACCAATCCAAGTCAAAAAATTTCACACATTGTCACTCATTGTCGAGTGAGGTACCAAAAGATCTTATTAGTTTTCACATAAAACCTACATATCTTCGTATTTGTTACATTTTATTTTCTCCACATTAATATGTGGTGTAAACCTTCTTATTGACCATTCGGATTAATAATCCAAAACACATTATGTTCAGAAGGAAAAAAAGTTTGAATTGGCAAAGTTTGAACCTCCACAACTTCCACAGTTGTTTTGAATACCCTACACTTGTCCTCTACCTCAAAAAATTGTTGTCTAAGGAACTAACATCATGCTTAAGGTAGTGGATTTAGACCTTTTGTAGTTCAAAATTTTGACACCAGGTAAAGTCAAAGTCTGCGGATCCACTAAACGCAGTGAAGTAAATGACTTATTGGCTTCACTTCACACACTATAATCTTTCAATCTGTGCGGTCAAAGTTTTTGAAATTTTGTAAACATATTTTTTAGTAAGTCTTAATTGAGATCCAACTGTCAGAACTAGAAATCAAACTTTTGGTTTCGTTCTATGGTCATTGCACTAGAATCCAACAACTGTGAAGTATTTTCGGTGCAAAACTGTCACGATATTTTTGGGGATATAGGAGACATGTTGTATGAGTAGGAAGTCGGGCCTGAGGAGGCGTTTCAAATGGGGGTAATTTCTATAAATGCTAAATTATATTCAAGAAACATAAAATGGTTGAGGTTATGTATGATTTAGTGCCATGGGCAGTATGATCTATCCTAAAAATTCGAACCCAAACTTGTAAAATTTGATATACGTCTTCTCTACATAAAACCTAGAGATCATCATATTCTACACATTTTGCTTTTTCAACAACATGTAGTGAACACTGAAAACCTTCCTAAACCTAAGTTTGGATTATCATTTGAAATCTAATTTAGTTTACAAAGAAATAAAGCTTCAAATGGCAATTTTTAAACTCCAGTATTTGCGCACTTGATTTGAATATGCTACAGTTCTTTTCTACCTCTAAAAATTGGTGTGTAGGGAAATCTCATCATAAGGTTGGATTTGGATATTTTGAGGTAATTTTAAAAAAAAGTCTGAAATACAAGAATTTTGAAATAGAACACATTGATAAGTTAAAAAATCGGAACTATGCCACAACCTAAACCATATAAAATTCAAAAAATGTCGGTCTTTGCACGGCTATATGAAATAAGATTTTTTTACTTCTTGTGCCCAAATTTCAAAGGGATGTAATACATATTAATCTAAGACTATTGCTATAGTCACTTCAAAATGTGCATGCTATCTAGTATAGTCTAATAATGCCGAAAGGAATAAAGTAAAACCTATGTATTACTAATACGTTGATCGATAATGCTCATGAGGCGTGGGCCGGTTGTATGTGTCGCTGAAGCGTGTAATGATATGAAACAACCCTCCAACGCTTTCTCGATTTTCATTGCAGACTCTCTCCATGTACATATGAAATGTATCCGCAAATTCTTGATTTGAGAATACTACGGAACTCCGAGATTCCCGTTGCAGATTCTCGTAGTCTATGGACATTGTCCGCCCGTTGATTCGTTGCGCTATTCGGGCCGTAGCGAACTCCTCCGAAGCCATCGATAACTTCGGAATCATTTGCACATCCGCATCAGGTTTGTGCAAGTACGCAACCCGCGGATCCACCCACCATCGCTTTTGCAGAGTCTCGGCCATGTCTTCACGTTTTGTGATCGTGTAAAGAGACTGCATTGGTTTGTTAACCTTTGTGGTCATGCCCCAATCGCATACTCCAATATACACTCGCGATTCATCTGGAGGGAAGTGGAGAAGGATATTGTCCGGAGACAAGTCATTGTGGAGATTGTTGCTCTTGTGGACCTCGTTCATGATGCGCAACAACGCCCACGCAAGCTCGGTCCGTTTTTTGGAAAAAACAAATCAACTGTTGAACTTAAATAATCTCATCATCGGGGAATCTCCCATAAAGTACAGACACCTATAACGGACAACTTAAGCATTTCTGCATATCAAAGCTTGGTTTATCGATAAGGAGATAATTTTGGTTTGTAGGAAAATAAGGTTCAGGAAGAATGAGCATTTTTCCATGAATTATCTCCCAATATTGAAATTTGTACAATTTTTCAAAGTGAAAAGTACTTCAGAACCCATAACCGATATATACAAATGAGGTACATCTGTTCTTTCACAATCAAGGAATTAGGATATATCGGTTATTGGTCACATGTTGGTTATGGGTGTCTCTACCTTAGTTCAAATGTGTGATGACATCGTCACCAAACATCTTTCAAATTGTCCCGCCATTCCACTACTACGCATAGCCTTCGTACTTGTCCGGATGAATGGCCACGAAACTGATGACACCCGGATGTGGAATCCTCACCGCCATCGACTCGTTCTGATGCTCCACTTTTGCTAAATCCGGCCGTGTCTCTGATTGATTGGACAATTTGGCGGCAAATTCCCAGAATGGTTCAATGCCAGAAGCACCCTCAATGCGGACTTTGCGAATGGTGGCATATCCACCTCTCCTGTTCGCATTGTCCATTCGTATAACCGCGGTTGTTGGCGGAATGGCTATGAGATGGGCTTTACGCAGCAGGTCTTCTTGGTGCCACTCTATTGAGTTCCACCATCCTACGGAGCCACGTCGGTTTTGATTCTTGGCGAATGGCTTCACCTGGGCCACGAACAAATCCGCCTTCAACAGCACGTCGTTGAAAATTTCATCCGCCGCGCGATTGAACCTCCCAAACTTGGTCAACAAGTTCTTGGCATTCCAGAGTGAATCGTGCACTCTGGCATCCAAGAACTTCAAAAACCCGCGCTTCTGGGTCTCCGTATTCCACATCGGGGCTTGAAGCGCGTCCATCATGTGCTGCCGCATATCCGTCCGGAACTTCTCGGGGCCTTCATCTCTATATCTGACGTACTTGCTCTCCAATGATCGAATAGAATTTTCCTCATAGAATTTGACGGTCAGTTCTATGAGGAATAAAGCCGTCGGCTTGATCGGACGGCCGTCGTACGCCTGCGCAATCAAATCGCGGCCGTACGATCGCTCCATCGGCCGTCCAATCAGGCGAATGGCCGAGGTGCCTTCCGATCGCTCCGACGGCAACGACCGATCGGACGACCTGTCGCATTTTGACGGCTGCGATCTCACCGCGTGGCACTTCGTCGAATCTGACGGTCCAGAAACTTACAAGGGCCTCCCGTAAATGCATTTTACCCCACCCGGACGCTGCGTCCGATATGACGTCAGGACGTCCTCGCCCATGGACGTCCCAGGACGCTCTCAAATCCCCAAGGACGTCGGATTGGTAACCCTCGACCAGAAGTTCTGACTTCCAAGAGATCATAGGATACCTTGAGATTGGAAGATACCCGGTCCACCTCAATCGGGAGGAGAAGAGTGTTTTTCAACACCAGGTGGCACCGTACTGTCTAATTCAAGGGATTCTTTTTTGAATGGGAGCGGACGACAAGCTCCGTAAGTTCCTTTATTTTGTTGATGTGTGTTAACATGTCATCACCTTCTTACATCTTGATGGTAAAGAACTTACGTCGAATGAAAAGGATGTTGGACAAGCTCTTTGTCTCGTGCATGTTGCACAACGTATTTCATGCTTCCGCGGGTCCTTTGCAACTCCTTATGTGGGCAAGTTGGTTGTTTGCCAAATTGAGCCCGATGGCAATCATGACCTTCTTCGCACGTCGATTGTAGTCCTTCACCACCGTGGGATCATCGTCCTTGGTGGGAGGGTCGTCGGTGACCTCCACGATCTCCCAAAGGTCCATGAACCCAACACCATCTCAATCTTGAACTTCCAAAGGCTAAAGTTCTCACCTTTAAACTTGTCAATGGTCCTAGCACTCTCACTCTCAAATGAGGCCATGGTGACACTCTAATGGCTAAGATCAGCCCTTAGTTGCTACTAATGTGCACTAATGCACCTCAATCTCTCAATTGAGCCCTATCTAGACTCCCAAGTGCATATAGGCACCTCTAACACACAAATAGGCCTCCTCTGAGCACTAGTACACAACTAAGCGACCTTACACACCCAAATCAGCCACTTCAAGGCTCTAAATTGCAAGTATACACTTCAAAACTCTCAAATGAGTCCCTTCTAAGCTCATATAATCAAATCAACCCTTTCCTTGCTCATACATGCGAATATGGACTTCAATGACCTCAAAGAGCTCCACCTAGACTCCAATGTGCATACTAGACACCTCAATCACTCAAATCAACACCTTATTAGCGCAAATAAGTACATACATCATGATTGAACACTTACAAGGTCTGAAACTCTTCAATGTGCACCACCGCCGCTCTTCAAAACTCCTTGTGACTCCTTAATTGCCACGCGTCCTCCAAATGACTCGTTGAGCACCTCAAATGCTTGAAATCAGCCCTAGTGCACTCTAATGCTCCAAATGCACCCTCCGACTTCTCCAACGCTCCAAATCAGCCCTCGTGCTCCTCGAACACTCGAACCTTCGCAAGGCCTCCTGCAAATACTAAATGCAACAAAACTCTACACTCGCAACTCACATGAGTGGGCCCATAACCTATTGAAGTTATAAATAGAGAGATGGTTGCACAAGCTAGAATACACCCACAAGGTATTGCAAACAATGGTTGGAGTGAGATATTGCCTTCTTTCGAAGGCCTTTACTTATACCACTTGTTTGGCACCTTCCTAGTGCCTTCTTCAACAACTTCCAAGTGGCTTAATTCCACATGGGTCTCATGGCCGCCCCCCTAAGACTTTGCCACCACCCACTTGACCTTCCTACCTTATCTTTGACTTGGTATATTTAAAGCAAGTGGGCTGGTACTTATCATTTAACTTAGCCATTCCCATGTGCAACATGTGGCTCTTCTACCGCTCCCCATCTTCTCCCCTTTCACTTTCCCCCAAAATCTATCTCGATTAACTATTTACAATATCGTAAAACTACGAGCAACTCTAAACTCCAATACCACCCCGTCACCTTCTCCCGCAAAACCAAAACAACATCTCAAATCAAAAAAATACATATATAGTCACATGGAATGCCTCCTCTTTAAATACTGCCCTTACTAGCTAACAAACTTTGGTCACACATACAAACACACCGCCTACCATTATAGTTATACAAGAAACAAAAATATCCGCCACTAAATCCACAAAATATATACAAAATGTATTTCAAGACTATAAACTCATTTTCAACAATACGCATGCATTCACAGGATGTATTCAACAATGGAGACCATACACACCGGGCCGTGGTGGTCTCCTTACACTAATACATAAAAATTATGCTTTCCCGGGCAACATCAAAAAAATCCCTACCCCAATACACATATCACCTTACCTTCAAATAATAAAAATCACTAATCATCCACTATGACCATGGCTAGTTCTTCACATGTATATGCCATCTCACCCCGAAGATACTAGATTTATTAATGACATACAAAACACTATCACATCTCAAATAAATAACAACCCCAACCACACATATATACTATGCGGAGACTTCAATAGAGACATAGCATTAATTGGACGCCAAATCGGAAACCATAACAGCCCTCCTCAAACCACAGACCACCAATGGCGCCACTTCAAAGAAAACTTAAACTTCACTTACATAAAAGCCGATACACAAATCTATAGACAAGGTGGCTATAATTATAGCGATTGGAGTCTAGTAGATGGATTTTATATAAATACCAACAACAATACACAATACACCTCTACAACAAACAAAGACGTTATTCTCAACTCAGACCACTCACCTATACACTTATACATCCCAAATAACACCTTAATTTATGTAACTCCCACAATTCTAAACAATGATACAATATGCATACTCAATCCCATTCCAAAAGGCAACTTAGAAAAATTCAACACAAAATTCTTTGAAGAACAATCCATGCAAATAGACTTCCTCATAAATACTCTTGAAAATAACAATCAACTATCACAAGTACAATGGCAAGAAGCATGTGAAATCCTAGATACACTCATCAAAGAAATCTCCAACACACTAGAACAAACTTGTAGAGCCCACCCAATACCCCAAATGACAAACCGAACATCTCAACAAGGAGGCTATCTACCCCGCAAACTCTCTAAAATTTGGAAACAACATCTTACTACATACCATATTATACAAAAAACTATAAGACTTGTAAAAAATAATTAACAATGGCGTAACCACCCCATATGTAATGAACTACTAACTCTACAACATACCCAAATTTCTACCCTACCGCCCTCGGGTATGCCCCATGACACATGGGTAAAAGATATTGCACTACTTGCAAAAAATGCCAACATACAAGCTAGAAAAATAACCTCAAAACACACCAAAGATAATATTAAGAAAGCCATCTCAAAATATAGACAATTATATGAAATCAGCCCTAAGAAAATTAACAGAAAAGTCTTTAAGAACCTAGAATCCCCACCACTAGATTGTATCACAGACCAATATAATAATATTTTAACTAGCCCCGAAGACATTGCGAATGAAATATTCAATCAACAAACAAAAAACAATAGACCCACAATAACAATATGTAATTACCAACCACAACATTCAATTGAATGTACATGTGCTGTACGCCAATACCCATGGCATGACCTTGATGGATTTACCTTAGACAAACGAGGTGAACTGGAAAACCCACTACATAAGTACTTTAACAGGGCCACATACGACACATGTCTTAAAAACCTCGGTAACAACAAAGCTCCAGGCCCAGATCCTATACGAAGCTCAATACTCAAAAACATGCCTCCAAGATTTCACAAACTCTTTTTCTTTTTCTTTTCCCACTGTTACAAACAAAAATAAATACCAGCTTCGTGGAAATCAAGTGCAACAATTTTACTTTACTGGAAACATCTACTCCCAATCATCCACTATCAATATTGGAGAATACTTCAGAAAAACAAAACCTATGCCCATTCAAAGAGGAACTATACAAGGAGATACCCTTAGCCCATACTTATTTATTATATTCTTAGAAGCACTACTTAGATGGCTAGAATGAGGAAATAATGGATACACCTTTGGCACATCACAAACCATCATAAACTCTGCAGCATACGCTGATGACCTCGCCGTCATAACTATCGAAATTAAATCTATTCAAATACAACTCAATAAAATTAATAGATATTGCAAATGGACCGGTTTGGACGCACATGTCCCAAAATGTGCCACTACCAGATGCCCAAACAAATCCAAATTAAACCCTACTACTTTCAAAGCCGTAATGCAAGGTTCTAACATCAATTACTGCAATCAACCAATCCCTATACTACATCAAAATGAACCATACATATACCTAGGTACAAATCTAGTCCCCTCACTAAAATGGAAAATTCAAATTCACACTACAACCACAAAACTCATCAAACAATGCAAAGAATTAACATTATGTCCGGCCACCATGAAACAAAAAATAAAAATGGTTGATAATGTAATACGCCCAGGCGTAGCATACAACTTCTACAATGTACCATACTCTATGCCAGCTATCAAAAAACTTGTCCAGAAGATAATAGCCATACAAAAAACCATATGTGGACTACCAAAATGTATGTCAAATGCGATAACCCAACACTCACATAATCTATTTGGGCTTGAAGCCTTCTCTCTCAAAAACGCATACCTTTGATCTATAGGTGAACAATTACAAAATGCTCTAAATGACAAAGGTAGACTTGAGAAAATATATAATGGATTAACTCATTATGTCCTCGCCCAATACAGTCATGCCAAAAACATACCTAGAATCAAAAAAAGTGATTGTATAAGATCACCAATCACACGAACATTCTTCCTATTAAAACACATAGCTAAAGCCCACCTGAAAAGCACATTCCCAAATTTCCTCATTGATCCTACATCACTAGAAATAATATGGCGCCAAGAAACACTAAACCACAACACACTCAATGCCCAACTCTCTCAAAAGCTTCTACAAAAACTCCTATCAAAAAACATTTTTGAACTAAAACAAATTACTTTACCTAACGGCACACACATTATGAACAATGAGGACTTCAAAAACTACCACTTCACCCCATCCAAATTATTAAAAAGTGCTCTAAATGTTGCTAAACAACTATTTTGCCACCCCACATGCCCCATTACATGCCATACCCCTTGTAACATACACTCATATTTCTATATACTTCAAGATTCATTCATTACCATCAACAATAACATTACTCCAAGAAATATCCCTCCACCAATCAATCCCCCTAACCCTCCACATTCACATCATTCCCGACCCCCAACTCACATCCCCAAGAACCCTACCATATATCCCATTAATAACATCACACACCACAAACATATCCAACGCACAGACACAAATAATATACAAAATAACCACACAAAATATTTATGCCAATGGCAACACAACAATAGTACATACAATAAATGGCTTCTCCAAAGAGACCTCTTTCCACGTCATGACACCAATACCTCCACACATAACACCAAAAAATTAATACAATACTACCAAAAAATCCAAAACAAAATTTACTCAGAAATCATCCTAGCCCACCACCCTCAAGAACAATTCTCAGACCCAAGATCCGTAACACCACCCATAGTTATTCTTCTCTTAAACATTTATACAACAGAATGTAATCCAGAAAATGATATCCTTGCAGTCTCAAACACAATTAAAATAGATAATGATCAAGCACATCTATATGAAGAAAATGGCCGACATTTGCACACTATTCCCACCACTCGACTCCAATGGTTATAGAATCAATACAATACAAAACTACAAACTCCTACAAACATAGCACCATTAATCCAACCCTTTGAAACCGAACTAATTTGGCTATACCAAAGATAGAAATACCGAATCCTAAACATTGACCCTCTCAAAAATGTGCAATACACGATACCCACACCCATTTTAGACTCACTAATATCATCCTTTAACATTGAACAATCATACTTTTCTTCACCGGTCACATGCTCTACCAAACTAAAAAAATTCTACTCACCTTTTGAAAGAGACAAAATATTCGGATCATTGGAAAAGGCCTTTGACTACAAATGGATAGGTAATGGTATTGCCCACCCCCACAGTGAGAAGGAAATGGAACAAGCAATACATTAGGCGAGACTTGCCGCCAAACATGACCCAAACAACACAAATACAATCATCATCGCACCAAACCACAACTGGTACCAAAACAACAACCAACACTTAAACCCATTCCGAGATTCTCATATCCTTGCATTATTTGAAGCAGATTCAATACCATACGAAGAACCTACTATTCCACCCGAGTTAAAAAAACCTTGAATTGAACCATTCACATTACAAATAATATGTGTCCATCATCAAAATCAAACCATTGGTACCATAGAACATCTGGCAGAACTCACCTCCATAACACACAACTTAAACATACATTGATTACACACACGAATGATCCCACCTTCACCTATACAAACCCCCGTTAACCGAAGTAAAAAATGGGCAAAACTAAACTACGTCAACAATACATCAAACTATCTTTTCACACCGCCCCCCCTCCCAAGCTATCCAACTCATACCACCCCGAAATTTAACCCACACATAGTTATTATACCAATGGATCCTTTAAACCACCAGAACAATTTAGCCCAGGAAATTGGCGTAGAGAAAAAGCTAGATATGGCATATACAACTCGACCAAAGAAATTTAATTAGCCAAAAGATTCCATGGATTACAAAATATCCTTACAGCAGAACTTATGGCCATTCACAAAACTTTAGAAATCATTACAACAAAAGATAAGAATGAGCCCGCTCATATATTTACCGATTGCATAAATGCACTTTACCTACTAAACACTCAAATAACACACCCTACCCTTCACAATAGCCACCCCGATCAAACCATATTAATGTCAATGATTCAAATGTTACAAAATCGAATACACACCACAACCCTCCACAAAGTAAGAGCCCAAGCCAATATTGATGGCAATAAATAAGCAAAAAAGCTAGTAAAAGAAGGCCGTGAAAAAACACTTTAAAAGGCCAAAGATCCACACGAACATGCCCATGCTACCCCGTACTACTTCAAAAGAGAAGATTGGCCTTCCAAAGAAGATACCAATTAGATTTCTGGACAAATATCTCCAAAAACAAGACCACTTCAATAATCTTGACACAACAACAGAAAATATCCCTAACATTGAAAAATGGACTAACAACAATAACATAGACAATGAACTCTCTACAAATTTCTGGAAAAACCCCACTATTTCCCACTCCCAAATAACATGCCTCATCAAATTCTGTACCGGCCAATATATGGGAAACGCTTGTAAACAACTTTTCTTTGGATTAGAAAGATTCCCATCCATAACATGCCCCATATGCCCCTCAACGGACCCCAACACATGGCTTCATGTCCTACTCAAATGCCAAAATCACCACATACACTCCTTAATTGTTAAAAGACATAATAAAGCGGTATGGAAAATTTGAAAACTAATCACCTCCCACAACAAATCGAGATGCTTTATCCTAATGAATGTCGGCACCTTCAACAACAACCCACAAGAAAATATAGTTTCCCCTTGGCTACTCCCATGTTCATACGAGACTCAAAGATGCTATTGTAATGCTAGGCTCAAACCGGACATACTAATGTGTCAAAGGTTTATCATATAATGATCGACCACCCGATCACATAAACCAAGACTACACCATTCAATTCATTGAATTCACATATTACAATGATAGATTTTCCCCGGAAACAATCCAAAACAAAATAGATAAATACCAATCCCTCATAGAAGACATCATAGCCCTTGGATGGAATGTGGATCCCCTTATAGTAATCACATCTGGCGCTAGTGCCACCACGTTTATTCCATCTATGAAAACTCTTGAAGAAACCTTCAAAACACCCACCGAAACAGTTAAAAACACCTTTAAAAACATCAACACCATCGCTACTCAATGTGCCATGTCCATTTTGCTACATTAACGCAAAATTGAAAACAACCAACCTCTCCCCATCACTCACGACCCTACATAGAACTGCTCTCACTCACCTTCAAACATCTCTCTCTCTCAACTTTGAACGACACTTTCAGCTGCCAGTAGGTTACTTTTCGTTCTCGCTGCGTGTTACTTTTGTGTTCTTGCTACGGGTTACATAGTGTCTATCCCCGAGAGGGGGAAGTAGTTCCATGCCACTAACTCCTTGTCCAATGGGCATTGTCTTAGTGGTGGAACGAACAGACACTTTATTCACGCCAACTCCTTTGGAGCCGGCGTTCTTCTTCTAAAGCTACAAAGGAATATAATTCTCATTTTAATTCGACCTATTAGAAGAAAAGTTATACCATCTTCTACCTATATAATAGGCGACAGTCTGTCTGTCCGCCGCTCCTACTTGACCAACAGACCAAAAAGACCAACACCAACAGACCAAGAAGACCAACACCAACAGACCAAGAAGACCAACACCAACAGACCAAAGAGCCCAACACCAGCAGACCAAGAAGTAAACCACATGGTCATGAGCACTACTCAGGCGGGCAAAATCAGGCACTACATTGAAGCAGAAGAGTAAGGACAGTTTCTTGGTATCCATCCACTTCGTGACGTTTTGCTCCTTCCTCCTAGCCATCCTCGGTATTACGTTGCGGCATGGATCATGCAGCGAAGGGCGGTGTGAGGTATTAGGAGGAATTTGAGGGGGTTTTTTCGGGTGATCGAGATGTTGTCGTGGCGGTTTAGGGCTGTCAAATTGTTTGATGCAACTGAGGAGATGGCGTCTTCTCTAGGAAGCGTGGAGTTTTGGGATGTCTGTGAGGGTTTACTGTTAAATGGTGGATGCTTTTATCAGTGTAACCAAATGTGGACTAGCAGTGCAACTGCGAGTGATGAGCGTCTGTGTAGGACAGCGAGCTCCTTGGTCGCGTGAGAAGAGACCACAATGTTTGACTGTGCATCCATAAATCAACAAAGAAGAAGAGTATTGGAGAGGTTGCATCATCTTAGATGTAACAAGATGCTCCTGGTATTGCCTACGGGTCCTCGACTCGCAAGTGCAGCCCACAACTGCAGGTCTAGATTGCACAAGATGGTTCTTTCAGATGCGTGGAGCGTGGAGTTTTCAAGATGTGTTGTGATGGTCGGAGGTTTTTGATTTACGATGAATTGTTTCATGCAGGGCTTTGGAGCGGCTGTTGAGATGAATTCGGGTGGATCTGTAGTCGGTGCGTATTTGCGTTTATCTACCTCGATCTTCTCATGGTTTGGCTGTTGAGTAGGACTTTAGGTTTTAGGGCAGTGGAGCGGTTTGGAGGATTTTATTAGGATTTGAAATTGGAGTGAGTTGGTGTGCGCAGTTCCGCGGAACTTTCAGCATCTGGAAGAGCTTGAGAGGGGCGAGAAAGGGATTGGAGATGGAACTGTGAGCTATGGCATGGACGATGGGGACGACGTGTTTCTGTAACTTTAAGATTTTTTAAGGTGTTCATGGGATGGTTTTCCCGATGATATTCCAATTTGAGGTGGTAGAAAAGACCTAAGTATGCCCGCTTGAAGTTCAGTGTAACTCAAGATGCTGCTGCTTGAATTTGTAGATTGGCCAAGACGTGGTTGCGGCTCTTCAAGGGTGCATTGAACGATGAGGGCACAAAATGAGGATTGCTGCTTGGGTAATGTCACTCTTATGAAACCTGTTTCCGTCTATTTCATGCATGGAGCTTCTATTTTCGCATGAGGTTTCTTACCGTTATCAGACACCTATTGTAAAATCCAATGATTACATGAACACTCTTGAGTCCATGTGAACTGATTGATCTTTCGAAGATTTAGAAGCTGGACATGGTGGTTGAAAAGTAGACAACTCTGAAATTTCAGGGTTTTTTTGTCATGATCTGATTTCCTGCTCTAGATTTTTGGTGTCTGAAATTATCAGACACCTCACTGTCGCTGCCGCTTTGCACCGTCTCCTCGCCCTCTCTCCGCAGACTCGCGCACCGTCTCTTTTGGTGCCAGATTGCGATGGCATTGCGTGGATGCGGAGGGATGCTGGGCACATCAGCAGCTTTGTGAGGAGCAATGTTGGATCCGATGGCGGGTTCTACTTTGGTCCGGGAATATGAGGTGTGGTGAGAGGAGTGGCGGGCGTGTAGGAGGTGGATGGGCCGAAAGGGAGTGGCGATGTTCTCCGTGGTACAGCAGCAGGTTTTGAAGTCGCAGGTTGTGGGGCCGGTGGAGATGGCACTGAAGGAGCTGTTGTATGGCTCGAGCAGATCCGCAAAGGGGCCAACACTTGGCGAGGGCACATACGGTGTGGTGTTCAAGGCCCTCAAGAGAGTGGTAACCATCTGGACTGGTTTTTGTGTTTGGAATGTGCGATTCTGTTGGGTGGGTGGCTGTCTTGAGAGTAGTGTGGCCCGGACATTGGCAGGATTGAGTGATGTCCAGGGCGGGGGTGAAGTGGTTGTTGAGGTGGTGAACTGAGGTGCCACCTGAGATGCAGTGTCTGAATTTGAATATGAATTTGGAATTTGATGGTGGTTGCTGGGAGCTTGAGAGAATGTTCGTGGTTGACACTGACGAGGCGGAGTGTGATTCAAAAGTGTTGGTTGTGGTAGGTGAGGGCGTGTTGGCGATTTTGAGCAAAATCTCGATTGTAGTGTGGAGTAGAGAGAGCAACCGAGTGTGACTGTCACCCGAGCACGAGGCTTACGTTGTTTGATTGTCGTTGTGAGTGGCATTGTCAAGCTGCACGGTCGTGAACATAGATGTAATGGAGTGCATTGTGATGCACGGATAGCAGTTTATTTTTTAGATTACTTCGTTCGGAAGCTCTTGATTGAGCTGACCGCAAGGTGTCGCTCATATAAAGTGTTGTGCGTAGAGGATTTGATGTAAATTACAGAAAGCATTGCCTTGAATAGCAGCTAGAATTTTCGATAAACAACGTAGTAGTGTCTGTGCTTTCCTGCCTGCGATAGGGCCAAATGAACAATCAGAAGTTGTTGATCTTGGCATGAGAGCACGTTGTTGTCTCCTGCGTAACAAAAGGGTGTGATAAATAGGGCGTGATAAAGTGGAGGCGCACTTCCTCTTTAGTATAGTTCGCCTCTGCAGATTCGGCATGGGCAGTACGAGCATTTGATCAACGTCAATTTCGAGGCAGTCCTTGGATAAATGAAAACCAAATATAGCCCTCGACTTCAGTGCATGCATCAAGAAGTTGAAAGGATGCTTGGAGCTCGGTCACCTGTGCCATGTTCTCTTTCGAATGTAGATTCGATTAGAGCTTATAGGTTTTAAAATACAAAACATACAAACGCAAATTTAACACACCACCCTCCACTCTCCCCATCGGGACGACGGGTACCAACTCTAGTTTAAAATAATTATTGACGGAAGGTATTCTCGAGTAGCTACTGTTACACCACTTTGCGAGTAGCTATAGTTGGAGTTAAAAGTTGTTTGTAATAATTGTTGGAATATAGAGTTGCTCGTAGTTGTTACGGAATTGTACGGAGAATTGTATTGAGGTAGAATTAGAAGGAAGAGTGAAAGAGGAGAAAATGGAGAGAGGTAAAAAAAAACATTGCATGGTTAAAGAGCTTTGACCATCCCATGTGTCTTGCATGTACGGTGGCATGGTCAACGAGGTTTGACTAGGCCATTAGTCATAGATGTCATAGCGGCATGGTCGTCGAGGTCTAAATAACCCCTGTGTCATAGATGGGGTGGCGGAACGGTCAACGAGGTTGTTGACCAATCCTTTGTTGAGTATAGTGATGGAGTATAGTGTTGCTCGTAGTTATTACGGCATTGTAAATAGTTGTATTGAGGTAGAATGAAAGGGCGGGAGTAAAATGGGAGAAAATGGAGAGAGGTGTATTGGCACATGTTGCACATGGGCAAGGCAAAGTCAAAAGAGAAGGACCAGCCCACTTGTGTTGACTTAGCCAAGTCAAAGTAGGGGCATGAAAGTCAAGTGGGTGGTGGCAAAAGTCTTTGGGCGGCCATGACGCCCATGTGGGTTGTAAAGACATGGAAGTTGCATAAGAAGGCACTAGGAATGTGTCTTGTGCAATGGTATAAGTAAAGGCCTTCGAAAGAAGGCAAACATCTCATTCCAAGCATTGTTTGTACTACCTTGTGTGTATCTTTGCTAGTGCAACCATCTCTCTTCTTCTATTTACTTCAATAGGTTATGGGCCCACTCATGCGAGTTGCTAGTGAAGAGTTATAGTTGCAAAGTTGTGTGGAGGAGGTCACTTGTGTCTTTTGTGTGTTGGAGGAGTTCAAGGGCTGATTTGGAGCCAAGGAGATGCACAAGGGTTGATTTGGAACTTTGGAGGTGCACACGGGCTTGTTTGAAGCATTGGAGTGCACAAGAGCGAATTTGGAGCATTGCAGGTGATTGGGAAGGCACAAGAAGTTGGGAGGAGCGGCGGTGGTACACATTCAAGAGTTTGAACCTTGTAAGTGTTCAACCATTGTGCATGTGCTTGTTTACTCTCTAAAAGTGCTGATTTGAGTGAAGGAGGTGCTTAGATGCACATTAGAGTCTATGTGAAGCTCATTGAGGTTATTGAAGTCCCTATTTGCATGTATGAGCAAATGAGGGGCTGATTTGATTAGATGAGGTGCAAAGGTGTCCATTTGAGTCTTAAACGATTGGATTTGAGTGTTTGAGTTGCACCTTGCACGTTTGAGCTTAGAAGAGACTTGTTTGATTGATTTGAGTGCAAACTTGCACATTAGAGCCTTGAAGGGGTTGATTGGAGTGTGTGAGTTGCCTAGGTGTGTATTAGAGCTCTAAAGGGGCTAATGTGAATTTTTGAGGTGCTTGCTATTGAAGAATGAAATGAAAGGAAGACAATGAAGAATGAACAAGTTGGTGGTAAAGCTTGCAATGAGAGAGGTGAATTCTCCCACTTCCCATGCTCTTCTTATCAATGGAATACATCAGCCCTTGATTGTAATCCTTATGGGACAATGACACCAAGCTACCCTTTTTCTACTTCTTATCTTCTAAGGTAGGGTTGGTCCTACCTTTCTATACTAGTTTAGCACTCTATACTCAACACTCCCACTTAGCGAGGTGTCCTTGGACTCTAAGCGCATTGCCTTGCTCAACATCACATGTCGCTCTCTTCCAAGTGCCTTTGTGAGCACATCAGCCACCATGTGCTCCGTGGGGCAATACCGCAACTCAATTTCCTCATCTTCAATCTTCTCTCGAATGAAATGGTGTTGCACATCTATGTGCTTCGTTCGTGAGTGGTGCTTGGGGTTCTTCGCGAGTGCAATGCAACCTTGGTTGTCGCACATGATGGTGGTTGCCTCCCCTTGCACACACCCTACCATTGCATACATTAGACAACCCACACTCTCCTTGTACGGGATATCCAACATACCTTCCTCATGCTCTTGAAACTCTTCATCGCCAAGCTTCACCAATGGCGCCTTTGCATCCAAAGGTGTGCCAATGGGTTTGCAATCCTCCATGCCAAAGCGTTGGAGCACACCCTCGATGTAGCTCCGTTGGTGCATGGTGATGGTGAGGGCTGCCCTATCCCTCTCAATGTGAACTCCCAAGAAGAAATGCAACTCACCTAGAACACTCATGTCATACTCCTCTTCAAGGCTGCCCTTCAACTTCCTCATCATCAACATGCCACTCACCAACAAGATCACGTCGTCCACGTAGATGACCACCGCCATGAAGTAGTCCGTTGTTTGCTTGATGTACAATGAATGGTCCGCCATGCTCCTTGTGAAGCCCTCCCTTGTGAAGAATGCATGGAAGCTCTCATACCAAGCACGTGGAGATTGCTTGAGCCCATAAAGGCTCTTCTTCAACTTGCACACAAGGTGGGCTTGGCCTTCTTGCACAAACCCCGGTGGCTGGTCCATGTACACATCCTCCTCCAACTCCCCATTCAAGAAGGCCGTCTTCACATCCATTTGATGGATCTCCAAGTCCATGGCTGCCCCGAGCGCTAACATGCACCGAATGGTGCTAAACTTCGCAACGGGAGCAAAGGTCTCATTGAAGTCCACACCTTCAACTTGTGAGAAGCCCTTTGCAACCAACCTTGCCTTGTATCTCACGATGTCACCATTGGCATCCCTCTTCGTTCGAAAGACCCACTTGCACCCTACACGCTTGCGGTTTGAAGGCAATGGTGCCAACTCCCACGTTCCATTGGCCATCAAGGAGTCATACTCTTCTTGCATGGCTAGCTCCCACTTGCTCGCATCTTGCGAGTGTATGGCCTCACTCATGGTGTGAGGCTCCGCAATGGCAGCCACGTTTGCACGCTCCACATCACGTGGGGGCAAGATGTGGTTCTTCCACCACTCTCCAAGTGGTTTGCGCACCCTCCTCGAGTACCGAGACTCCTCCGTGGTGTCGTTGTCATCTATCCTTAGTGGTGGCTCCGGTGGAGCCTCCCTTGCAACCCTCCTAGTCCTTGCACGAACAATAGGAGCCGATTGCCCTCCTTGCTTGGGCTGGCCCTCCACCTCTTCATCAATGGTGCCTTCCACTCCTTCCACAAAGCTCTCCGAAGGGCCACAAAGGGCTGGTTGCACCACCAAAGGCTTTGGCTCTTCTTCAAACTCTTCATCATCATCGGATTTGAAGGAGCCGTCCACCTCAAGGGCTGGTCCTTCATCAATACTCCCACTTGGACGCTCCTTCAAAGATTCCTTGTCTTCGAAGAACTCCACGTCCGGGCTCTTGATTATCTTCTTCGTTGCCATGCAAATGAGCCTATACGCCTTCGTGCCCTCACAATATCCAAGGAACAAGCACTTGATGGCCTTTGCATCAAGCTTGGTCCTCCTCTCATCAGGCACCTTTGCATAAGCCACACAACCAAAGACACGCATGTGAGAGATGGTGGGACGCTTACCACTCCGTGCTTCTTCGGGCGTCACACCTTGGAGAGCCCTACTAGGGCACCGGTTGCGTGTGTACACCGTGGTACACACCGCCTCAGCCCAAAACTCTCGCCCAAGCTCTTGGGCATACAACATAGACCGCGCCATCTCCACAATGGTGCGGTTTGCACGCTCCGCAACACCATTTTGTTGTGGAGTGTAGGGGGCTGATGTGTTCCTCGCAATGCCATGCTTGCGCAAGAACTCATAGAATGCCTTGCCCGTGTACTCGCCGCCATTGTCGGAGCGCAATACCTTCACCTTGTGCTCCGATTGCTTCTCAACCAAGCTCTTCCACTCCTTGAAGCGTGGTAGCACCTCACTCTTGCACTTGAGGACATACACCCACACCTTCCTTGAAAAGTCATCAATGAAGGTGAGGAAGTACCTTGCGCCTCCAAAAGATGTCCTCTTCATCGGCCCGCACACGTCCGAATGGACCAGCTCTAACACCTTGGTGGCACGCTCCGCACCATCGGTAGGGAAGGGCTGCCTTGCAAGCTTGCCTTCAATGCACCCTTCACAAGCAAATGGCACCACATTGGATGGAGCCTTACCTAGGTCCATGCCGTTTGCCATACCTTGCAACGCCTTGACTCCCTTCGCATTGAGATGGCCCATCCTTCTATGCCAAAGCTCCATGAGTGGCCCGTTGGTCGATGTGTGTGCTAGGCAACCCACATCAGCCCCACTCACCACCTTGAGCTCCAATCGATACAAGTTGGCCTCCATTGAAGATGTGGCAATCAAATTACCTTCACAAGAGCGCACCGCACATCCTTTGGTGTTGAATTGCACCACCAACCCTCTTGATACGAGCTTGCTCACCGATAGCAAGTTGGCATGCAACTTGGGCACATGGAGCACGTCATGCACCACGATGCGCCTCCGCTGGCCCTCCACGTTGCTCTCCACCACGATGGAACCCTTGCCCACCACCTCCACCACGCCGTTGTCTCCCATAAACACGTTGCGCCCCGAAATGGACTCATACATGTCAAAGGCATGCTTGTGGGGTGTCATGTGTTGTGTGGCCCCCGAATCAACAATCCAATTGTTCATGGAGGTGTTGGCTGCCCCGCCATTGGCCACAAACACAAAGTCATTGTGGCTTACCTCATCTCTTGCATTGTTGGCCACTTCCTTGTTGCTCCAACAATTGCGAGCAATGTGGCCCGGTTTGCCACACTTGTAGCACGTACGCGCCTCTTGCCTTGTGCTAGAGCTGCCCTTCTTGTCTTGACGTGAGATCATTGCCGCATCTTCACCTTGAGGTTCCCTCTCCTTCCTCTTGGACACTTCATGCATAAGTCGTGCGGTAATGAACTCCACGGTGAGCTCCTTCACGGGCCGCGTCTCCAAGGCCGTGATCAAGTGCTCGTACGATGGTGGAAGGCTTTCAAGCAAAGTCATAACAACATCTTCGTCTTTCACGGGCACATCTAAACAAGTGAGCTGGTCCGCAAGGGACTTTACCTTGTTGATGTGATCCAACATGTCGCCGCCTTCCTCCATCTTCACCGTGAAGAACTTCCTTCTCAAAAACAAGATGTTGGAGAGGCTCTTGGTCTCGTGTATGTTGCACAACGTGGTCCACGCTTCTGCTGGTCCTTTGCAAGCCTTGATGTGCGCCATCTCCTTGTCCACCAAGTTGGTGGCAATCACCGCAAAGGCACGCTTGCAACGCCGCTCATAATCTTTCTTGTCCTTCTCATCGGCCGTGGGTGGTGGGGGCAGCTCCGTTTGATCCACGATGTCCCATAGGTCCTTGGCGGAGAGGATCATCTCCATCTTGAACTTCCATAGGCTGAAATTGTCTCCATTGAACTTGTCCACGAGCCGTAGCCCCTCTCCTTCACTTGAAGCCATAGCTTGGTGTGGAGTAGCTCCCACTCACTCTAAGCACTTCAGCCCTCTTCACAAGACCCTCGCAACTCCTATGCACTCAAAACACTATACCAAGTGCACATGCAAGTGCAAATCAGCCCTACTAGTGTCACTTGCAACCCTAAGCTCTCCCTTTAGCACCTCTAGGGTAAATGACCACTCTAAACACTCAAATCAGCACCTCTAGTGCTACACACGACCCTAGGCACTCACCTTGGCACCTCTAGTCCACATCAGCCCCTCTTCAAGTGCACATCCACTAAACTCACTAGTTTAGACACTAGTGCAACACCATGCACTCTAATGCACTTAAATGGGCACTCCAAACATCAAGAGCACAATCCCAAGGTCAAATGTGCTGACCTAACCCTAAATCAAGACACATGAAACCCTAGTTGCTCCAATGAGCCTCAAATCCACCCAAACGACCTCTCAACAACACAACAACAAGCAAACACTCACCAAGGCACAATGTTGAGCAATGCGGCTCTCCCAAGGTGCTCCAAGCTTGCTCCAAGTAGATCAGCCCTCCCCTCCTTCGCAACTCACGTTCGTGGGCCCATAACCTATTGAAGGATGATGACTATGCATTTGCAACTCAAGATGGACCTCATTCCATGTCGTTGTGCAAGTGGATCATGGATTCGGGCGCCACAAAACACATGACACCACATAGGGCGGCATTTGACACATATGAGGTAATTACCTCGCGCAACGTGCATTTGGGTGACGATAGTGTTGTGGATGCCATTGCAGTAGGTTCCATTGTTGTGGAAGTGCATGTGAGGGGATGTGCGAAGAGGATTACCCTCAAGGATGTCCTCCATGTGCCAAAATTGCAAGCCAACTTGCTCTCGGTGAGCAAGCTTGTCAAAAGTGGAATGAAAGTGCAATTCAATGTCGACGGGTGCACTTTGAGAGCACCAAACGGAGATGTACTTGCGGTGGCACCCCGGGAAGACAACTTGTACCAAGTGACCTTCAACAAGGTGTTTGAGGCGGATGCGGCCAACTTGGCACAACCATCAACGAAGCGTGATTCAATGGAGCTTTGGCATCGTCGACTTGGACATTTGAATGTGAGAAGTGTGCGGTTTCTTCAAAGTATGGTAAGTGGTTTGACCCTTGACAAGGAGGAAGCTTCTATGTCCTTTTGCGAAGGATGTGTATATGGCAAACATCATAGGGCACCATTTCCAAAGGATGGAGGAACTCGTGCATCCAAGCCTTTGGAGATTGTGCACTCGGACGTGTGTGGTCCAATGAGGACCATGTCGATTGGTGGATCAAGGTACTTCGTCACCTTCATTGATGATTTTTCAAGGAAGGTGTGGTTGTATACGTTGAAGACGAAGGGGGAGTGCCTTGAGAAGTTCAAGGAGTTCAAGGCGCTTGTAGAGACGCAATCGGAGCACAAGATCAAGGCGTTTCGATCGGACAATGGTGGGGAGTTCATTTCTAAGGCCTTTCAACGTTTCTTGAAGAAGCATGGCATCGAGAGGCAATCATCAACTCCATTCACGCCCGAGCAAAATGGAGTTGCGGAGCGTGCCAACCGCACCATTGTGGAGATGGCAAGGAGCATGATTCATGCTCAACACCTCAAGCTTGAGTTTTGGGCGGAAGCGGTGACGAATGCGGTGTACATTCGCAATCGGTGTCCAACAAGGGCTCTTGTCACCATCACACCACAAGAGGCTTGGAGCGGTCGCAGGCCATGCATTGCACACATGCGAGTCTTTGGTTGTATCGCATATGCAATGGTGCCACAAGCCAAGAGGGGTAAGCTCGATGCAAAGGGCACCAAGTGTTTGTTTCTTGGCTATTGTGAGGGTACGAAGGCATATCGCCTCATGTGTGTAGAGACGGGGAAGATCATTCGAAGTCGTGATGTAGTCTTTGTTGAAGATAGCACTAGCGTTGGTCATGGTTTGGCGATGAGTCCAAGTGGGAGTGATACACCGCCGTTGGTGTTGGTGGACGAATCTCCAAACCAAGCTTCCACAAAAGATTGTGAAGGCGGTGATGCAAAGAAGGAGGAACAAGCGCATGCCCAAGAAGAAGGTGTAACGGAAGCACCTTCGTCAACGCCAACACCAAGTGTTAACGAAGGGGAAGGAAGTGTTGAAGAGCCTCGGTATCCACGAAGGGAGCGGCGGGCGCTTGGAGAGTGGTGGATGAACCACATCTTGCCACAACATGAAGTGGAGCGAGCCAACGTGGCACATCTCGATGATCCATTGAACATGTGCGAAGCTATGCAATCGGAGGATGCGAGCAAGTGGGAGAAAGCAATGCACGAGGAGTATGACTCACTCATAGCAAATGGCACATGGGAATTGGCTCCCCTTCCAAAGGATCGCAAGCGAATTGGGTGCAAGTGGGTGTTTCGCACGAAGGACACTTCGGCGAAGTTGTGCGCCACAAGGCAAGATTGGTGGCGAAAGGATACTCTCAAGTGGAAGGTGTTGACTTCCTTGAGACCTTTGCGCCCGTTGCCAAATTCACCACAATTCGGTGCATTCTTGCACTAGGAGCGGCTTTGGACATGGAGATCCATCAAATGGATGTGAAGACGGCGTTCTTGAATGGCGAGTTGGAGGAGGAGATCTACATGGAGCAACCCCATGGTTTCGCACAAGAAGGCTTTGAGCATCTTGTGTGCAAGCTCAAGAAGTCGTTGTACGGACTCAAGCAATCACCTAGGGCATGGTATCAACGAATCGACTCCTTCTTCACCAAAGAAGGCTTCACAAGAAGCCAAGCGGATCACTCGTTGTATATCAAGCAAACAAGTGAGTATTTGTTGATAGTACTCATCTATGTGGATGATTTGATCATCTTGGCTAGCCTTATGGCAATGTTGGCGTGGCTCAAGGCCAAACTCAAGAAGGAGTTTGAGATGAGCGACCTTGGAGAGTTGAGGTACTGTATTGGAGTGGAATTCGAGAGGGATCGCAAGGCACGCACCATCACTATGAGCCAACGGAAGTACATTGAAGAGGTACTCAAGCGATTCAACATGGAAGAATGCAAGCCCATTGGTACCCCACTTGATGTAAATGTCAAGTTGTTAAAGCTCTCGGAAGAAGAGTTTGAGGCCATTCAAGGTGAGATGGAAGGCGTACCATATAAGGGCGGAGTTGGGTCTTTGATGTATGCGATGGTAGGCACAAGGGCGGACCTTGCATTTGCGGTGAGTTTAATGAGCCAATTCATGTCAAGGGCCGGTCCGGCACACTGGAGTGCGGTGAAGCGCATCATGCGGTACTTGCAAGGTACCTTGGACTTCAAGTTGTGCCTTGGCGGTGACAACATCACCTTGAGTGGGTATTGCGATGCGGATATTGAAGAATGAAATGAAAGGAAGACAATGAAGAATGAACAAGTTGGTGGTAAAGCTTGCAATGAGAGAGGTGAATACTCCCACTTCCCATGCTCTTCTTATCAATGCAATACATCAGCCCTTGATTGTAATCCTTGTGGGACAATGACACCAAGCTACCCTTTTCTACTTCTTATCTTCTAAGGTAGGGCTGGTCTTACCTTTCTATATTAGTTTAGCACTCTATACTCAACACTCCCACTTAGCGAGATGTCCTTGGACTCTAAGCGCATTGTGTTGGAGTATAGTGTTGCTCGTAGTTATTACGGCATGGTAAATAGTTGTATTGAGGTAGAATGAAAGGGCGGGAGTAAAATGGGAGAAAATGGAGAGAGGTGTATTGGCACATGTTGCACATGGGCAAGGCAAAGTCAAAAGAGAAGGACCAGCCCACTTGTGTTGACTTAGCCAAGTCAAAGTAGGGGCATGAAAGTCAAGTGGGTGGTGGCAAAAGTCTTTGGGCGGCCATGACGCCCATGTGGGTTGTAAAGACATGGAAGTTGCATAAGAAGGCACTAGGAATGTGTCTTGTGCAATGGTATAAGTAAAGGCCTTCGAAAGAAGGCAAACATCTCATTCCAAGCATTGTTTGTACTACCTTGTGTGTATCTTTGCTAGTGCAACCATCTCTCTTCTTCTATTTACTTCAATAGGTTATGGGCCAACTCATGCCAGTTGCTAGTGAAGAGTTATAGTTGCAAAGTTGTGTGGAGGAGGTCACTTTGTCTTTTGTGTGTTGGAGGAGTTCAAGGGCTGATTTGGAGCCAAGGAGATGCTCAAGGGTTGATTTGGAGCTTTGGAGGTGCACACGGGCTTGTTTGAAGCATTGGAGTGCACAAGAGCGAATTTGGAGCATTGCAGGTGATTGGGAAGGCACAAGAAGTTGGGAGGAGCGGCGGTGGTACACATTCAAGAGTTTGAACCTTGTAAGTGTTCAACCATTGTGCATGTGCTTGTTTACTCTCTAAAAGTGCTGATTTGAGTGAAGGAGGTGCTTAGATGCACATTAGAGTCTATGTGAAGCTCATTGAGGTTATTGAAGTCCCTATTTGCATGTATGAGCAAATGAGGGGCTGATTTGATTAGATGAGGTGCAAAGGTGTCCATTTGAGTCTTAAACGATTGGATTTGAGTGTTTGAGTTGCACCTTGCACGTTTGAGCTTAGAAGAGACTTGTTTGATTGATTTGAGTGCAAACTTGCACATTAGAGCCTTGAAGGGGTTGATTGGAGTGTGTGAGTTGCCTAGGTGTGTATTAGAGCTCTAAAGGGGCTAATGTGAGTTTTTGAGGTGCTTGCATGCACATTGGAGCCTAGAAGGGGCTCATTTGAGTGATTGTGGTGCATTTGTGCACATTAGAAACTAGAAGGGGCTGATTTGAGTGTAAGAGTGTAAACATGGCCACATTTGAGAACGAGAGTGCGAGGGTCATTGACAAGTTCAAAGGGGACAACTTCAACCTTTGGAAGTTCAAGATGGAGATGGTGTTGGAGTCCATGGACCTTTGGGAGATCGTTGAGGAGACCGAGGAGCCTCCATCATTCGATGATGAGCCAAAGGTGATAAAGGACTACAATCGGCGTGTGAAGAAGGCCATGTCGGTGATTGGGCTCAATTTGGTGGATAACCAACTTGCCCACATCAAGAATTGCAAAGGACCAGCGGAAGCATGGAAGACATTGTGCAACATCCACGAGACGAAGAGTTTGTCGAACATCCTCTTCATTCGCCGCAAATTCTTCACCATCAAGATGCAAGAAGGTGATGACTTGTTGACCCACATCAATCAAGTGAAGGCCCTCGCGGATCAACTCACATGCTTGGAGGTCCCCGTGAGAGATGAAGATGTGGTCATGACCTTGCTTGAAAGCTTGCCACCTTCATTTGAGAACTTGATCACCGCGTTGGAGACCTTACGCATGAAGGATCTCACCATGGAGTTTGTAGTGGCGCGAATGATGCACGAAGTATCCAAGCGCAAGGAGAAAGAGCCCCATGGTGACGACACGGCTTTGGTATCAAAGCAAAGCAAGTCGGGCGGCTTATCTTTTCGTGGCGAGCCAAAGGTGTGTTACAATTGCGGCAAACCGGGCCACATTGCACGAAATTGTTTCAAGCCCAAGAAGTGGGAGCGCGACAATGCGAATCAAGCAAAGGAGAAGGAAAATGCCAACCATGCGAAGGAGGATGATGACTATGCATTTGCAACTCAAGATGGACCTCATTCCATGTCGTTGTGCAAGTGGATCATGGATTCGGGCGCCACAAAACACATGACACCACATAGGGCGGCATTTGACACATATGAGGTAATTACCTCGCGCAACGTGCATTTGGGTGACGATAGTGTTGTGGATGCCATTGCAGTAGGTTCCATTGTTGTGGAAGTGCATGTGAGGGGATGTGCGAAGAGGATTACCCTCAAGGATGTCCTCCATGTGCCAAAATTGCAAGCCAACTTGCTCTCGGTGAGCAAGCTTGTCAGAAGTGGAATGAAAGTGCAATTCAATGTCGACGGGTGCACTTTGAGAGCACCAAACGGAGATGTACTTGCGGTGGCACCCCGGGAAGACAACTTGTACCAAGTGACCTTCAACAAGGTGTTTGAGGCGGATGCGGCCAACTTGGCACAACCATCAACGAAGCGTGATTCAATGGAGCTTTGGCATCGTCGACTTGGACATTTGAATGTGAGAAGTGTGCGGTTTCTTCAAAGTATGGTAAGTGGTTTGACCCTTGACAAGGAGGAAGCTTCTATGTCCTTTTGCGAAGGATGTGTATATGGCAAACATCATAGGGCACCATTTCCAAAGGATGGAGGAACTCGTGCATCCAAGCCTTTGGAGATTGTGCACTCGGACGTGTGTGGTCCAATGAGGACCATGTCGATTGGTGGATCAAGGTACTTCGTCACCTTCATTGATGATTTTTCAAGGAAGGTGTGGTTGTATACGTTGAAGACGAAGGGGGAGTGCCTTGAGAAGTTCAAGGAGTTCAAGGCGCTTGTAGAGACGCAATCGGAGCACAAGATCAAGGCGTTTCGATCGGACAATGGTGGGGAGTTCATTTCTAAGGCCTTTCAACGTTTCTTGAAGAAGCATGGCATCGAGAGGCAATCATCAACTCCATTCACGCCCGAGCAAAATGGAGTTGCGGAGCGTGCCAACCGCACCATTGTGGAGATGGCAAGGAGCATGATTCATGCTCAACACCTCAAGCTTGAGTTTTGGGCGGAAGCGGTGACGAATGCGGTGTACATTCGCAATCGGTGTCCAACAAGGGCTCTTGTCACCATCACACCACAAGAGGCTTGGAGCGGTCGCAGGCCATGCATTGCACACATGCGAGTCTTTGGTTGTATCGCATATGCAATGGTGCCACAAGCCAAGAGGGGTAAGCTCGATGCAAAGGGCACCAAGTGTTTGTTTCTTGGCTATTGTGAGGGTACGAAGGCATATCGCCTCATGTGTGTAGAGACGGGGAAGATCATTCGAAGTCGTGATGTAGTCTTTGTTGAAGATAGCACTAGCGTTGGTCATGGTTTGGCGATGAGTCCAAGTGGGAGTGATACACCGCCGTTGGTGTTGGTGGACGAATCTCCAAACCAAGCTTCCACAAAAGATTGTGAAGGCGGTGATGCAAAGAAGGAGGAACAAGCGCATGCCCAAGAAGAAGGTGTAACGGAAGCACCTTCGTCAACGCCAACACCAAGTGTTAACGAAGGGGAAGGAAGTGTTGAAGAGCCTCGGTATCCACGAAGGGAGCGGCGGGCGCTTGGAGAGTGGTGGATGAACCACATCTTGCCACAACATGAAGTGGAGCGAGCCAACGTGGCACATCTCGATGATCCATTGAACATGTGCGAAGCTATGCAATCGGAGGATGCGAGCAAGTGGGAGAAAGCAATGCACGAGGAGTATGACTCACTCATAGCAAATGGCACATGGGAATTGGCTCCCCTTCCAAAGGATCGCAAGCGAATTGGGTGCAAGTGGGTGTTTCGCACGAAGGACACTTCGGCGAAGTTGTGCGCCACAAGGCAAGATTGGTGGCGAAAGGATACTCTCAAGTGGAAGGTGTTGACTTCCTTGAGACCTTTGCGCCCGTTGCCAAATTCACCACAATTCGGTGCATTCTTGCACTAGGAGCGGCTTTGGACATGGAGATCCATCAAATGGATGTGAAGACGGCGTTCTTGAATGGCGAGTTGGAGGAGGAGATCTACATGGAGCAACCCCATGGTTTCGCACAAGAAGGCTTTGAGCATCTTGTGTGCAAGCTCAAGAAGTCGTTGTACGGACTCAAGCAATCACCTAGGGCATGGTATCAACGAATCGACTCCTTCTTCACCAAAGAAGGCTTCACAAGAAGCCAAGCGGATCACTCGTTGTATATCAAGCAAACAAGTGAGTATTTGTTGATAGTACTCATCTATGTGGATGATTTGATCATCTTGGCTAGCCTTATGGCAATGTTGGCGTGGCTCAAGGCCAAACTCAAGAAGGAGTTTGAGATGAGCGACCTTGGAGAGTTGAGGTACTGTATTGGAGTGGAATTCGAGAGGGATCGCAAGGCACGCACCATCACTATGAGCCAACGGAAGTACATTGAAGAGGTACTCAAGCGATTCAACATGGAAGAATGCAAGCCCATTGGTACCCCACTTGATGTAAATGTCAAGTTGTTAAAGCTCTCGGAAGAAGAGTTTGAGGCCATTCAAGGTGAGATGGAAGGCGTACCATATAAGGGCGGAGTTGGGTCTTTGATGTATGCGATGGTAGGCACAAGGGCGGACCTTGCATTTGCGGTGAGTTTAATGAGCCAATTCATGTCAAGGGCCGGTCCGGCACACTGGAGTGCGGTGAAGCGCATCATGCGGTACTTGCAAGGTACCTTGGACTTCAAGTTGTGCCTTGGCGGTGACAACATCACCTTGAGTGGGTATTGCGATGCGGATATTGAAGAATGAAATGAAAGGAAGACAATGAAGAATGAACAAGTTGGTGGTAAAGCTTGCAATGAGAGAGGTGAATACTCCCACTTCCCATGCTCTTCTTATCAATGCAATACATCAGCCCTTGATTGTAATCCTTGTGGGACAATGACACCAAGCTACCCTTTTCTACTTCTTATCTTCTAAGGTAGGGCTGGTCTTACCTTTCTATATTAGTTTAGCACTCTATACTCAACACTCCCACTTAGCGAGATGTCCTTGGACTCTAAGCGCATTGTGTTGGAGTATAGTGTTGCTCGTAGTTATTACGGCATGGTAAATAGTTGTATTGAGGTAGAATGAAAGGGCGGGAGTAAAATGGGAGAAAATGGAGAGAGGTGTATTGGCACATGTTGCACATGGGCAAGGCAAAGTCAAAAGAGAAGGACCAGCCCACTTGTGTTGACTTAGCCAAGTCAAAGTAGGGGCATGAAAGTCAAGTGGGTGGTGGCAAAAGTCTTTGGGCGGCCATGACGCCCATGTGGGTTGTAAAGACATGGAAGTTGCATAAGAAGGCACTAGGAATGTGTCTTGTGCAATGGTATAAGTAAAGGCCTTCGAAAGAAGGCAAACATCTCATTCCAAGCATTGTTTGTACTACCTTGTGTGTATCTTTGCTAGTGCAACCATCTCTCTTCTTCTATTTACTTCAATAGGTTATGGGCCAACTCATGCCAGTTGCTAGTGAAGAGTTATAGTTGCAAAGTTGTGTGGAGGAGGTCACTTTGTCTTTTGTGTGTTGGAGGAGTTCAAGGGCTGATTTGGAGCCAAGGAGATGCTCAAGGGTTGATTTGGAGCTTTGGAGGTGCACACGGGCTTGTTTGAAGCATTGGAGTGCACAAGAGCGAATTTGGAGCATTGCAGGTGATTGGGAAGGCACAAGAAGTTGGGAGGAGCGGCGGTGGTACACATTCAAGAGTTTGAACCTTGTAAGTGTTCAACCATTGTGCATGTGCTTGTTTACTCTCTAAAAGTGCTGATTTGAGTGAAGGAGGTGCTTAGATGCACATTAGAGTCTATGTGAAGCTCATTGAGGTTATTGAAGTCCCTATTTGCATGTATGAGCAAATGAGGGGCTGATTTGATTAGATGAGGTGCAAAGGTGTCCATTTGAGTCTTAAACGATTGGATTTGAGTGTTTGAGTTGCACCTTGCACGTTTGAGCTTAGAAGAGACTTGTTTGATTGATTTGAGTGCAAACTTGCACATTAGAGCCTTGAAGGGGTTGATTGGAGTGTGTGAGTTGCCTAGGTGTGTATTAGAGCTCTAAAGGGGCTAATGTGAGTTTTTGAGGTGCTTGCATGCACATTGGAGCCTAGAAGGGGCTCATTTGAGTGATTGTGGTGCATTTGTGCACATTAGAAACTAGAAGGGGCTGATTTGAGTGTAAGAGTGTAAACATGGCCACATTTGAGAACGAGAGTGCGAGGGTCATTGACAAGTTCAAAGGGGACAACTTCAACCTTTGGAAGTTCAAGATGGAGATGGTGTTGGAGTCCATGGACCTTTGGGAGATCGTTGAGGAGACCGAGGAGCCTCCATCATTCGATGATGAGCCAAAGGTGATAAAGGACTACAATCGGCGTGTGAAGAAGGCCATGTCGGTGATTGGGCTCAATTTGGTGGATAACCAACTTGCCCACATCAAGAATTGCAAAGGACCAGCGGAAGCATGGAAGACATTGTGCAACATCCACGAGACGAAGAGTTTGTCGAACATCCTCTTCATTCGCCGCAAATTCTTCACCATCAAGATGCAAGAAGGTGATGACTTGTTGACCCACATCAATCAAGTGAAGGCCCTCGCGGATCAACTCACATGCTTGGAGGTCCCCGTGAGAGATGAAGATGTGGTCATGACCTTGCTTGAAAGCTTGCCACCTTCATTTGAGAACTTGATCACCGCGTTGGAGACCTTACGCATGAAGGATCTCACCATGGAGTTTGTAGTGGCGCGAATGATGCACGAAGTATCCAAGCGCAAGGAGAAAGAGCCCCATGGTGACGACACGGCTTTGGTATCAAAGCAAAGCAAGTCGGGCGGCTTATCTTTTCGTGGCGAGCCAAAGGTGTGTTACAATTGCGGCAAACCGGGCCACATTGCACGAAATTGTTTCAAGCCCAAGAAGTGGGAGCGCGACAATGCGAATCAAGCAAAGGAGAAGGAAAATGCCAACCATGCGAAGGAGGATGATGACTATGCATTTGCAACTCAAGATGGACCTCATTCCATGTCGTTGTGCAAGTGGATCATGGATTCGGGGGCCACAAAACACATGACACCACATAGGGCGGCATTTGACACATATGAGGTAATTACCTCGCGCAACGTGCATTTGGGTGACGATAGTGTTGTGGATGCCATTGCAGTAGGTTCCATTGTTGTGGAAGTGCATGTGAGGGGATGTGCGAAGAGGATTACCCTCAAGGATGTCCTCCATGTGCCAAAATTGCAAGCCAACTTGCTCTCGGTGAGCAAGCTTGTCAGAAGTGGAATGAAAGTGCAATTCAATGTCGACGGGTGCACTTTGAGAGCACCAAACGGAGATGTACTTGCGGTGGCACCCCGGGAAGACAACTTGTACCAAGTGACCTTCAACAAGGTGTTTGAGGCGGATGCGGCCAACTTGGCACAACCATCAACGAAGCGTGATTCAATGGAGCTTTGGCATCGTCGACTTGGACATTTGAATGTGAGAAGTGTGCGGTTTCTTCAAAGTATGGTAAGTGGTTTGACCCTTGACAAGGAGGAAGCTTCTATGTCCTTTTGCGAAGGATGTGTATATGGCAAACATCATAGGGCACCATTTCCAAAGGATGGAGGAACTCGTGCATCCAAGCCTTTGGAGATTGTGCACTCGGACGTGTGTGGTCCAATGAGGACCATGTCGATTGGTGGATCAAGGTACTTCGTCACCTTCATTGATGATTTTTCAAGGAAGGTGTGGTTGTATACGTTGAAGACGAAGGGGGAGTGCCTTGAGAAGTTCAAGGAGTTCAAGGCGCTTGTAGAGACGCAATCGGAGCACAAGATCAAGGCGTTTCGATCGGACAATGGTGGGGAGTTCATTTCTAAGGCCTTTCAACGTTTCTTGAAGAAGCATGGCATCGAGAGGCAATCATCAACTCCATTCACGCCCGAGCAAAATGGAGTTGCGGAGCGTGCCAACCGCACCATTGTGGAGATGGCAAGGAGCATGATTCATGCTCAACACCTCAAGCTTGAGTTTTGGGCGGAAGCGGTGACGAATGCGGTGTACATTCGCAATCGGTGTCCAACAAGGGCTCTTGTCACCATCACACCACAAGAGGCTTGGAGCGGTCGCAGGCCATGCATTGCACACATGCGAGTCTTTGGTTGTATCGCATATGCAATGGTGCCACAAGCCAAGAGGGGTAAGCTCGATGCAAAGGGCACCAAGTGTTTGTTTCTTGGCTATTGTGAGGGTACGAAGGCATATCGCCTCATGTGTGTAGAGACGGGGAAGATCATTCGAAGTCGTGATGTAGTCTTTGTTGAAGATAGCACTAGCGTTGGTCATGGTTTGGCGATGAGTCCAAGTGGGAGTGATACACCGCCGTTGGTGTTGGTGGACGAATCTCCAAACCAAGCTTCCACAAAAGATTGTGAAGGCGGTGATGCAAAGAAGGAGGAACAAGCGCATGCCCAAGAAGAAGGTGTAACGGAAGCACCTTCGTCAACGCCAACACCAAGTGTTAACGAAGGGGAAGGAAGTGTTGAAGAGCCTCGGTATCCACGAAGGGAGCGGCGGGCGCTTGGAGAGTGGTGGATGAACCACATCTTGCCACAACATGAAGTGGAGCGAGCCAACGTGGCACATCTCGATGATCCATTGAACATGTGCGAAGCTATGCAATCGGAGGATGCGAGCAAGTGGGAGAAAGCAATGCACGAGGAGTATGACTCACTCATAGCAAATGGCACATGGGAATTGGCTCCCCTTCCAAAGGATCGCAAGCGAATTGGGTGCAAGTGGGTGTTTCGCACGAAGGACACTTCGGCGAAGTTGTGCGCCACAAGGCAAGATTGGTGGCGAAAGGATACTCTCAAGTGGAAGGTGTTGACTTCCTTGAGACCTTTGCGCCCGTTGCCAAATTCACCACAATTCGGTGCATTCTTGCACTAGGAGCGGCTTTGGACATGGAGATCCATCAAATGGATGTGAAGACGGCGTTCTTGAATGGCGAGTTGGAGGAGGAGATCTACATGGAGCAACCCCATGGTTTCGCACAAGAAGGCTTTGAGCATCTTGTGTGCAAGCTCAAGAAGTCGTTGTACGGACTCAAGCAATCACCTAGGGCATGGTATCAACGAATCGACTCCTTCTTCACCAAAGAAGGCTTCACAAGAAGCCAAGCGGATCACTCGTTGTATATCAAGCAAACAAGTGAGTATTTGTTGATAGTACTCATCTATGTGGATGATTTGATCATCTTGGCTAGCCTTATGGCAATGTTGGCGTGGCTCAAGGCCAAACTCAAGAAGGAGTTTGAGATGAGCGACCTTGGAGAGTTGAGGTACTGTATTGGAGTGGAATTCGAGAGGGATCGCAAGGCACGCACCATCACTATGAGCCAACGGAAGTACATTGAAGAGGTACTCAAGCGATTCAACATGGAAGAATGCAAGCCCATTGGTACCCCACTTGATGTAAATGTCAAGTTGTTAAAGCTCTCGGAAGAAGAGTTTGAGGCCATTCAAGGTGAGATGGAAGGCGTACCATATAAGGGCGGAGTTGGGTCTTTGATGTATGCGATGGTAGGCACAAGGGCGGACCTTGCATTTGCGGTGAGTTTAATGAGCCAATTCATGTCAAGGGCCGGTCCGGCACACTGGAGTGCGGTGAAGCGCATCATGCGGTACTTGCAAGGTACCTTGGACTTCAAGTTGTGCCTTGGCGGTGACAACATCACCTTGAGTGGGTATTGCGATGCGGATATTGAAGAATGAAATGAAAGGAAGACAATGAAGAATGAACAAGTTGGTGGTAAAGCTTGCAATGAGAGAGGTGAATACTCCCACTTCCCATGCTCTTCTTATCAATGCAATACATCAGCCCTTGATTGTAATCCTTGTGGGACAATGACACCAAGCTACCCTTTTCTACTTCTTATCTTCTAAGGTAGGGCTGGTCTTACCTTTCTATATTAGTTTAGCACTCTATACTCAACACTCCCACTTAGCGAGATGTCCTTGGACTCTAAGCGCATTGTGTTGGAGTATAGTGTTGCTCGTAGTTATTACGGCATGGTAAATAGTTGTATTGAGGTAGAATGAAAGGGCGGGAGTAAAATGGGAGAAAATGGAGAGAGGTGTATTGGCACATGTTGCACATGGGCAAGGCAAAGTCAAAAGAGAAGGACCAGCCCACTTGTGTTGACTTAGCCAAGTCAAAGTAGGGGCATGAAAGTCAAGTGGGTGGTGGCAAAAGTCTTTGGGCGGCCATGACGCCCATGTGGGTTGTAAAGACATGGAAGTTGCATAAGAAGGCACTAGGAATGTGTCTTGTGCAATGGTATAAGTAAAGGCCTTCGAAAGAAGGCAAACATCTCATTCCAAGCATTGTTTGTACTACCTTGTGTGTATCTTTGCTAGTGCAACCATCTCTCTTCTTCTATTTACTTCAATAGGTTATGGGCCAACTCATGCCAGTTGCTAGTGAAGAGTTATAGTTGCAAAGTTGTGTGGAGGAGGTCACTTTGTCTTTTGTGTGTTGGAGGAGTTCAAGGGCTGATTTGGAGCCAAGGAGATGCTCAAGGGTTGATTTGGAGCTTTGGAGGTGCACACGGGCTTGTTTGAAGCATTGGAGTGCACAAGAGCGAATTTGGAGCATTGCAGGTGATTGGGAAGGCACAAGAAGTTGGGAGGAGCGGCGGTGGTACACATTCAAGAGTTTGAACCTTGTAAGTGTTCAACCATTGTGCATGTGCTTGTTTACTCTCTAAAAGTGCTGATTTGAGTGAAGGAGGTGCTTAGATGCACATTAGAGTCTATGTGAAGCTCATTGAGGTTATTGAAGTCCCTATTTGCATGTATGAGCAAATGAGGGGCTGATTTGATTAGATGAGGTGCAAAGGTGTCCATTTGAGTCTTAAACGATTGGATTTGAGTGTTTGAGTTGCACCTTGCACGTTTGAGCTTAGAAGAGACTTGTTTGATTGATTTGAGTGCAAACTTGCACATTAGAGCCTTGAAGGGGTTGATTGGAGTGTGTGAGTTGCCTAGGTGTGTATTAGAGCTCTAAAGGGGCTAATGTGAGTTTTTGAGGTGCTTGCATGCACATTGGAGCCTAGAAGGGGCTCATTTGAGTGATTGTGGTGCATTTGTGCACATTAGAAACTAGAAGGGGCTGATTTGAGTGTAAGAGTGTAAACATGGCCACATTTGAGAACGAGAGTGCGAGGGTCATTGACAAGTTCAAAGGGGACAACTTCAACCTTTGGAAGTTCAAGATGGAGATGGTGTTGGAGTCCATGGACCTTTGGGAGATCGTTGAGGAGACCGAGGAGCCTCCATCATTCGATGATGAGCCAAAGGTGATAAAGGACTACAATCGGCGTGTGAAGAAGGCCATGTCGGTGATTGGGCTCAATTTGGTGGATAACCAACTTGCCCACATCAAGAATTGCAAAGGACCAGCGGAAGCATGGAAGACATTGTGCAACATCCACGAGACGAAGAGTTTGTCGAACATCCTCTTCATTCGCCGCAAATTCTTCACCATCAAGATGCAAGAAGGTGATGACTTGTTGACCCACATCAATCAAGTGAAGGCCCTCGCGGATCAACTCACATGCTTGGAGGTCCCCGTGAGAGATGAAGATGTGGTCATGACCTTGCTTGAAAGCTTGCCACCTTCATTTGAGAACTTGATCACCGCGTTGGAGACCTTACGCATGAAGGATCTCACCATGGAGTTTGTAGTGGCGCGAATGATGCACGAAGTATCCAAGCGCAAGGAGAAAGAGCCCCATGGTGACGACACGGCTTTGGTATCAAAGCAAAGCAAGTCGGGCGGCTTATCTTTTCGTGGCGAGCCAAAGGTGTGTTACAATTGCGGCAAACCGGGCCACATTGCACGAAATTGTTTCAAGCCCAAGAAGTGGGAGCGCGACAATGCGAATCAAGCAAAGGAGAAGGAAAATGCCAACCATGCGAAGGAGGATGATGACTATGCATTTGCAACTCAAGATGGACCTCATTCCATGTCGTTGTGCAAGTGGATCATGGATTCGGGCGCCACAAAACACATGACACCACATAGGGCGGCATTTGACACATATGAGGTAATTACCTCGCGCAACGTGCATTTGGGTGACGATAGTGTTGTGGATGCCATTGCAGTAGGTTCCATTGTTGTGGAAGTGCATGTGAGGGGATGTGCGAAGAGGATTACCCTCAAGGATGTCCTCCATGTGCCAAAATTGCAAGCCAACTTGCTCTCGGTGAGCAAGCTTGTCAGAAGTGGAATGAAAGTGCAATTCAATGTCGACGGGTGCACTTTGAGAGCACCAAACGGAGATGTACTTGCGGTGGCACCCCGGGAAGACAACTTGTACCAAGTGACCTTCAACAAGGTGTTTGAGGCGGATGCGGCCAACTTGGCACAACCATCAACGAAGCGTGATTCAATGGAGCTTTGGCATCGTCGACTTGGACATTTGAATGTGAGAAGTGTGCGGTTTCTTCAAAGTATGGTAAGTGGTTTGACCCTTGACAAGGAGGAAGCTTCTATGTCCTTTTGCGAAGGATGTGTATATGGCAAACATCATAGGGCACCATTTCCAAAGGATGGAGGAACTCGTGCATCCAAGCCTTTGGAGATTGTGCACTCGGACGTGTGTGGTCCAATGAGGACCATGTCGATTGGTGGATCAAGGTACTTCGTCACCTTCATTGATGATTTTTCAAGGAAGGTGTGGTTGTATACGTTGAAGACGAAGGGGGAGTGCCTTGAGAAGTTCAAGGAGTTCAAGGCGCTTGTAGAGACGCAATCGGAGCACAAGATCAAGGCGTTTCGATCGGACAATGGTGGGGAGTTCATTTCTAAGGCCTTTCAACGTTTCTTGAAGAAGCATGGCATCGAGAGGCAATCATCAACTCCATTCACGCCCGAGCAAAATGGAGTTGCGGAGCGTGCCAACCGCACCATTGTGGAGATGGCAAGGAGCATGATTCATGCTCAACACCTCAAGCTTGAGTTTTGGGCGGAAGCGGTGACGAATGCGGTGTACATTCGCAATCGGTGTCCAACAAGGGCTCTTGTCACCATCACACCACAAGAGGCTTGGAGCGGTCGCAGGCCATGCATTGCACACATGCGAGTCTTTGGTTGTATCGCATATGCAATGGTGCCACAAGCCAAGAGGGGTAAGCTCGATGCAAAGGGCACCAAGTGTTTGTTTCTTGGCTATTGTGAGGGTACGAAGGCATATCGCCTCATGTGTGTAGAGACGGGGAAGATCATTCGAAGTCGTGATGTAGTCTTTGTTGAAGATAGCACTAGCGTTGGTCATGGTTTGGCGATGAGTCCAAGTGGGAGTGATACACCGCCGTTGGTGTTGGTGGACGAATCTCCAAACCAAGCTTCCACAAAAGATTGTGAAGGCGGTGATGCAAAGAAGGAGGAACAAGCGCATGCCCAAGAAGAAGGTGTAACGGAAGCACCTTCGTCAACGCCAACACCAAGTGTTAACGAAGGGGAAGGAAGTGTTGAAGAGCCTCGGTATCCACGAAGGGAGCGGCGGGCGCTTGGAGAGTGGTGGATGAACCACATCTTGCCACAACATGAAGTGGAGCGAGCCAACGTGGCACATCTCGATGATCCATTGAACATGTGCGAAGCTATGCAATCGGAGGATGCGAGCAAGTGGGAGAAAGCAATGCACGAGGAGTATGACTCACTCATAGCAAATGGCACATGGGAATTGGCTCCCCTTCCAAAGGATCGCAAGCGAATTGGGTGCAAGTGGGTGTTTCGCACGAAGGACACTTCGGCGAAGTTGTGCGCCACAAGGCAAGATTGGTGGCGAAAGGATACTCTCAAGTGGAAGGTGTTGACTTCCTTGAGACCTTTGCGCCCGTTGCCAAATTCACCACAATTCGGTGCATTCTTGCACTAGGAGCGGCTTTGGACATGGAGATCCATCAAATGGATGTGAAGACGGCGTTCTTGAATGGCGAGTTGGAGGAGGAGATCTACATGGAGCAACCCCATGGTTTCGCACAAGAAGGCTTTGAGCATCTTGTGTGCAAGCTCAAGAAGTCGTTGTACGGACTCAAGCAATCACCTAGGGCATGGTATCAACGAATCGACTCCTTCTTCACCAAAGAAGGCTTCACAAGAAGCCAAGCGGATCACTCGTTGTATATCAAGCAAACAAGTGAGTATTTGTTGATAGTACTCATCTATGTGGATGATTTGATCATCTTGGCTAGCCTTATGGCAATGTTGGCGTGGCTCAAGGCCAAACTCAAGAAGGAGTTTGAGATGAGCGACCTTGGAGAGTTGAGGTACTGTATTGGAGTGGAATTCGAGAGGGATCGCAAGGCACGCACCATCACTATGAGCCAACGGAAGTACATTGAAGAGGTACTCAAGCGATTCAACATGGAAGAATGCAAGCCCATTGGTACCCCACTTGATGTAAATGTCAAGTTGTTAAAGCTCTCGGAAGAAGAGTTTGAGGCCATTCAAGGTGAGATGGAAGGCGTACCATATAAGGGCGGAGTTGGGTCTTTGATGTATGCGATGGTAGGCACAAGGGCGGACCTTGCATTTGCGGTGAGTTTAATGAGCCAATTCATGTCAAGGGCCGGTCCGGCACACTGGAGTGCGGTGAAGCGCATCATGCGGTACTTGCAAGGTACCTTGGACTTCAAGTTGTGCCTTGGCGGTGACAACATCACCTTGAGTGGGTATTGCGATGCGGATATTGAAGAATGAAATGAAAGGAAGACAATGAAGAATGAACAAGTTGGTGGTAAAGCTTGCAATGAGAGAGGTGAATACTCCCACTTCCCATGCTCTTCTTATCAATGCAATACATCAGCCCTTGATTGTAATCCTTGTGGGACAATGACACCAAGCTACCCTTTTCTACTTCTTATCTTCTAAGGTAGGGCTGGTCTTACCTTTCTATATTAGTTTAGCACTCTATACTCAACACTCCCACTTAGCGAGATGTCCTTGGACTCTAAGCGCATTGTGTTGGAGTATAGTGTTGCTCGTAGTTATTACGGCATGGTAAATAGTTGTATTGAGGTAGAATGAAAGGGCGGGAGTAAAATGGGAGAAAATGGAGAGAGGTGTATTGGCACATGTTGCACATGGGCAAGGCAAAGTCAAAAGAGAAGGACCAGCCCACTTGTGTTGACTTAGCCAAGTCAAAGTAGGGGCATGAAAGTCAAGTGGGTGGTGGCAAAAGTCTTTGGGCGGCCATGACGCCCATGTGGGTTGTAAAGACATGGAAGTTGCATAAGAAGGCACTAGGAATGTGTCTTGTGCAATGGTATAAGTAAAGGCCTTCGAAAGAAGGCAAACATCTCATTCCAAGCATTGTTTGTACTACCTTGTGTGTATCTTTGCTAGTGCAACCATCTCTCTTCTTCTATTTACTTCAATAGGTTATGGGCCAACTCATGCCAGTTGCTAGTGAAGAGTTATAGTTGCAAAGTTGTGTGGAGGAGGTCACTTTGTCTTTTGTGTGTTGGAGGAGTTCAAGGGCTGATTTGGAGCCAAGGAGATGCTCAAGGGTTGATTTGGAGCTTTGGAGGTGCACACGGGCTTGTTTGAAGCATTGGAGTGCACAAGAGCGAATTTGGAGCATTGCAGGTGATTGGGAAGGCACAAGAAGTTGGGAGGAGCGGCGGTGGTACACATTCAAGAGTTTGAACCTTGTAAGTGTTCAACCATTGTGCATGTGCTTGTTTACTCTCTAAAAGTGCTGATTTGAGTGAAGGAGGTGCTTAGATGCACATTAGAGTCTATGTGAAGCTCATTGAGGTTATTGAAGTCCCTATTTGCATGTATGAGCAAATGAGGGGCTGATTTGATTAGATGAGGTGCAAAGGTGTCCATTTGAGTCTTAAACGATTGGATTTGAGTGTTTGAGTTGCACCTTGCACGTTTGAGCTTAGAAGAGACTTGTTTGATTGATTTGAGTGCAAACTTGCACATTAGAGCCTTGAAGGGGTTGATTGGAGTGTGTGAGTTGCCTAGGTGTGTATTAGAGCTCTAAAGGGGCTAATGTGAGTTTTTGAGGTGCTTGCATGCACATTGGAGCCTAGAAGGGGCTCATTTGAGTGATTGTGGTGCATTTGTGCACATTAGAAACTAGAAGGGGCTGATTTGAGTGTAAGAGTGTAAACATGGCCACATTTGAGAACGAGAGTGCGAGGGTCATTGACAAGTTCAAAGGGGACAACTTCAACCTTTGGAAGTTCAAGATGGAGATGGTGTTGGAGTCCATGGACCTTTGGGAGATCGTTGAGGAGACCGAGGAGCCTCCATCATTCGATGATGAGCCAAAGGTGATAAAGGACTACAATCGGCGTGTGAAGAAGGCCATGTCGGTGATTGGGCTCAATTTGGTGGATAACCAACTTGCCCACATCAAGAATTGCAAAGGACCAGCGGAAGCATGGAAGACATTGTGCAACATCCACGAGACGAAGAGTTTGTCGAACATCCTCTTCATTCGCCGCAAATTCTTCACCATCAAGATGCAAGAAGGTGATGACTTGTTGACCCACATCAATCAAGTGAAGGCCCTCGCGGATCAACTCACATGCTTGGAGGTCCCCGTGAGAGATGAAGATGTGGTCATGACCTTGCTTGAAAGCTTGCCACCTTCATTTGAGAACTTGATCACCGCGTTGGAGACCTTACGCATGAAGGATCTCACCATGGAGTTTGTAGTGGCGCGAATGATGCACGAAGTATCCAAGCGCAAGGAGAAAGAGCCCCATGGTGACGACACGGCTTTGGTATCAAAGCAAAGCAAGTCGGGCGGCTTATCTTTTCGTGGCGAGCCAAAGGTGTGTTACAATTGCGGCAAACCGGGCCACATTGCACGAAATTGTTTCAAGCCCAAGAAGTGGGAGCGCGACAATGCGAATCAAGCAAAGGAGAAGGAAAATGCCAACCATGCGAAGGAGGATGATGACTATGCATTTGCAACTCAAGATGGACCTCATTCCATGTCGTTGTGCAAGTGGATCATGGATTCGGGCGCCACAAAACACATGACACCACATAGGGCGGCATTTGACACATATGAGGTAATTACCTCGCGCAACGTGCATTTGGGTGACGATAGTGTTGTGGATGCCATTGCAGTAGGTTCCATTGTTGTGGAAGTGCATGTGAGGGGATGTGCGAAGAGGATTACCCTCAAGGATGTCCTCCATGTGCCAAAATTGCAAGCCAACTTGCTCTCGGTGAGCAAGCTTGTCAGAAGTGGAATGAAAGTGCAATTCAATGTCGACGGGTGCACTTTGAGAGCACCAAACGGAGATGTACTTGCGGTGGCACCCCGGGAAGACAACTTGTACCAAGTGACCTTCAACAAGGTGTTTGAGGCGGATGCGGCCAACTTGGCACAACCATCAACGAAGCGTGATTCAATGGAGCTTTGGCATCGTCGACTTGGACATTTGAATGTGAGAAGTGTGCGGTTTCTTCAAAGTATGGTAAGTGGTTTGACCCTTGACAAGGAGGAAGCTTCTATGTCCTTTTGCGAAGGATGTGTATATGGCAAACATCATAGGGCACCATTTCCAAAGGATGGAGGAACTCGTGCATCCAAGCCTTTGGAGATTGTGCACTCGGACGTGTGTGGTCCAATGAGGACCATGTCGATTGGTGGATCAAGGTACTTCGTCACCTTCATTGATGATTTTTCAAGGAAGGTGTGGTTGTATACGTTGAAGACGAAGGGGGAGTGCCTTGAGAAGTTCAAGGAGTTCAAGGCGCTTGTAGAGACGCAATCGGAGCACAAGATCAAGGCGTTTCGATCGGACAATGGTGGGGAGTTCATTTCTAAGGCCTTTCAACGTTTCTTGAAGAAGCATGGCATCGAGAGGCAATCATCAACTCCATTCACGCCCGAGCAAAATGGAGTTGCGGAGCGTGCCAACCGCACCATTGTGGAGATGGCAAGGAGCATGATTCATGCTCAACACCTCAAGCTTGAGTTTTGGGCGGAAGCGGTGACGAATGCGGTGTACATTCGCAATCGGTGTCCAACAAGGGCTCTTGTCACCATCACACCACAAGAGGCTTGGAGCGGTCGCAGGCCATGCATTGCACACATGCGAGTCTTTGGTTGTATCGCATATGCAATGGTGCCACAAGCCAAGAGGGGTAAGCTCGATGCAAAGGGCACCAAGTGTTTGTTTCTTGGCTATTGTGAGGGTACGAAGGCATATCGCCTCATGTGTGTAGAGACGGGGAAGATCATTCGAAGTCGTGATGTAGTCTTTGTTGAAGATAGCACTAGCGTTGGTCATGGTTTGGCGATGAGTCCAAGTGGGAGTGATACACCGCCGTTGGTGTTGGTGGACGAATCTCCAAACCAAGCTTCCACAAAAGATTGTGAAGGCGGTGATGCAAAGAAGGAGGAACAAGCGCATGCCCAAGAAGAAGGTGTAACGGAAGCACCTTCGTCAACGCCAACACCAAGTGTTAACGAAGGGGAAGGAAGTGTTGAAGAGCCTCGGTATCCACGAAGGGAGCGGCGGGCGCTTGGAGAGTGGTGGATGAACCACATCTTGCCACAACATGAAGTGGAGCGAGCCAACGTGGCACATCTCGATGATCCATTGAACATGTGCGAAGCTATGCAATCGGAGGATGCGAGCAAGTGGGAGAAAGCAATGCACGAGGAGTATGACTCACTCATAGCAAATGGCACATGGGAATTGGCTCCCCTTCCAAAGGATCGCAAGCGAATTGGGTGCAAGTGGGTGTTTCGCACGAAGGACACTTCGGCGAAGTTGTGCGCCACAAGGCAAGATTGGTGGCGAAAGGATACTCTCAAGTGGAAGGTGTTGACTTCCTTGAGACCTTTGCGCCCGTTGCCAAATTCACCACAATTCGGTGCATTCTTGCACTAGGAGCGGCTTTGGACATGGAGATCCATCAAATGGATGTGAAGACGGCGTTCTTGAATGGCGAGTTGGAGGAGGAGATCTACATGGAGCAACCCCATGGTTTCGCACAAGAAGGCTTTGAGCATCTTGTGTGCAAGCTCAAGAAGTCGTTGTACGGACTCAAGCAATCACCTAGGGCATGGTATCAACGAATCGACTCCTTCTTCACCAAAGAAGGCTTCACAAGAAGCCAAGCGGATCACTCGTTGTATATCAAGCAAACAAGTGAGTATTTGTTGATAGTACTCATCTATGTGGATGATTTGATCATCTTGGCTAGCCTTATGGCAATGTTGGCGTGGCTCAAGGCCAAACTCAAGAAGGAGTTTGAGATGAGCGACCTTGGAGAGTTGAGGTACTGTATTGGAGTGGAATTCGAGAGGGATCGCAAGGCACGCACCATCACTATGAGCCAACGGAAGTACATTGAAGAGGTACTCAAGCGATTCAACATGGAAGAATGCAAGCCCATTGGTACCCCACTTGATGTAAATGTCAAGTTGTTAAAGCTCTCGGAAGAAGAGTTTGAGGCCATTCAAGGTGAGATGGAAGGCGTACCATATAAGGGCGGAGTTGGGTCTTTGATGTATGCGATGGTAGGCACAAGGGCGGACCTTGCATTTGCGGTGAGTTTAATGAGCCAATTCATGTCAAGGGCCGGTCCGGCACACTGGAGTGCGGTGAAGCGCATCATGCGGTACTTGCAAGGTACCTTGGACTTCAAGTTGTGCCTTGGCGGTGACAACATCACCTTGAGTGGGTATTGCGATGCGGATATTGAAGAATGAAATGAAAGGAAGACAATGAAGAATGAACAAGTTGGTGGTAAAGCTTGCAATGAGAGAGGTGAATACTCCCACTTCCCATGCTCTTCTTATCAATGCAATACATCAGCCCTTGATTGTAATCCTTGTGGGACAATGACACCAAGCTACCCTTTTCTACTTCTTATCTTCTAAGGTAGGGCTGGTCTTACCTTTCTATATTAGTTTAGCACTCTATACTCAACACTCCCACTTAGCGAGATGTCCTTGGACTCTAAGCGCATTGTGTTGGAGTATAGTGTTGCTCGTAGTTATTACGGCATGGTAAATAGTTGTATTGAGGTAGAATGAAAGGGCGGGAGTAAAATGGGAGAAAATGGAGAGAGGTGTATTGGCACATGTTGCACATGGGCAAGGCAAAGTCAAAAGAGAAGGACCAGCCCACTTGTGTTGACTTAGCCAAGTCAAAGTAGGGGCATGAAAGTCAAGTGGGTGGTGGCAAAAGTCTTTGGGCGGCCATGACGCCCATGTGGGTTGTAAAGACATGGAAGTTGCATAAGAAGGCACTAGGAATGTGTCTTGTGCAATGGTATAAGTAAAGGCCTTCGAAAGAAGGCAAACATCTCATTCCAAGCATTGTTTGTACTACCTTGTGTGTATCTTTGCTAGTGCAACCATCTCTCTTCTTCTATTTACTTCAATAGGTTATGGGCCAACTCATGCCAGTTGCTAGTGAAGAGTTATAGTTGCAAAGTTGTGTGGAGGAGGTCACTTTGTCTTTTGTGTGTTGGAGGAGTTCAAGGGCTGATTTGGAGCCAAGGAGATGCTCAAGGGTTGATTTGGAGCTTTGGAGGTGCACACGGGCTTGTTTGAAGCATTGGAGTGCACAAGAGCGAATTTGGAGCATTGCAGGTGATTGGGAAGGCACAAGAAGTTGGGAGGAGCGGCGGTGGTACACATTCAAGAGTTTGAACCTTGTAAGTGTTCAACCATTGTGCATGTGCTTGTTTACTCTCTAAAAGTGCTGATTTGAGTGAAGGAGGTGCTTAGATGCACATTAGAGTCTATGTGAAGCTCATTGAGGTTATTGAAGTCCCTATTTGCATGTATGAGCAAATGAGGGGCTGATTTGATTAGATGAGGTGCAAAGGTGTCCATTTGAGTCTTAAACGATTGGATTTGAGTGTTTGAGTTGCACCTTGCACGTTTGAGCTTAGAAGAGACTTGTTTGATTGATTTGAGTGCAAACTTGCACATTAGAGCCTTGAAGGGGTTGATTGGAGTGTGTGAGTTGCCTAGGTGTGTATTAGAGCTCTAAAGGGGCTAATGTGAGTTTTTGAGGTGCTTGCATGCACATTGGAGCCTAGAAGGGGCTCATTTGAGTGATTGTGGTGCATTTGTGCACATTAGAAACTAGAAGGGGCTGATTTGAGTGTAAGAGTGTAAACATGGCCACATTTGAGAACGAGAGTGCGAGGGTCATTGACAAGTTCAAAGGGGACAACTTCAACCTTTGGAAGTTCAAGATGGAGATGGTGTTGGAGTCCATGGACCTTTGGGAGATCGTTGAGGAGACCGAGGAGCCTCCATCATTCGATGATGAGCCAAAGGTGATAAAGGACTACAATCGGCGTGTGAAGAAGGCCATGTCGGTGATTGGGCTCAATTTGGTGGATAACCAACTTGCCCACATCAAGAATTGCAAAGGACCAGCGGAAGCATGGAAGACATTGTGCAACATCCACGAGACGAAGAGTTTGTCGAACATCCTCTTCATTCGCCGCAAATTCTTCACCATCAAGATGCAAGAAGGTGATGACTTGTTGACCCACATCAATCAAGTGAAGGCCCTCGCGGATCAACTCACATGCTTGGAGGTCCCCGTGAGAGATGAAGATGTGGTCATGACCTTGCTTGAAAGCTTGCCACCTTCATTTGAGAACTTGATCACCGCGTTGGAGACCTTACGCATGAAGGATCTCACCATGGAGTTTGTAGTGGCGCGAATGATGCACGAAGTATCCAAGCGCAAGGAGAAAGAGCCCCATGGTGACGACACGGCTTTGGTATCAAAGCAAAGCAAGTCGGGCGGCTTATCTTTTCGTGGCGAGCCAAAGGTGTGTTACAATTGCGGCAAACCGGGCCACATTGCACGAAATTGTTTCAAGCCCAAGAAGTGGGAGCGCGACAATGCGAATCAAGCAAAGGAGAAGGAAAATGCCAACCATGCGAAGGAGGATGATGACTATGCATTTGCAACTCAAGATGGACCTCATTCCATGTCGTTGTGCAAGTGGATCATGGATTCGGGCGCCACAAAACACATGACACCACATAGGGCGGCATTTGACACATATGAGGTAATTACCTCGCGCAACGTGCATTTGGGTGACGATAGTGTTGTGGATGCCATTGCAGTAGGTTCCATTGTTGTGGAAGTGCATGTGAGGGGATGTGCGAAGAGGATTACCCTCAAGGATGTCCTCCATGTGCCAAAATTGCAAGCCAACTTGCTCTCGGTGAGCAAGCTTGTCAAAAGTGGAATGAAAGTGCAATTCAATGTCGACGGGTGCACTTTGAGAGCACCAAACGGAGATGTACTTGCGGTGGCACCCCGGGAAGACAACTTGTACCAAGTGACCTTCAACAAGGTGTTTGAGGCGGATGCGGCCAACTTGGCACAACCATCAACGAAGCGTGATTCAATGGAGCTTTGGCATCGTCGACTTGGACATTTGAATGTGAGAAGTGTGCGGTTTCTTCAAAGTATGGTAAGTGGTTTGACCCTTGACAAGGAGGAAGCTTCTATGTCCTTTTGCGAAGGATGTGTATATGGCAAACATCATAGGGCACCATTTCCAAAGGATGGAGGAACTCGTGCATCCAAGCCTTTGGAGATTGTGCACTCGGACGTGTGTGGTCCAATGAGGACCATGTCGATTGGTGGATCAAGGTACTTCGTCACCTTCATTGATGATTTTTCAAGGAAGGTGTGGTTGTATACGTTGAAGACGAAGGGGGAGTGCCTTGAGAAGTTCAAGGAGTTCAAGGCGCTTGTAGAGACGCAATCGGAGCACAAGATCAAGGCGTTTCGATCGGACAATGGTGGGGAGTTCATTTCTAAGGCCTTTCAACGTTTCTTGAAGAAGCATGGCATCGAGAGGCAATCATCAACTCCATTCACGCCCGAGCAAAATGGAGTTGCGGAGCGTGCCAACCGCACCATTGTGGAGATGGCAAGGAGCATGATTCATGCTCAACACCTCAAGCTTGAGTTTTGGGCGGAAGCGGTGACGAATGCGGTGTACATTCGCAATCGGTGTCCAACAAGGGCTCTTGTCACCATCACACCACAAGAGGCTTGGAGCGGTCGCAGGCCATGCATTGCACACATGCGAGTCTTTGGTTGTATCGCATATGCAATGGTGCCACAAGCCAAGAGGGGTAAGCTCGATGCAAAGGGCACCAAGTGTTTGTTTCTTGGCTATTGTGAGGGTACGAAGGCATATCGCCTCATGTGTGTAGAGACGGGGAAGATCATTCGAAGTCGTGATGTAGTCTTTGTTGAAGATAGCACTAGCGTTGGTCATGGTTTGGCGATGAGTCCAAGTGGGAGTGATACACCGCCGTTGGTGTTGGTGGACGAATCTCCAAACCAAGCTTCCACAAAAGATTGTGAAGGCGGTGATGCAAAGAAGGAGGAACAAGCGCATGCCCAAGAAGAAGGTGTAACGGAAGCACCTTCGTCAACGCCAACACCAAGTGTTAACGAAGGGGAAGGAAGTGTTGAAGAGCCTCGGTATCCACGAAGGGAGCGGCGGGCGCTTGGAGAGTGGTGGATGAACCACATCTTGCCACAACATGAAGTGGAGCGAGCCAACGTGGCACATCTCGATGATCCATTGAACATGTGCGAAGCTATGCAATCGGAGGATGCGAGCAAGTGGGAGAAAGCAATGCACGAGGAGTATGACTCACTCATAGCAAATGGCACATGGGAATTGGCTCCCCTTCCAAAGGATCGCAAGCGAATTGGGTGCAAGTGGGTGTTTCGCACGAAGGACACTTCGGCGAAGTTGTGCGCCACAAGGCAAGATTGGTGGCGAAAGGATACTCTCAAGTGGAAGGTGTTGACTTCCTTGAGACCTTTGCGCCCGTTGCCAAATTCACCACAATTCGGTGCATTCTTGCACTAGGAGCGGCTTTGGACATGGAGATCCATCAAATGGATGTGAAGACGGCGTTCTTGAATGGCGAGTTGGAGGAGGAGATCTACATGGAGCAACCCCATGGTTTCGCACAAGAAGGCTTTGAGCATCTTGTGTGCAAGCTCAAGAAGTCGTTGTACGGACTCAAGCAATCACCTAGGGCATGGTATCAACGAATCGACTCCTTCTTCACCAAAGAAGGCTTCACAAGAAGCCAAGCGGATCACTCGTTGTATATCAAGCAAACAAGTGAGTATTTGTTGATAGTACTCATCTATGTGGATGATTTGATCATCTTGGCTAGCCTTATGGCAATGTTGGCGTGGCTCAAGGCCAAACTCAAGAAGGAGTTTGAGATGAGCGACCTTGGAGAGTTGAGGTACTGTATTGGAGTGGAATTCGAGAGGGATCGCAAGGCACGCACCATCACTATGAGCCAACGGAAGTACATTGAAGAGGTACTCAAGCGATTCAACATGGAAGAATGCAAGCCCATTGGTACCCCACTTGATGTAAATGTCAAGTTGTTAAAGCTCTCGGAAGAAGAGTTTGAGGCCATTCAAGGTGAGATGGAAGGCGTACCATATAAGGGCGGAGTTGGGTCTTTGATGTATGCGATGGTAGGCACAAGGGCGGACCTTGCATTTGCGGTGAGTTTAATGAGCCAATTCATGTCAAGGGCCGGTCCGGCACACTGGAGTGCGGTGAAGCGCATCATGCGGTACTTGCAAGGTACCTTGGACTTCAAGTTGTGCCTTGGCGGTGACAACATCACCTTGAGTGGGTATTGCGATGCGGATATTGAAGAATGAAATGAAAGGAAGACAATGAAGAATGAACAAGTTGGTGGTAAAGCTTGCAATGAGAGAGGTGAATACTCCCACTTCCCATGCTCTTCTTATCAATGCAATACATCAGCCCTTGATTGTAATCCTTGTGGGACAATGACACCAAGCTACCCTTTTCTACTTCTTATCTTCTAAGGTAGGGCTGGTCTTACCTTTCTATATTAGTTTAGCACTCTATACTCAACACTCCCACTTAGCGAGATGTCCTTGGACTCTAAGCGCATTGTGTTGGAGTATAGTGTTGCTCGTAGTTATTACGGCATGGTAAATAGTTGTATTGAGGTAGAATGAAAGGGCGGGAGTAAAATGGGAGAAAATGGAGAGAGGTGTATTGGCACATGTTGCACATGGGCAAGGCAAAGTCAAAAGAGAAGGACCAGCCCACTTGTGTTGACTTAGCCAAGTCAAAGTAGGGGCATGAAAGTCAAGTGGGTGGTGGCAAAAGTCTTTGGGCGGCCATGACGCCCATGTGGGTTGTAAAGACATGGAAGTTGCATAAGAAGGCACTAGGAATGTGTCTTGTGCAATGGTATAAGTAAAGGCCTTCGAAAGAAGGCAAACATCTCATTCCAAGCATTGTTTGTACTACCTTGTGTGTATCTTTGCTAGTGCAACCATCTCTCTTCTTCTATTTACTTCAATAGGTTATGGGCCAACTCATGCCAGTTGCTAGTGAAGAGTTATAGTTGCAAAGTTGTGTGGAGGAGGTCACTTTGTCTTTTGTGTGTTGGAGGAGTTCAAGGGCTGATTTGGAGCCAAGGAGATGCTCAAGGGTTGATTTGGAGCTTTGGAGGTGCACACGGGCTTGTTTGAAGCATTGGAGTGCACAAGAGCGAATTTGGAGCATTGCAGGTGATTGGGAAGGCACAAGAAGTTGGGAGGAGCGGCGGTGGTACACATTCAAGAGTTTGAACCTTGTAAGTGTTCAACCATTGTGCATGTGCTTGTTTACTCTCTAAAAGTGCTGATTTGAGTGAAGGAGGTGCTTAGATGCACATTAGAGTCTATGTGAAGCTCATTGAGGTTATTGAAGTCCCTATTTGCATGTATGAGCAAATGAGGGGCTGATTTGATTAGATGAGGTGCAAAGGTGTCCATTTGAGTCTTAAACGATTGGATTTGAGTGTTTGAGTTGCACCTTGCACGTTTGAGCTTAGAAGAGACTTGTTTGATTGATTTGAGTGCAAACTTGCACATTAGAGCCTTGAAGGGGTTGATTGGAGTGTGTGAGTTGCCTAGGTGTGTATTAGAGCTCTAAAGGGGCTAATGTGAGTTTTTGAGGTGCTTGCATGCACATTGGAGCCTAGAAGGGGCTCATTTGAGTGATTGTGGTGCATTTGTGCACATTAGAAACTAGAAGGGGCTGATTTGAGTGTAAGAGTGTAAACATGGCCACATTTGAGAACGAGAGTGCGAGGGTCATTGACAAGTTCAAAGGGGACAACTTCAACCTTTGGAAGTTCAAGATGGAGATGGTGTTGGAGTCCATGGACCTTTGGGAGATCGTTGAGGAGACCGAGGAGCCTCCATCATTCGATGATGAGCCAAAGGTGATAAAGGACTACAATCGGCGTGTGAAGAAGGCCATGTCGGTGATTGGGCTCAATTTGGTGGATAACCAACTTGCCCACATCAAGAATTGCAAAGGACCAGCGGAAGCATGGAAGACATTGTGCAACATCCACGAGACGAAGAGTTTGTCGAACATCCTCTTCATTCGCCGCAAATTCTTCACCATCAAGATGCAAGAAGGTGATGACTTGTTGACCCACATCAATCAAGTGAAGGCCCTCGCGGATCAACTCACATGCTTGGAGGTCCCCGTGAGAGATGAAGATGTGGTCATGACCTTGCTTGAAAGCTTGCCACCTTCATTTGAGAACTTGATCACCGCGTTGGAGACCTTACGCATGAAGGATCTCACCATGGAGTTTGTAGTGGCGCGAATGATGCACGAAGTATCCAAGCGCAAGGAGAAAGAGCCCCATGGTGACGACACGGCTTTGGTATCAAAGCAAAGCAAGTCGGGCGGCTTATCTTTTCGTGGCGAGCCAAAGGTGTGTTACAATTGCGGCAAACCGGGCCACATTGCACGAAATTGTTTCAAGCCCAAGAAGTGGGAGCGCGACAATGCGAATCAAGCAAAGGAGAAGGAAAATGCCAACCATGCGAAGGAGGATGATGACTATGCATTTGCAACTCAAGATGGACCTCATTCCATGTCGTTGTGCAAGTGGATCATGGATTCGGGCGCCACAAAACACATGACACCACATAGGGCGGCATTTGACACATATGAGGTAATTACCTCGCGCAACGTGCATTTGGGTGACGATAGTGTTGTGGATGCCATTGCAGTAGGTTCCATTGTTGTGGAAGTGCATGTGAGGGGATGTGCGAAGAGGATTACCCTCAAGGATGTCCTCCATGTGCCAAAATTGCAAGCCAACTTGCTCTCGGTGAGCAAGCTTGTCAGAAGTGGAATGAAAGTGCAATTCAATGTCGACGGGTGCACTTTGAGAGCACCAAACGGAGATGTACTTGCGGTGGCACCCCGGGAAGACAACTTGTACCAAGTGACCTTCAACAAGGTGTTTGAGGCGGATGCGGCCAACTTGGCACAACCATCAACGAAGCGTGATTCAATGGAGCTTTGGCATCGTCGACTTGGACATTTGAATGTGAGAAGTGTGCGGTTTCTTCAAAGTATGGTAAGTGGTTTGACCCTTGACAAGGAGGAAGCTTCTATGTCCTTTTGCGAAGGATGTGTATATGGCAAACATCATAGGGCACCATTTCCAAAGGATGGAGGAACTCGTGCATCCAAGCCTTTGGAGATTGTGCACTCGGACGTGTGTGGTCCAATGAGGACCATGTCGATTGGTGGATCAAGGTACTTCGTCACCTTCATTGATGATTTTTCAAGGAAGGTGTGGTTGTATACGTTGAAGACGAAGGGGGAGTGCCTTGAGAAGTTCAAGGAGTTCAAGGCGCTTGTAGAGACGCAATCGGAGCACAAGATCAAGGCGTTTCGATCGGACAATGGTGGGGAGTTCATTTCTAAGGCCTTTCAACGTTTCTTGAAGAAGCATGGCATCGAGAGGCAATCATCAACTCCATTCACGCCCGAGCAAAATGGAGTTGCGGAGCGTGCCAACCGCACCATTGTGGAGATGGCAAGGAGCATGATTCATGCTCAACACCTCAAGCTTGAGTTTTGGGCGGAAGCGGTGACGAATGCGGTGTACATTCGCAATCGGTGTCCAACAAGGGCTCTTGTCACCATCACACCACAAGAGGCTTGGAGCGGTCGCAGGCCATGCATTGCACACATGCGAGTCTTTGGTTGTATCGCATATGCAATGGTGCCACAAGCCAAGAGGGGTAAGCTCGATGCAAAGGGCACCAAGTGTTTGTTTCTTGGCTATTGTGAGGGTACGAAGGCATATCGCCTCATGTGTGTAGAGACGGGGAAGATCATTCGAAGTCGTGATGTAGTCTTTGTTGAAGATAGCACTAGCGTTGGTCATGGTTTGGCGATGAGTCCAAGTGGGAGTGATACACCGCCGTTGGTGTTGGTGGACGAATCTCCAAACCAAGCTTCCACAAAAGATTGTGAAGGCGGTGATGCAAAGAAGGAGGAACAAGCGCATGCCCAAGAAGAAGGTGTAACGGAAGCACCTTCGTCAACGCCAACACCAAGTGTTAACGAAGGGGAAGGAAGTGTTGAAGAGCCTCGGTATCCACGAAGGGAGCGGCGGGCGCTTGGAGAGTGGTGGATGAACCACATCTTGCCACAACATGAAGTGGAGCGAGCCAACGTGGCACATCTCGATGATCCATTGAACATGTGCGAAGCTATGCAATCGGAGGATGCGAGCAAGTGGGAGAAAGCAATGCACGAGGAGTATGACTCACTCATAGCAAATGGCACATGGGAATTGGCTCCCCTTCCAAAGGATCGCAAGCGAATTGGGTGCAAGTGGGTGTTTCGCACGAAGGACACTTCGGCGAAGTTGTGCGCCACAAGGCAAGATTGGTGGCGAAAGGATACTCTCAAGTGGAAGGTGTTGACTTCCTTGAGACCTTTGCGCCCGTTGCCAAATTCACCACAATTCGGTGCATTCTTGCACTAGGAGCGGCTTTGGACATGGAGATCCATCAAATGGATGTGAAGACGGCGTTCTTGAATGGCGAGTTGGAGGAGGAGATCTACATGGAGCAACCCCATGGTTTCGCACAAGAAGGCTTTGAGCATCTTGTGTGCAAGCTCAAGAAGTCGTTGTACGGACTCAAGCAATCACCTAGGGCATGGTATCAACGAATCGACTCCTTCTTCACCAAAGAAGGCTTCACAAGAAGCCAAGCGGATCACTCGTTGTATATCAAGCAAACAAGTGAGTATTTGTTGATAGTACTCATCTATGTGGATGATTTGATCATCTTGGCTAGCCTTATGGCAATGTTGGCGTGGCTCAAGGCCAAACTCAAGAAGGAGTTTGAGATGAGCGACCTTGGAGAGTTGAGGTACTGTATTGGAGTGGAATTCGAGAGGGATCGCAAGGCACGCACCATCACTATGAGCCAACGGAAGTACATTGAAGAGGTACTCAAGCGATTCAACATGGAAGAATGCAAGCCCATTGGTACCCCACTTGATGTAAATGTCAAGTTGTTAAAGCTCTCGGAAGAAGAGTTTGAGGCCATTCAAGGTGAGATGGAAGGCGTACCATATAAGGGCGGAGTTGGGTCTTTGATGTATGCGATGGTAGGCACAAGGGCGGACCTTGCATTTGCGGTGAGTTTAATGAGCCAATTCATGTCAAGGGCCGGTCCGGCACACTGGAGTGCGGTGAAGCGCATCATGCGGTACTTGCAAGGTACCTTGGACTTCAAGTTGTGCCTTGGCGGTGACAACATCACCTTGAGTGGGTATTGCGATGCGGATTGGGCGGGAGATGTGAATGAACGGCGATCGTCAACAGGGTATGTGTTCTTTGTTGGAGTTGGTGCAATCTCATGGAATTGCAAGAGGCAACCCACCATTGCCTTGTCCACAACGGAGGCGGAGTACATGGCCACTAGCCAAAGCACGAAGGAGGCCATTTGGCTTCGCAAGCTATTGGGTGATGTAGGGTTTGTTCAAGAAGGAGCAACGACGATCATGTGCGACAATCAAGGGTGCATTGCTCTTGCAAAGAATCCCACACACCACTCACGTACGAAGCACATTGATGTGCAACTCCACTTCATTCGTGAGAAGTTAGAGAGTGGTGAGATTTGTTTGAAGTATTGTCCAACGGAAGACATGGTGGCGGATGTGTTGACGAAGGCACTTGCGAAGAGCGGCATCAACGATTGGTGAAGGCGATGGGATTGCGAGAAGGTAACGACTCGCAAAGTGGGAGTGTTGGAGTATAGTGTTGCTCGTAGTTATTACGGCATTGTAAATAGTTGTATTGAGGTAGAATGAAAGGGCGGGAGTAAAATGGGAGAAAATGGAGAGAGGTGTATTGGCACATGTTGCACATGGGCAAGGCAAAGTCAAAAGAGAAGGACCAGCCCACTTGTGTTGACTTAGCCAAGTCAAAGTAGGGGCATGAAAGTCAAGTGGGTGGTGGCAAAAGTCTTTGGGCGGCCATGACGCCCATGTGGGTTGTAAAGACATGGAAGTTGCATAAGAAGGCACTAGGAATGTGTCTTGTGCAATGGTATAAGTGAAGGCCTTCGAAAGAAGGCAAACATCTCATTCCAAGCATTGTTTGTACTACCTTATGTGTATCTTTGATAGTGCAACCATCTCTCTTCTTCTATTGACTTCAATAAGGCCATCAAATGCTGGATCTTTGGATATTGTAAGGGCACGAAGGCGTATAGGCTGATTTGCATGGCAACGAAGAAGATAATCAAGAGCCCGGACGTGGAGTTCTTCGAAGACAAGGAGTCTTTGAAGGAGCGTCCAAGTGGGAGTGTTGATGAAGGACCAGCCCTTGAGGTGGACGGCTCCTTCAAATCCGATGATGATGAACAGTTTGAAGAAGAGCCAAAGCCTTTGGTGGTGCAACCAGCCCTTTGTGGCCCTTCGCAGAGCTTTGTGAGCATTCCAAGCATTGTTTGTACTACCTTGTGTGTATCTTTGCTAGTGCAACCATCTCTCTTCTTCTATTTACTTCAATACATTGCCTTGCTCAACATTACATGTCGCTCTCTTCCAAGTGCCTTTGTGAGCACATCAGCCACCATGTGCTCTGTGGGGCAATACCGCAACTCAATTTCATCATCTTCAATCTTCTCTCGAATGAAATGGTGTTGCACATCTATGTGCTTCGTTCGTGAGTGGTGCTTGGGGTTCTTCGCGAGTGCAATGCAACCTTGGTTGTCGCACATGATGGTGGTTGCCTCCCATTGCACATACCCTACATCAGCCATCAATTGCCTTAGCCAAATGGCCTCCTTGGCGGATTGGCTCGCCGCCATGTACTCCGCTTCCGTGGTTGATAGAGCCACCGTTGGTTGACGCTTGCTATTCCACGATATGGCGCCCACTCCAAGGAAGAAGACATAGCCCGTCGTGGACTTCCTTGTGCTTGCATCGCCTCCCCAATCCGCATCGCAATATCCTTGAAGGCTGATGTCTTTGCCTCCAAGAGTCAACTTCATCTCCATGGTGCCCTTCAAGTACCTCATGATCCTCTTCACCGCTGCCCAATGCATAGGACCGGGCTTGGACATGAATTGAGACACCACGCTTACCGCAAATGCAAGGTCAGCCCTTGTGGCTACCATTGCATACATTAGACAACCCACACTCTCCTTGTAGGGGATATCCAACATACCTTCTTCATGGTGTTGAAACTTTTCATCGCCAAGCTTCACCAATGGCGCCTTTGCATCCAAAGGTGTGCCAATGGGCTTGCAATCCTCCATGCCAAACCGTTGGAGCACACCCTCGATGTAGCTCCGTTGGTGCATGGTGATGGTGAGGGCTGCCCTATCCCTCTCAATGTGAACTCCCAAGAAGAAATGCAACTCACCTAGATCACTCATGTCATACTCCTCTTCAAGGCTGCCCTTCAACTTCCTCATCATCAACATGCCACTTACCAACAAGATCACGTCGTCCACGTAGATGACCACCGCCATGAAGTAGTCCGTTGTTTGCTTGATGTACAATGAATGGTCCGCCATGCTCCTTGTGAAGCCCTCCCTTGTGAAGAATGCATGGAAGCTCTCATACCAAGCACGTGGAGATTGCTTCAGCCCATAAAGGCTTTTCTTCAACTTGCACACAAGGTGGGCTTGGCCTTCTTGCACAAACCCCGGTGGCTGGTCCATGTACACATCCTCCTCCAACTCTCCATTCAAGAAGGCCGTCTTCACATCCATTTGATGGATCTGCAAGTCCATGGCTGCCCCGAGCACTAACATGCACCGAATGGTGCTAAACTTCGCAACGGGAGCAAAGGTCTCATTGAAGTCCACACCTTCAACTTGTGAGAAGCCCTTTGCGACGAGCCTTGCCTTGTACCTCACGATGTCACCATTGGCATCCCTCTTCGTTCGAAAGACCCACTTGCACCCTACACGCTTGCGGTTTGAAGGCAATGGTGCCAACTCCCACGTTCCATTGGCCATCAAGGAGTCATACTCTTCTTGCATGGCTAGCTCCCACTTGCTCGCATCTTGCGAGTGTATGGCCTCACTCATGGTGTGAGGCTCCGCAATGGCAGCCACGTTTGCACGCTCCACATCACGTGGGGGCAAGATGTGGTTCTTCCACCACTCTCCAAGTGGCTTGCGCACCCTCCTCGAGTACCGAGACTCCTCCGTGGTTTCGTTGTCATCTTTCCTTGGTGGTGGCTGCGGTGGAGCCTCCCTTGCAATCCTCCATGTCCTCGCACGAAGAATAGGAGCCCATTGCCCTCCATGCTTGGGCTGGCCCTCCACCTCTTCATCAATGGTGCCTTCCCCTCCCTCCACAAAGCTCTGCGAAGGGCCACAAAGGGCTGGTTGCACCACCAAAGGCTTTGCCTCTTCTTCAAACTCTTCATCATCATCGGATTTGAAGGAGCCGTCCACCTCAAGGGCTGGTCCTTCATCAACACTCCCACTTGGATGCTCCTTCAAAGACTCCTTGTCTTCGAAGAACTCCACGTCCGGGCTCTTGATTATCTTCTTCGTTGCCATGCAAATCAGCCTATACGCCTTCGTGCCCTCACAATATCCAAGGAACAAGCACTTGATGGCCTTTGCATCAAGCTTGGTCCTCCTCTCATCGGGCACGTTTGCATAAGCCACACAACCAAAGACACGCATGTGGGAGATGGTGGGACGCTTACCGCTCCATGCTTCTTCGGGCGTCACACCTTGGAGAGCCCTACTAGGGCACCGGTTGCGTGTGTACACCGCGGTACACACCGCCTCAGCCCAAAACTCACGCCCAAGCTCTTGGGCATACAACATGGACCGCGCCATCTCCACAATGGTGCGGTTTGCACGCTCCGCAACACCATTTTGTTGTGGAGTGTAGGGGGCTGATGTGTTCCTCGCAATGCCATGCTTGCGCAAGAACTCATAGAATGCCTTGCCCGTGTACTCGCCGCCATTGTCGGAGCGCAATACCTTCACCTTGTGCTCCGATTGCTTCTCAACCAAGCTCTTCCACTCCTTGAAGCGTGGTAGCACCTCACTCTTGCACTTGAGGACATACACCCACACCTTCCTCGAAAAGTCCTCAATGAAGGTGAGGAAGTACCTTGCTCCTCCAAAAGATGTCGTCTTCATTGGCCCGCACACGTCCGAATGGACCAACTCTAACACCTTCGTGGCACGCTCCGCACCATCAGTAGGGAAGGGCTGCCTTGCAAGCTTGCCTTCAATGCACCCTTCACAAGCAAATGGCACCACATTGGATGGAGCCTTGCCTAGGTCCATGCCGTTTGCCATACCTTGCAACGCCTTGACTCCCTTCGCATTGAGATGGCCCATCCTTCTATGCCAAAGCTCCATGAGTGGCCCGTTGGTCGATGTGTGTGCTAGGCAACCCACATCAGCCCCACTCACCACCTTGAGCTCCAATCGATACAAGTTGGCCTCCATTGAAGATGTGGCAATCAAATTACCTTCACAAGAGCGCACCGCACATCCTTTGGTGTTGAATTGCACCACCAACCCTCTTGATACGAGCTTGCTCACCGATAGCAAGTTGGCATGCAACTTGGGCACATGGAGCACGTCATGCACCACGATGCGCCTCCGCTGGCCCTCCACGTTGTTCTCCACAACGATGGAACCCTTGCCCACCACCTCCACCACGCCGTTGTCTCCCATAAACACGTTGCGCCCCGAAATGGACTCATACGTGTCAAAGGCATGCTTGTGGGGTGTCATGTGTTGTGTGGCCCCCGAATCAACAATCCAATTGTTCATGGAGGTGTTGGCTGCCCCGCCATTGGCCACAAACACAAAGTCATTGTGGGTTACCTCATCTCTTGCATTGTTGGCCACTTCCTTGTTGCTCCAACAATTGCGAGCAATGTGGCCCGGTTTGCCACACTTGTAGCACGTACGCGCCTCTTGCCTTGTGCTAGAGCTGCCCTTCTTGTCTTGACGTGAGATCATTGCCGCATCTTCACCTTGAGGTTCCCTCTCCTTCCTCTTGGACACTTCATGCATAAGTCGTGCGGTAATGAACTCCACGGTGAGCTCCTTCACGGGCCGCGTCTCCAAGGCCGTGATCAAGTGCTCGTACGATGGTGGAAGGCTTTCAAGCAAGGTCATAACAACATCTTCGTCTTTCACGGGCACATCTAAACAAGTGAGCTGGTCCGCAAGGGACTTTACCTTGTTGATGTGATCCAACATGTCGCCGCCTTCCTCCATCTTCACCGTGAAGAACTTTCTTCTCAAAAACAAGATGTTGGAGAGGCTCTTGGTCTCGTGTATGTTGCACAACGTGGTCCACGCTTCCGCTGGTCCTTTGCAAGCCTTGATGTGCGCCATCTCCTTGTCCACCAAGTTGGTGGCAATCACCGCAAAGGCACGCTTGCAACGCCGCTCATAGTCTTTCTTGTCCTTCTCATCGGCCGTGGGTGGTGGGGGCAGCTCCGTTTGATCCACGATGTCCCATAGGTCCTTGGCGGAGAGGATCATCTCCATCTTGAACTTCCATAGGCTGAAGTTGTCTCCATTGAACTTGTCCACGAGCCGTAGCCCCTCTCCTTCACTTGAAGCCATAGCTTGGTGTGGAGTAGCTCCCACTCACTCCAAGCACTTCAGCCCTCTTCACAAGACCCTCGCAACTCCTATGCACTCAAAACACTATACCAAGTGCACATGCAAGTGCAAATCAGCCCTATTAGTGTCACTTGCAACCCTAAGCTCTCCCTTTAGCACCTCTAGGGTAGATGACACTCTCTAAACACTCAAATCAGCACCTCTAGTGCTTCACACGTTCCTAGGCACTCACCTTGGCACCTCTAGTCCACATCAGCCCCTCTTAAAGTGCACATCCACTAAACTCACTAGTTTAGACACTAGTGCAACACCATGCACTCTAATGCACTCAAATGGGCACTCCAAACATCAAGAGCACAATCCCAAGGTCAAATGTGCTGACCTAACCCTAAATCAAGACACATGAAACCCTAGTTGCTCCAATGAGCCTCAAATCCACCCAAACGACCTCTCAACAACACAACAACAAGCAAACACTCACCAAGGCACAATGTTGAGCAATCCGGCTCTCCCAAGGTGCTCCAAGCTTGGTCCAAGTAGATCAGCCCTCCCCTCCTTCGCAACTCACGTTCGTGGGCCCATAACCAATTGAAGAATGAAATGAAAGGAAGACCATGAAGAATGAACAAGTTGGTGGTAAAGCTTGCAATGAGAGAGGTGAATACTCCCACTTCCCATGCTCTTCTTATCAATGGAATACATCAGCCCTTGATTGTAATCCTTATGGGACAATGACACCAAGCTACCCTTTTCTACTTCTTATCTTCTAAGGTAGGGCTGGTCCTACCTTTCTATACTAGTTTAGCACTCTATACTCAACAGCGGATTGGACGGGAGATGTGAATGAACGGCGATCGTCAACAGGGTATGTGTTCTTTGTTGGAGTTGGTGCAATCTCATGGAATTGCAAGAGGCAACCCACCATTGCCTTGTCCACAACGGAGGCGGAGTACATGGCCACTAGCCAAAGCACGAAGGAGACCATTTGGCTTCGCAAGCTATTGGGTGATGTAGGGTTTGTTCAAGAAGGAGCAACGACGATCATGTGCGACAATCAAGGGTGCATTGCTCTTACAAAGAATCCCACACACCACTCACGTACGAAGCACATTGATGTGCAACACCACTTCATTCGTGAGAAGTTGGAGAGTGGTGAGATTTGTTTGAAGTATTGTCCAACGGAAGACATGGTGGCGGATGTGTTGACGAAGGCACTTGCGAAGGAGCGGCATCAACGATTGGTGAAGGCGATGGGATTGCGAGAAGGTAACAACTCGCAAAGTGGGAGTGTTGGAGTATAGTGTTGCTCGTAGTTATTACGGCATTGTAAATAGTTGTATTGAGGTAGAATGAAAGGGCGGGAGTAAAATGAGAGAAAATGGAGAGAGGTGTATTGGCACATGTTGCACATGGGCAAGGCAAAGTCAAAAGAGAAGGAAAAGCCCACTTGTGTTGACTTAGCCAAGTCAAAGTAGGGGCATGAAAGTCAAGTGGGTGGTGGCAAATGTCTTTGGGCGGCCATGACGCCCATGTGGGTTTTAAAGACATGGAAGTTGCTAGGAGAAGGCACTAGGAATGTGTCTTGTGCAATGGTATAAGTAAAGGCCTTCGAAAGAAGGCAAACATCTCATTCCAAGCATTGTTTGTACTACCTTGTGTGTATCTTTGCTAGTGCAACCATCTCTCTTCTTCTATTTACTTCAATAAGTTTAGTGAATGTGCACTTGAAGAGCGGCAAATGTGGACTAGAGGTGCCAAGGTGAGTGCCTAGGAACGTGTGAAGCACAAGAGGTGCTGATTTGAGTGTTTAGAGTGGTCATCTACCCTAGAGGTGCTAAAGGGAGAGCTTAGGGTTGCAAGTGACACTAGTAGGGCTGATTTGCACTTGCATGTGCACTTGGTATAGTGTTTTGAGTGCATAGGAGTTGCGAGGGTCTTGTGAAGAGGGCTGAAGTGCTTGGAGTGAGTGGGAGCTACTCCACACCAAGCTATGGCTTCAAGTGAAGGAGAGGGGCTACGGCTCGTGGACAAGTTCAATGGAGACAACTTCAGCCTATGGAAGTTCAAGATGGAGATGATCCTCTCCGCCAAGGACCTATGGGACATCGTGGATCAAACGGAGCTGCCCCCACCACCCACGGCCGATGAGAAGGACAAGAATGACTATGAGCGGCGTTGCAAGCGTGCCTTTGCGGTGATTGCCACCAACTTGGTGGACAAGGAGATGGCGCACATCAAGGCTTGCAAAGGACCAGCGGAAGCGTGGACCACGTTGTGCAACATACACGAGACCAAGAGCCTCTCCAACATCTTGTTTTTGAGAAGGAAGTTCTTCACGGTGAAGATGGAGGAAGGCGGCGACATGTTGGATCACATCAACAAGGTAAAGTCCCTTGCGGACCAGCTCACTTGTTTAGATGTGCCCGTGAAAGACGAAGATGTTGTTATGACCTTGCTTGAAAGCCTTCCACCATCGTACGAGCACTTGATCACGGCCTTGGAGACGCGGCCCGTGAAGGAGCTCACCGTGGAGTTCATTACCGCACGACTTATGCATGAAGTGTCCAAGAGGAAGGAGAGGGAACCTCAAGGTGAAGATGCGGCAATGATCTCACGTCAAGACAAGAAGGGCAGCTCTAGCACAAGGCAAGAGGCGCGTACGTGCTACAAGTGTGGCAAACCGGGCCACATTGCTCGCAATTGTTGGAGCAACAAGGAAGTGGCCAACAATGCAAGAGATGAGGTAACCCACAATGACTTTGTGTTTGTGGCCAATGGCGGGGCAGCCAACACCTCCATGAACAATTGGATTGTTGATTCGGGGGCCACACAACACATGACACCCCACAAGCATGCCTTTGACACGTATGAGTCCATTTCGGGGCGCAACGTGTTTATGGGAGACAACGGCGTGGTGGAGGTGGTGGGCAAGGGTTCCATCGTGGTCTAGAGCAACGTGGAGGGCCAGCGGAGGCGCATCGTGGTGCACGACCTGCTCCATGTACCCAAGTTGCATGCCAACTTGCTATCGGTGAGCAAGCTCGTATCAAGAGGGCTGGTGGTGCAATTCAACACCAAAGGATGTGCGGTGCGCTCTTGTGAAGGTAATTTGATTGCCACATCTTCAATGGAGGCCAACTTGTATCGATTGGAGCTCAAGGTGGTGAGTGGGGCTGATGTGGGTTGCCTAGCACACACATCGACCAACGGGCCACTCATGGAGCTTTGGCATAGAAGGATGGGCCATCTCAATGCGAAGGGAGTCAAGGCGTTGCAAGGTATGGCAAACGGCATGGACCTAGGTAAGGCTCCATCCAATGTGGTGCCATTTGCTTGTGAAGGGTGCATTGAAGGCAAGCTTGCAAGGCAGCCCTTCCCTACCGATGGTGCGGAGCGTGCCACGAAGGTGTTAGAGTTGGTCCATTCGGACGTGTGCGGGCCGATGAAGACGACATATTTTGGAGGCGCAAGGTACTTCCTCACCTTCATTGATGACTTTTCAAGGAAGGTGTGGGTGTATGTCCTCAAGTGCAAGAGTGAGGTGCTACCACGCTTCAAGGAGTGGAAGAGCTTGGTTGAGAAGCAATCGGAGCACAAGGTGAAGGTATTGCGCTCCGACAATGGCGGCGAGTACACGGGCAAGGCATTCGATGAGTTCTTGCGCAAGCATGGCATTGCGAGGAACACATCAGCCCCCTGCACTCCACAACAAAATGGTGTTGCGGAGCGTGCAAACCGCACATTTGTGGAGATGGCGCGGTCCATGTTGTATGCCCAAGAGCTTGGGCGTGAGTTTTGGGCTGAGGCGGTGTGTACCGCGGTGTACACACGCAACCGGTGCCCTAGTAGGGCTCTCCAAGGTGTGACGCCCGAAGAAGCATGGAGCGGTAAGCGTCCCACCATCTCCCACATGCGTGTCTTTGGTTGTGTGGCTTATGCAAACGTGCCCGATGAGAGGAGGACCAAGCTTGATGCAAAGGCCATCAAGTGCTTGTTCCTTGGATATTGTGAGGGCACGAAGGCGTATAGGCTGATTTGCATGGCAACGAAGAAGATAATCAAGAGCCCGGACGTGGAGTTCTTCGAAGACAAGGAGTCTTTGAAGGAGCATCCAAGTGGGAGTGTTGATGAAGGACCAGCCCTTGAGGTGGACGGCTCCTTCAAATCCGATGATGATGAAGAGTTTGAAGAAGAGGCAAAGCCTTTGGTGGTGCAACCAGCCCTTTGTGGCCCTTCGCAGAGCTTTGTGGAGGGAGGGGAAGGCACCATTGATGAAGAGGTGGAGGGCCAGCCCAAGCATGGAGGGCAATCGGCTCCTATTCTTCGTGCGAGGACAAGGAGGATTGCAAGGGAGGCTCCACCGCAGCCACCACCAAGGAAAGATGACAACGACACCACGGAGGCGTCTCGGTACTCGAGGAGGGTGCGCAAGCCACTTGGAGAGTGGTGGAAGAACCACATCTTGCCCCCACGTGATGTGGAGCGTGCAAACGTGGCTGCCATTGCGGAGCCTCACACCATGAGTGAGGCCATACACTCGCAAGATGCGAGCAAGTGGGAGCTAGCCATGCAAGAAGAGTATGACTCCTTGATGGCCAATGGAACGTGGGAGTTGGCACCATTGCCTTCAAACCGCAAGCGTGTAGGGTGCAAGTGGGTCTTTCGAACGAAGAGGGATGCCAATGGTGACATCGTGAGGTACAAGGCAAGGCTCGTCGCAAAGGGCTTCTCACAAGTTGAAGGTGTGGACTTCAATGAGACCTTTGCTCCCGTTGCGAAGTTTAGCACCATTCGGTGCATGTTAGCGCTCGGGGCAGCCATGGACTTGGAGATCCATCAAATGGATGTGAAGACGGCCTTCTTGAATGGGGAGTTGGAGGAGGATGTGTACATGGACCAGCCACCGGGGTTTGTGCAAGAAGGCCAAGCCCACCTTGTGTGCAAGTTGAAGAAGAGCCTTTATGGGCTCAAGCAATCTCCACGTGCTTGGTATGAGAGCTTCCATGCATTCTTCACAAGGGAGGGCTTCGCAAGGAGCATGGCTGACCATTCATTGTACATCAAGCAAACAACGGACTACTTCATGGCGGTGGTCATCTACGTGGACGACGTGATCTTGTTGGTGAGTGGCATGTTGATGATGAGGAAGTTGAAGGGCAGCCTTGAAGAGGAGTATGACATGAGTGATCTAGGTGAGTTGCATTTCTTCTTGGGAGTTCACATTGAGAGGGATAGGGCAGCCCTCACCATCACCATGCACCAACGGAGCTACATCGAGGGTGTGCTCCAACGCTTTGGCATGGAGGATTGCAAGCCCATTGGCACACCTTTGGATGCAAAGGCGCCATTGGTGAAGCTTGGCGATGAAGAGTTTCAAGAACATGAGGAAGGTATGTTGGATATCCCCTACAAGGAGAGTGTGGGTTGTCTAATGTATGCAATGGTAGCCACAAGGGCTGACCTTGCATTTGCGGTAAGCGTGGTGTCTCAATTCATGTCCAAGCCCGGTCCTATGCATTGGGCAGCGGTGAAGAGGATCATGAGGTACTTGAAGGGCACCATGGAGATGAAGTTGACTCTTGGAGCAAAGACATCAACCTTCAAGGATATTGCGATGCGGATTGGGGAGGCGATGCAAGCACAAGAAAGTCCACGACGGGCTATGTCTTCTTTCTTGGACTGGGCGCCATATCGTGGAATAGCAAGCGTCAACCAACGGTGGCTCTATCAACCACGGAAGCGGAGTACATGGCGGCGAGCCAATCCGCCAAGGAGGCCATTTGGCTAAGGCAACTGATGGCTGATGTAGGGTGTGTGCAATGGGAGGCAACCACCATCATGTGCGACAACCAAGGTTGCATTGCACTCGCGAAGAACCCCAAGCACCACTCACGAACGAAGCACATAGATGTGCAACACCATTTCATTCGAGAGAAGATTGAAGATGAGGTAATTGAGTTGCGGTATTGCCCCACGGAGCACATGGTGGCTGATGTGCTCACAGAGGCACTTGGAAGAGAGCGACATGTGATGTTGAGCAAGGCAATGCGCTTAGAGTCCAAGGACACCTCGTTAAGTGGGAGTGTTGAGTATAGAGTGCTAAACTAGTATAGAAAGGTAGGACCAGTCCTACCTTAGAAGATAAGAAGTAGAAAAAGGGTAGCTTGGTGTCATTGTCCCATAAGGATTACAATCAAGGGCTGATGTATTCCATTGATAAGAAGAGCATGGGAAGTGGGAGAATTCACCTCTCTCATTGCAAGCTTTACCACCAACTTGTTTATTCTTCGTTGTCTTCCTTTCATTTCATTCTTCAATAAGACCCCCCTTCAATGCTTCCCCCACCCAAATTATCCTGATTGGTTGGTTTTGTGGTTTTTTTTTTGCTACTTGCTTAGTTAGTTGATTGTTTCGTTGGTTGGCTGTTTGCTTGGTTGGTATATGGCTACCCGTTACATAGTGTCTACCCTTGAAAGGGGGAAGTAGTTCCAGCTTTCTAATTCCCTGTCCAGTGGGCATGGTCTTAGTAGTGGAACGAACGTACACTTTATTCACGCCGGTCCCCTCTGGGAACCGGCATTCTTCTTCTCCTTCTGAAGGACCATGACTATGTTTCCCCAAAACCAAGAAGAAGAAGAAGAACGCCGGTTCCCGAAGGGGACCGGCGTGGATAAAGTGTCCGTTCATTCCACCACTAAGTCCATGCCCACCGGGCATGGATTAGTAGTATGGAACTACTTCCCCTTTTCAAAGGTGGAGACTATGTACCCAGTAACAAGTGGCAAATAACAAGGGATCCAAGGTCTCAAAAGTAACTAAGAGAGGGAGGGCGTGTACGGTGGTATGCAAGTGTAGGTCTATGGTCGGGGGTTCGATGTGTCAAGAAGGGGTTGGTTGTTTTCAAGTTTCCGTTTATGCAGGAGTATTGACATAACATGTTGAATTGCGATAGTGTTAATATTTGAGAAGGTGGTTTTGATTGAAGTGATGGGGATTTTAAATGTTTCTTCAAGGATTTTCATTGAGGGGATGAAGGTGGTGGCTCTGGCACCTGCGGTGATGACAATGAGGGGGTCTACTTTCCATCCTAGTGCTTGAATATCGTCAAGTAATGGTTGGTATTTGTTTGTTTTGTTAGCAATAGTGTCCGGAAAGAATCTATCATTGCAATATGTGAATTCAATAAAACTGAATAGTGAGACTAGGGTCTATGTAGTTTGGTGGGGGGTCTTTGTATGAAAGTCCTCTAACACATAGTAGGTCCGGTTTAAATCTTGCATTACAATGGCATCTTTGAGTGTAACATGTGCAAGGTAACAACCAAGGGGGACCCGTATTTTCTTGTGGGTTGTCATTAAAGGTTCCAGCATTCATGAGAATGAAGCAACGGGATTTGGTTGATGATATAAGTAGTTTACGGATAGCCCATATGGCTTTATTATGTCTTTTGATAATTAGTGAGTGAATATGGGGATTTTGGCACTTGAGTAGGATATGTAGCCATGTGTCCGGGTCTGTGGTGTTGCAAATTGGACATGTTATTGTAGGAAATCTTTCATTTCCAAAGAAGAGTTGTTTACGGGCATTACCCATGTATTGTCCGGTGCGGAATTTGATTAGGCATGTGATTTGTGGATCCGTAATGATTGGGTTTTTCCAAAATTTGTTGGACAGTACGTTGTGAATGTTCGGGTTGCCGGTCCATTTTTCAATATTGGAGAAATTTTCTGTGAGTTTTTCTAGGTTGTTTATAAGATCATTTTTTTTGAGGTATTTGTCCAGGAATCGTATGGGGCCTTTGTCGGGAGTTTTGCCCATAGAGGGCCATTCATATCTATGGTAGTAATATGGGGTGGCATGGGCGTGTTCGTATGGGTGTTCAGCATCCTTGTGGGTTTTTTCTCTTCCTTCCTTTGCTAGTTTGTCGGCTTGTTCATTGCCGGCGATGTTAGCGTGAGCTCGGACTTTGTGGAGTGCAATAATTTGTGTGCGACTTTGGAGCATTGCAACTATAGGTGTGAGGATAGTTTTGTCCAGGTGACTATTGTGTAAAGTGGGGTGTTTAATGTGTGTATTTAGAAGATGTAATACATTTACGTAAACTGTAAAAATATGAGCCGGTTCATTTGGGTGTTGAGTGGTGATTATCTTAAGGATTTTGTGTATAGCCATCATTTCGGCTCTTAGAATGTTTTGGAGTCCATGTAGTCTTTCGCCTAATTTTATTTGTTTGGTTGAATTGTATATCCCATAACCGGCTTTTTCTCGGTGCCAATGTCCCGGGCTTACTTCGGTTGGTTCTTTAAAGGAGCCGTCAGTGTAATAGCTAAAGTTGGGGTCAAATTTAGGGTCGGTATTAGTTTGGTAATAGCGGAGGGGGAGGTTCAATTTGGTAATTGGTATTGCGGGGATGATTGTATGGGGGGTTTTAGACCATTTTTTGTTACGGTTTACGCGGGTTGAAATAGGTGTGGGAGGGGCAATTGCGGTGTATACCTTGTTAATGTTTAGGTTTTTTGCTATCAAAGTGAGATGAGTGAGGTTTTCCAGGGTACCTATCTCTCGAGTTTGGTGATGTATACATAGGATACGTAGAGTTGCTGGTTCGAGGCGGGGTGTTTGTATTTGCGGTGGTATAGTGGGTTCTTTGTAAGTCATAGAGTCCGCTTCAAATAGTATTATGATGTGAGAGTCCGAGAATGGGCCTAAATGTGGGTTAGAGTTGTGGTACCAATTAGTGTCAGGAGTAATAATAATGGTGATGTTGTGGTTGGGATCGTTGTTTGCCGCTAGGCGTGCCCAATGTGTTGCTTGTTGTGTTTCTTCTTCATTGTGAGGGTGTGCAAGGCCTATTCCGCTCCATCTATAATCAAAAGCTTTACCAAGAGAACCAAAAATCTTATCACGTTCGAATGGAGAGTAGAATTTTGAAATTTTTGTGGAACATGTAACGGGCGATGAGAAGTATGAATGTGTGATATTTAGAGATGTAATAAGGTAGTCTAGGATTGGATCGGATAATGTGTAATGTATATTTTTAAGGGGGTCATTTTTGGATATACGGTATTTATATCTTTGGTATAGCCAAACAATTTTGGTTTCAAATGTTTGGGGTACTGGTTCGATGTTGATGGGGGTTTGTAGTGCGTTGTGGTATTGGTTCCACGGCCATTGTAGTCTAGCGAGTGGTATGGTTATTTGGTGTCTACCATTATCTTCGTATATGTGGGCATTATCTTGTTGTATTTTGATTGAATTTGTTTGTGTTAGGATGTCAGTTTCGGAGTTGCATTCGGTTGTAGAGATGTTAAGGAGGGGGATAATAAGAGGTGGCTCGACGAATCTTCTATCTCGAGGTTGTGCTTGGGGATGGTGTATTTGTATGATATTCAGGTAATAACTGTTTTGAGTTTTAAAGTAGTATTGTGTGAGGATTTATGTGTTGTGTAAGGAAGTGTTTGGGTTGTGCCAAGGGAAAAAAATTTCTTTGCGGGAGCCATTTGGTGTAGGTGGTGTTATTGTGGGACCAATGGCATAAGTATGACGTGTGTTGTTTGCTTATGTTGTTGGAGTCAATATACTTTCTATGTTTGTGCGCGGTAATGTTGTTTATTGGGTACATGGAGGAATTTTTTAATATATGTGGTGGAGGGGCATATGGTCGTAAGCGTGGCAGGTTTGGAGGGATTAATAGGAGATTGATGTTGGGATGGGTGTCATTGTGATCAATGATGTACGGGTCTTTGAGTGTGTAAGGTGGGGCGTGGGTAATGCAAGGGTTCGGACATTCAGGGAGAGATGGAGGTTGACAAAATAATTGTTTAGCAATATTCAATGCACTTTTTATTAATTTGTGGGGGGTATCGTAGAGTGTTATGTAGCTCTTGTTGTCCATAAGTTGTGTTCCATTTGGTAGTGTAATTTGTTTTAGATCGGTAATGTTTGTAGAAAAACGTTTTTGTAGGAGTTTGGCGGATAATTGTCAGTCAAGTCTAGGGAGATTATGTTTTTCGTTTGCCCAATTTTGTTCAAGCGGTGCGGGGCCTAGTAGGAAATCTTCTAGTGTGTTTTTTAGGAATGTCCATTTCTGGACCCCAAGTTCCATCCTGGTCCATAAAGAGAATTTGTCTATTTTGTCTAATTGGATTTGGAGTGATTTAAGACGTCCGGAGATGGCCACTAGATCGTCGGCATATGCGGCCGAATTTACGGTGACTTTAGAGGTTCCAAATGTGTAGCCATTATTGCTTCTTTGAAGCCATCTCAGTAGAGGTTCTAGAAAGATAATAAAGAGGTATGGGCTCAATGTGTCGCCTTGGATGGTACCACGTTGGATGGGGATAGGGCGTGTTTTACCAAAGAATTCTCCTACGTATGTAGTGGTTGATTGGGAGTATATATTGCCAACTAGTATGACTGCGTCTTCCGGGTACCCAAGACCACTCATAATGGCTAGCAATCGAGGATGGTCAATGGAACCAAATGCGTTCTTGAAGTCGATATAGAGTATGTAAATGTCTTTATTCGTGAATTTTGCATCTTCAAGAGCGGCAATGAGGGTTTGAAGTTGCCGTGTGGTACTTCTCTCGGCTCTAAACCCTTCTTGGCTTTGGTGTAATATTTGGTGTATTTCTCCATAGGCCGATAATATTGATGTAAGTGTACTAGTGTATAATTTGTAAATGGTGTTAGCTAAGGCGATAGATCGGTGGTTAGATAGTGCGGATGGGTTACCTTTTTTGTATAATAAGATTGTTAGACTTGTTTTCCAAGATGCGGGAATGGATTTTTGTTTGTAACAATGGAGGAAAAATAATGATAGAAGATCGTGGAATCTTGGAGGCATGTTTTTTAGAATTGAGTTGGGTATATGGTTCGGGCGAGGGGCTTTGTTATTTTTCCAGATTTTTTAGGCACATGTTGTATGTGTCTCTGTTATAATATGTGTGGAGAGGTGTTGTTGGTTCGCCTCTTTTATCAATAGAAAATCCGTCTAAATCATGCCACGGATATTGTCTTACTCTGCATGTGCATGTTGGTGTAGGTTGTGTTTGAAAGTAATATGGGAGGATGGTTGGCCTATTGTTCATGGATTGCTGAAGATGAATTTCGTTTGCGATGTCATCTGGGCTGGTTAATATGTTATTGTTTTGGTCTAAAATGGAGTCTAGTGGCAGGTTTGTGTTGTTTTTAAAGACTTTTCTATTAGTCTTTTTTGGGCTAGTTTCGTATAATTGACGGTATTTAGAAATAGCTTTTTTGACACATTCTCTTGCATATTTTGTAGTAATTTTCCGAGCTTCTTTGTTGGCGGTTTTTGCAATGATTGCAATGTCTTTTAGCCAATCTTCGTGAGGGGTGTTGGGTGGTGGTACTTGTGGGATTTGGGGATGATGGAGGTTTTGTAGTTCGGAGAGTATGGGGTGGGTTTGCCAATTTTGGTTGGTTTTGGCAAGATAAATTGTTTTGCGAATAGTGTGGTATGTGGCAAGGTGTTGTTTCCACTTTTTGGCTAGTTTTCTTGGGAGATACCCCCCTTGTTTCGAGGTTTTAGGTGTGAGTTGTGGGATTGGGGGCGCTTTACAAGTCTTATCTAGTGTAGTAGAAATTTCGTTAATAAGTCTGTCAAGAGTCGTGCAAGCTTCTTGCCATAGTATATGTGTGAGGTGTTGGTGGTTAGAAAGAATATCTGTAAGGGAGTCTATTTGTAGTGAGTTTTTTTCGAAGAATATTGTATTAAAGTTGTCCAAGTTTTCTTTTGGAATGGGGTTTAATATTTTGATATCATTTGAGTCGATATTTGTGGGAGGTCTGCTTATAAGGATGTTGTGAGGTATATTAAGTTGGATTGGGAAGTGGTCGAAGTTTAAGTTGGTTGTGGTATTGGTGGTAGATGTATATCGGGTATGGTTAGGTGTTTTAATGTAGAATCCATCAAATAGGCTAATGTGTGTGTAATTAAGTCCACCTTGACGAGAGTATTGTGTATCGGTTGGAATTAAATATAATTCTAGGTCATTTGTATAATTTTGCCATTGATAGTCTATGTCAAGTGGGGGGGTAAAAACTTATCCGTTCTGTCGTCCAATAAGGGCGATATCTCGGTTAAAGTCTCCGCAAAGTATTATTGTATGGTTAGTGTGTGTATTTATTTGTGAGGTGATGGAGTTTTGGATTTCCAGAATAAGCCTAGAGTCTTCTATATGCGAGGGCATGTATAGATGAAGAATGAGCCATGGTTGGAGGGGGCGGTTAGTAATTTCAATAATTTGAAAATATGGTGATATATTAGCCAGGGTAGGGATTTTAGTAATGTTTCCGGGGAAGGCATATGATTGGTGTATGAGCATGAGTAGACCTCCTCTTCCCGGTGTATATGGCCTTCGTTGTTGGATGCATCATGTGAGAGAGTGGGTATTATTAAATATAAGTTTATAAACGGGGAATGTTTTTTGGATGTATTTTATGGATTTAGTGGCTGTTAGTTTGGTTTCTTGTATGGAAATTATGGCGGGTGGTGTGTTGGTGTGGGTGGTTAGATTATGGATGCATGGTAAGGCAGTGCTTAATGTTGAGGCGTTCCATGTAGTTAAATAAGTGTTTCTATTGTCTATATTGTCGTGGTTACAAGGTGAAGGGGGAATGTAGGCGGGTGTCGGGGTGGGGTGCGTGTAGGCGTGGATTGGTTCAAAGCATCTAAGAGATTCGAGGATAAGATTGTGCGGAAAGTAGGGGAATTTCAGTTGTAGTTCATCGGGGGAAGGGGGTGGGTTTTGGCTATGAATAAAGTTGTATAGGTCGAGGTTTTGTGTTCGAAAAGGTGTTGGTTTTCTTCTAGGAATTTAGTGTATGGGTGAAGTGTATTTATATGTCTTTCAGAGGGATTATGTAGAGATAATAGGGTGTTTAGTAATATATTTGTCCAGTGTGTTGGGTTTGTGTTGGTAGAGTGTTGGTTGGTGATATTATTGCATTCGTCTATTGAAGGGTGGAGGGTTGTGATTATGGCGAATAGGATATGTGTGGATGGGTGGTTGTTTTTTTTATTTATGTAGCGGGAAATGTTGTGGTAAAGGGTGGAATAGGTTTGGTGAAGTATGTGATTGTTGTTTAGAAGTGGCGCAAAGGAAGCTGCTAGGTGTTGGTATTCAGGGTGAAGTTTTATGGTGTTCAGGATGAAATATATTTTTGATAATTTTTTGTGTGTTTTAGGATGGTTGTGGAAGACATTTGGCATTGGGCCGGGGTTAGTTTCAATGTCTCCGCAAAGTATAATTATTAGTTTGCAATGAGTGATGTTTATGGCCACTAGTGGGAGGGGTGTGGAGTGTTGTTGATGTTGTTGATGTTGTTGTTGTTGTTGTTGTTGTTGGTATCTTTGTTTTTATATATTGAAGTATATAAATATACTATGATAGTTTTTTTTTTTTATATATAATTTTTGGCTTTTTTATATATTTTAGTATATATATATACTATATTGTGTTTGTTTACAGTGTTGTTTGACGCTATTGATTTGACGTGTCCATCTTGTTTTCAATGACACGTTGCTCTCTTTTCAAAGCTTGCGTTTCTGCCGCCATGATGGTTGCAATCAATTGGGATCGGAGAGTCGACATTTCACCTCTGAGTGATTTGACCGTGTTTGCTTGCACCATATCCGCATACTGTCTTGCTTCTTCCACGATTGCTCCTTTCATGGTTTTCATTTCTTTCCGAAGTTGTTGCAGGGTGACACCGTTACTCTTGATAGGGCCATTTCCATGGCAATTACTGCATTTGCTACAGCAGAGTTTACATCTGTAAATCCTAATCTTGTTAATTCATCCACAGTTGGTTTGTTGCTTCCATCCAAGCTTTTGGGATGGAGGGTAAACATGATGTATTTTCCATGAAGTTTTTTACTTTGTTTGACAAATTTCTTATACACCGCTGCGTTTAGGCATTCAATGTTGCAAGTTCCTACATGTCGTCCATGCTCGAGTTTGAAAAATGTATCAACCACATTCTCCTCTCCTAGTATAGATTTTATTCCATCCGCTAGTTCTTTCTCGCTTTTAGTTTTATTGAGATTTTTGGCATTGAGAATCAGACAATTCTTTTTTGCAATCTCGTCCTCATCCATTTTCCGGGTTGCAAAGACCGGTACAAAAATCTCATTGTCAAAGGAGATTTTGTAGTCCTTTACTTTGGCCGCTTGTGTTGGGGATGGGATTTTAACCCATGCAAATTCAAAGAATCCTTTCTTTTCGACCCCTGTCACTTCAAAGTCATAGCCTTGCAAAGTCATAGTCTTGCAAAGCTATCTCTAACAACTTCGGCATGGAGGTCATATGATTCTATGTATTGGAGGCTTGGTGAAGCTAGTAAGATCAAGAAGTATAGAGCAACTATATAGATATCATGCAAACATTGGACTTGACCACTACTTTCTAGAAGTTCTAGTTGAAAGAGGTAAGGATTATGTTTTTTAGTGGCTATTATGCACACACACACATGAGAGGTGCCAAAAAAGTGGTCACCTCCCGAGACGGATAACTTTAATATTAAGGTATGTGTACAAGTTCTGAGGTTTGGATAATAAACCCAGTGGTGGCAAAGACTAACAATTTGTGAGGAGAGTGGTAGAGAGTTATAACCAGGTAGTGTAGACTTTGCTTGTGAATGGTACTACCCAGCGTTTCTTGACTTCCTACTATCGTTGTTTGGGTACCCTGTGTTGGTTAGCTACAGCAGGGGCTTGTCGTTCGGGTCTTCAAGAGTTACTGGTGTTTAGGGCCGTTGTGGTAGGGTCTCTGGGCTCCGGATAGTGCTGGTATGGAACTACTACTGCGACCAGCTTTCTCCACAGCTCCGGTATTCGAGCGTCTGGTATGGCGCTTGGACTGCCTCGAGCGACGTGAGACAGCCGGCGACGGCTTGAGATGGCCTGAGGCGACCTGGCAGTGCCTGTGTTGGCCTCTCTTGGGCGCCACCCTTATGGGCAGCTGTTCACTATCTATTCTTGTTGTCTTCTCGTGGATCCCGGCTGTATTCCCGTTGATGGTCTCTACAACGGCGATTACGGGGCCGTTGTTGGCTCCTGCGTTGGCGCTCGTCTCTGGCCTCCTGAGCCGCACGCCTCTGTTGGGGCCGTATCGCTTCTTGGGTGATTCGGGGTGGTATCTTTGCTTGAGTGGTTCAGGGCGCTCCCTCCTTGAGGATTTCAGCGATGTGGGCGCGAGATTTGCTTTCTCATGTCGTGCGGCCTCCTGACGTCCGCCTTTGTGTGTCTTGTGCAGGTACGGTAAGCTCGTACCGCCGGTGTATGTTGCAGGTGCAAGTCTTCTTGCGATGCGCTGCTGCGGCGTGGGTGTGAGGTCGATTTTGAGGATGATCGATCTGGCTGCAGTTTGGGGCGACGTACTGCAGTGTTTTTGAACTCCGATTTCACCTGCTGGCGGTGAGAAAAACGCCGACCCTAGTGCGAGTAGGGTTCGTTGTTGATGTCTTGTTTTGTGTGTGTATTGCTGCGCCCCGTAAGCGAGCGTGTGGTCGCGTCTTCTTTTAGTCCTCAGCTGGTGCGTCTGGGTCTCTACTGATCTGTGCGGCATGGCTTTTTGCAAATACCACGAGATCTGAAAGGATTGTGTCAACAACAAGTGAAAGCTAATCAATCTAGGAGCAATTAGAAAACAATTCAATGAGATCTGCAAGAGAGGAGTAGATGAAACTTCACAGATGGAGGGCGACTTTGGAGGCTGCCGACGCGTCAATTTCTTCTCTTGTCGTTCACTCCTCAGGTACGTGTCCTCTTGAGGTGTACAAATGGAGATCTGATCGCGAGGAGCTGAGAGAGAACATGCGTGCAGTGGCACGGAGTAAGTGGGTTTGATAGTGGGGTGTGGGCCTATTATGTACCTTGTTGTGTGTTGTCTCTTAGTGGATGTAGTTGATGAACGTCTTCGTTGCTCAGCTTGTGTAAAATTAGGGTTGTTTCTCTCACTGCGCCGTTTGTTGTGACGGCTAGGGTTTTTTTATAGTGGCCATTGGTAGCACCTTCTTGTGGCTTTCCTGGTTTCTATGCTGCACCAGTTCTCATACAAAGAAGATTTATAGGGAGAGAGGGACAAAGATGTTAAAGTGGTTGGGGTTCTTACCTTGGATTTCACGTACCTGATGGTTGTATGGTGTATTGGTGTCTTCAGGTCGTGTTGTTGTTGGTGTCCTTGGGGTTGTAGGTGTTGGCGTTGTTTTGGTGCTTCTCCTTTTGCTGTTGCTATCATATTGGTCGCATTTGCTGTTGCTCGTGCTCCTGTTGGCGTTCGTTTTTCATTGTCAGTTTCTTCCATGTCTGTGGCTGGGGTCTCTTGATTTTTAGCGCAGTGTGTTGTTGGGAGTGGTTGGCTGGCATCCGCTGGGATAGCGTGGCTCCTGACCTTGAGGAGGTAATTGGGCTTGCAACTTTGCTCCCATTTTCTTGTTGTTTTGGTAGTCTTGGATACAGCTCTCGTTCCTGTTGTTGTCCCTGATGCTAAGTTTTGTGATGTCTTCACGGCTGCATGGGCTTCGTTACAGCTTGTGTGCTCGCCCTTCGAGATTTGACTCACGCTCCAGGGGCACCAGTTCTTCCTGGTCTGTGTGATGCCTGATGATTTCTGGTGTCTCCTCAATTGTAGGAACGTTGATTCTTCTTTATCTGCGGCTGGAGTCTGTTGTTTTTCAGTGCGGGATGTCGTGGATACTTAGCCGGCAGCAATTGGGGTCGCGTGGCTTCTAAGCGTGTGAAGGTGAGTGGGCTTGTATATCTGAACCCAATTCCTTGCTGTCTTGGTATTCTTGGATTCCACTTTCGTCCCTGTTATTGTCTCTGATCTCCTGTTCCGTGATGTATCCGGAGCTCCAGGGGCGTCGTTGCAGCGCCTGTGTGCATCAGCCGATATCGGATCCAAGCTACTCTTTCCTGGTTTACTCTTCATGGCTGCTGTAGGGGCTGCGGCACTTAGTTGTTGTAGCGAACTATGTCTTTCCTTGTGGTTGTGGCGCCGAATGTCAACGCAGCTACTGATACTGTGAACTGATGTGTATTCACTCCTCGATCCGAACTTATGGATTCCAATCTGCCGTTGTTTTGCTTCTAAGTTGGCTCGGATCTTGTTTTCGTTGTTGTGGATGTGTCCCATCTTGTTGTTGCCAATGTTGAGTGATGCAAGTCTTGTCTTGGCATTACCCTGTGATCTTATTTCTCTAGGGCTAGAGATCCTAACATTCAATCTATGAAAGCAACTTTTAAACAATGCAAAATAACAAGTGGTCCAGTGAAACTTACCTGGCTTTGAGTCGCATCTATCTTTCAGTCTCCAGCCCTTGCGTTGTATTCTCTGCATGTTGTTGTTATTGTGCTTGCCTTCGGCCTGGGGGACTTGGACGTTAAGTGGTATAGCATTGTCTGGTAACTAAGATTTAGATCTGGATCTGGTTGGGTAGGTGTCTGTCAAACTAGATCTAGGTTGTTCCAACACCGAGCCCACTCCAGATCCTCGCCAGCACTTTCTCAAGTTCAATGTGTCACCTATCCAACTGCAGATCTGCCAGATCTAAAGCTATGATCCCTTCCAACATTCTATACAATGCTAAAGTCCACTCAGCAACAAAGAGGGTGCACCAAGCGGGATCTACTATGAGGCCCATCAACTCTCAAAGTTCTTGTGACCCTTGTTTGCGCCTAACACCCAAGTCCCTCCTCACCAGAAAACGTGGAGCTACTCCTCACTCATCTCTCTCCTTCCAGTGTTTATCCCCCAAAACCACTCTAAAATTGCACCTCAAAGGAGATGTTATGAAACTTAAACATACTATTGACTAATTCCAACCATAGGATTGTTAAGTTAAACACTTCTCTTAGAGGAAAAATAAATTTCTGAAAAAAATTAGATCCCTAATATGCTTTTCTTAGTAAAACCAAAGAGGATTGTTATAAGAACTTTCTTTCGCTACTGCGTGCCTAAAAAAATTGCACTATTTGCCTCTAGAATAACTTGGCCAATTGTCTAGAATTCTAGCTTTTAATGTTTGAAGTGCCATATCTTTTCCCTATCAATCCAAAAAATGAAATGTAAATAACCCCATGAATTTTATCAAGACTTTTATTCTCATTTAAATCTTCACAAATAAACGTTCTAAATTAGATTTTTAAAAGCCTGACCAAATCTTGTAACCTGACCACAAACAAACCCTTAGTCTTTTATGGGTTAAACTTTGAATTTTTAAAAAAAACAAAAAATGTTGAGAAGTGTAATGATAACAATCATGCATGGCTTGAATGATTGATTTCGGAAAGCCAAAAAGTTGACAAACCAGCCACCTTGGCATGTTCACTAGACGTTTGACTGTTAATATATATTTTGAAAGGAATAAAAAGTGATACGCAATGAAGAACCATGCAAATGTCAATCTTTTAGATACAGTGGCTAGAGTAAGTATTTGGACAGTACAAAGTGATAAAAAAAATTAGATAGCAATCTTATCAATGTCATCATAAAATTGTGACAAGTTCAATTTAAGATCATATTGTTACAACAAATATGTAGCACATCATTCCTAATTAAAGTTGTTAATTGGAAAATTGACCAAGAATGAAATAGATGATATGGGTGTACAACTCTTTATGCCAAAATAATGTTGTTGTTTATTTCCTATGAAAACTAGAACCATAAGTTAAAAAATTACAATTGGTCCTTCGTGGCTCCTAGAAGCTTTATGAATCAACATAGGACAATTGGTGAGATGAGTGAAGAGGAGATTTTTGTTCCAAGATTTCAATAGTTTTGGGCACCCTCTTAGCACTTGCAAGGATGTAATGCAAAGTTTTGGTACCAAAGGTGATTTGAGATATAGGCATTTACATGGTGGACCACAAATTCTAGATGAATGTCGTGGTTATAAGATTGTAACTTGTAAGGGTGTTAAAATGATCCATCTAATGACACAATTTAAGCGATGGATAGAGGATTGTGATCTCAAGGCTTGGATTTTAGTGTTGATATGGTTAAGGGGGGTTTTACACGCGGACCAGGGGTCGAGAGGTCGAGTGCTACTTGCAATTTGATTGGTCTAGAGCCTAAAAATCAGCCTTGGTCGGCCTCTCGGCTTTCACCCACGGACCAAGGGTCTAGAAGTCGAAGGCGTCTTAAATGCCTACATGGCAACACTTTTTGGAGGTTTTGGCGCCAAGAGTTCGGTCCCTCAAGAAGTTTGGATTTCTATTCTCATTCAGACCAAAGTTAAAACTCTTGCCGAGGTGCCAAACATTTTTTTCATTAAAATATTAAGATTTGACAAGATCTCAACCTTTGAAGTAAAACAATAACTAATTTTACCCTGAAATATTTTATCCAAATTCTTTACCTAGATTTTTTATCCACATTTTTTTATCCAAACTTTAACCTATATTTTTTAGTCAACTTTCTTACTCAGCTTTTTATCCAACTTTCTTACTCAACTTTTTATCCATCTTTCTTACTCAACCTTTTTACCTAAAATTTTTTATTCAAATTTTCACCTAAATGTTTTTACCTGAATTTTTCTATGCCGGTGCTTATGCTTGAATTTTTTTGTGTGATGAGCATTTTGAGCATTTCTTGATTTTTTTACCAAAAATGTGTTTCCTTGTAGACTCTATAGCTAGAGAATGTGACTGGAAAATTTCATAAAAACAAGACCCTTAAGAAGTAGAAATTGACTTAAAATTTGCGAAGTGGTATAGGTCTTGGCCTCTCAACTCGGCCCATTAAAAAAAATTCAATGAAAATTTAGAGCACATAGTAGTATGGAAATGGATTGATGCCACAATTATTTTTCATTTTTTCAATAATATATTGTCCATTGGAATTTTTTTTCATTTTTCAAAGATGAGATCACATGTTTTGTTTATGTCACAAAAATCACTGTTTTTTTGGGTTAAAATTTGAGCTTATTGTGATTTTTGGAAGAAGAAGTGAAGAAAACTCATAAAATACAATGTATGCTTAAAACTTGGATGGACTGGAGGTATGTCATTTTTCTAATGGGTCAAAGATCAATATTTTTTTACTCATATAGATGGTGGTATTATTGAAAAAAAGGATAATGTCTTTTGGACCAACATGTGCATATATAGTCCAATTTTAGAGAGAAAGTATCATGGTTTGGAAATGGACATTGAGCTAGGAGGGGGATTGGCCAATTTTTGTCTCATAGAACCTACATTACGCATAAAATGAATTTTATAAAATTTGGGAGGTAGAACTTATAAGCACCTTACAAGTTCATGAATTAGAAGAGGAAAATTTTATTCTCCAACACAAAAACAACCCAAATTACTAGTACTAGTATGTCAAAGATTGGGTGTTGGCACACACATTTCAAATCAATTGGCATTTGCCATGATTATTTGACCTCAATTCTAAAGGGCACCTTTGCAATGAAGTAGATTGTTGCATGAGTATGTCTAAGATGAAACCCACTAACAACAAAGATTTGTCGGAGAAACTACAAGAATTTGGTGTAGCATTGAAGTTTATTATGTTAAGAAGATGATCATGTTCAAACCTCAAAGAGCTTTAGATGTTTATCAAGTACAATGTGGCTATACGCAATCGTAGTCATTGGGTGTGCTTGGTGGATGTGACTCCAAGCTACTAAGTTGTTTTTGTAGCTCATGGTTCTACTTTCATAATAATTAAACCACTAAATTATTATTTTTTGCATAAAGAGATGTACACTCATACCATGTGTTTTTTTTCATTTCTTCAATTGACAATTTTTATCATAAATGACATAGTACTACATGTTTGTTGCAACCATGTGATTTTATGTTAGAGTTTCTACAATTTTATGATAACTTATGTAGATCAGGGTGTATTGACCACTTGTTTTTGCTAGCTAGTGTATATGTCAATAGGGAGCATGCAATGAATATCACAACTTGTTGCAATAAATTCTAGTAAACCATTGACTCTTCTTCACCATAGCAATTAATTGCCCATTCTAGAGCATAAGATTGGAAAAGAAAAGAAAAAGTTTTGTTTCTATCTCCTAATGTAAGATCTTAATTTAGACTACCAAAAAAGCATGCTTGTGATTATTTAATTCCATAACATTTAATTTCATAGATTAGGTGATTATAGTTTCTAGAGTGAGAGAAATGATTGTCATTTCCCTATTTGAAGAGAATCTGACTATTTTGATTTCATTGAATGTGAAACCTATGCGTTATACAAGGCCAAAATTTATTTCAATTTTGGTGTATATAATATTATTTCATTGTAGACCAATTGTAAGAGGCACTAAAAGGATCAAGCTTTTTCAAAAAGTTGTAGAAAGAAGAGATGTTTGAGAATTGCCAATAGACATTTTACTTTTTAATTGAAAATGTTTCATTGTGAGGTGCCCAATCTATTGAAAAAGAATGGTTTACGATTCTTCTTGAAGTAGAGGAGGTTACTTAAAAGAAGCCAAACACTCTAATTGATATGGGGGAATGAATTTTTTTTTATGAACTTTGGCCAACATGATGAGAATACTTTGAGTCTTCTTTGATTGAAGACACAATATTCATGATAATATCACATTTGAAAAATTGGTACTAATATACTAGCCATGTTGATGTCTCAATCCAAATAGGTGATGTAAATAGTTGTAGGAACACTCTCTTTGGCCACCATTATGCATAGAGGCCGCACTTTTCATGTTGGCATTTTTTTTGTAAAAACATCATTTATGACATTATCATATACCTTGTGTTGTTTTCATAGATATTAGATTTGAACATTTCACACTATAGAATTTTTAATCTTTAAAAGATATCAAAGAAAACAATGTTACTAACATGTAAAAAATCCCATATTTATAAGGATATGGTGAGAGTCTTGGAGATGCCCTTCTACAATTCAAAATACTTTAAATGGCATAGTATTTTGTTTTATAAAACCACTAAGGAAAAAATTATACTTCCATGCAACTCCTACATTCTAGCGTCTTTACAAAAATGCAAGAAGTGAAAAAAAAATGCAATTCTTTTTTTAAGAAATTCAAACTAAATGAAAATTGCAATGTAACAATGGAAAATACAAGTAAAATGATGGTGTGTTTTAAAATGATTTGTTGTTATCACTGAAATAAATATGGCATTTTATAGCATGCATAACTATTGCAGTATAGAAAATTCTATCGCAAATTAAATCAATCAAACACCCCACGTAATTTAACTCTAAAAACTTTTTAATGAAAATGGATCTTTTTGTTTAGTGTATAAGTAGCTTAACGTCACATGCAGGTAGTAATTGTGTTTATTATTGAGTTAATCCAAGGTATATTCTTTAAGAAATTCATTATCATCCGAGAAGCACTCTTAGTCCAATCAATTTGATAGTATCTTTAGTATCCGGTTGATGTATCCATGATGAAATTCATAGTGACAAAAATTGCAAATTCATTTACTTAGAAGTGACAAGGAGTTACCCCTTCTACACTATAATTTCAATAGATCTTTCATTAAACAGTTTAATCAAAAAGTATGTACCAGTTTTAAACGTAGTTACAAACATTTGTGAGACTAATAAAATTGACAATAAAGTCCAATTATGGAGCAATCTCATACATCTCCCAATTATGTTGTAATACATTGACATATATTTAGTATTATTCATAAAGCAAAAAGAAATGACTTCCTATCTTATCCTCTATTTTAAACCCTTTGGTTATCGAATTGAATCACAAAAAGAAGGTGACTTTGGTATGGGAAACTACGGTCAAATTCTTATGGCTACTTTACACCTATTGGTCGGGCCTATTTGTTGTGTTAGAGGCTTGAAATCCTCACTTTTGATTGGCTGGAAGGCTAAAATTGGCCCCAATCCCGTTACATCAGAGAAACATTGATTCCCCCAAAAAATTGAGTACCAAATCCAAGATAAAGATAAAAATTGATTCTCCAAAAAAAATTGAGTACCAACTTCCAGAAAACATGATTTGACATGGCCCAAGAATGGCTCGAGCTTGCTGAATTGGGTGCACCAAGATTGGAAGGCCAATTCTGGCATAGGAATCAATGTCAAATTTCAATTTTAAAAACATCTTTGTACAAATATAAAAAAATTCAACGTTAGATCCGTTGGATTTTAGAGAAATTTGAACGGCTCTTTTTGCCTCATCTTCTCATCATCTTCTCATCTCTTCTCTTTGTCTCTCTCTTTCGTCTTCGAAGAACATTTCTCCCAAATTTTTTTGTAGCTTGCGCAGTTGTTGCTTCCATTTCTAGAGACAAGATGGAGGGATCCTTTGAGATGAGTGGATATGAGTCGATGCAAAGGTATGAAAGTGTTGAAGCTTGAGCTTTTCTGCCCTTTCAAAGTTCTTTACAAAAACATATAGGTAGTATTGGGATCCTCAATTTTTTTCAACCGCCTTCTGGAACTCCTAATCCTCCACCACCACCATTGATTATGGATATATTTGTACCTCATACAAAGAGAAAGGCCGCTGAAGAGATTGAAGAAGAGGATAAATAGATTGTTGCTCCACCAGCACCAAAGAAGGAAGGAGCGGTAGCTGCAAAGAAGCCTCACAAGAAAATTGTGAAGAAAGAGGAGGAAGATGAAGACTTGAGCTCAAAGGATTGAAAGGATGCCGATGTGGAGACAATGATTCCATTGCGTAGTAAGATGGAACCCAAAATTCTGAAGAAAGTAAGGAAACAAGGTAAATTTCCGCATATGTGATTTTTTGAACAAAAGAGCAAAAAAAATGAGATTTTAGATTTGGACAATTTGGCCTTCTAAAGGGCCTTGGCCTCAAGGATCACATAGAATGTCGTTTGGGAGAGAATTGGCATCGGTACTAGGGTTTGATCTCTCCATCTCACCTACGCAAGGGAGGATCTCTTTGGAAGGCCTTCAAGTCTACCTTCCTTCCCCCTTGATGACAATGGCATGGAATAGGATGTTCTTATACAAAACCATTGCTAAAATTCTTAGATTATTCATTGTTTAGTCGCCTAATCAAGCGCAAATCACCTTTTCTTCAATGTTTTTACCGAATACAAATGATGTGCAGGTGTGGATACTTAGTTGAAGTTGCATGTCCGTTTGATTGCAGTCACTGGACTAATCGAGAGGCCGAGGATTGCAAAAAGAAATTCAACGGTTTATACAAGTTATACAAAGAAGACAAGTTTGAAAATGGAATTTTAGAGTCACATTGGCTCGCATGTAAGTTCTACGACTCTTTTTTATCAATGCTAGCATTAGACTGGTACCGTAATGAAACATGTGAGAGCATTTGCTAATGATTCTGCTAGTGTTGAAGATAGCACCATAGACATTGAGAGAGATTAAAATTCAAATGATACTCCAACTTCAACTCCGACTCCAACTCCAACAACCAAGGTTGACAAGAAGAATTTTCAGGAACAAAGCTACTGAGTTTTTATGCAGATGGCGGAAAACAGTTTAATCATGATAAAGAATTTTGAGAAAACCAATGTTTTATTATAAAATGTAGAACGACTATAAACGATAGGCTTATAGATAAACTTTAGATTTAGTCTTCCGTCGAATCAGATGCACCAAGGTCATGAGAGAAGGGATTTTGCCCATTCATCATGAAACTTGTCTCGATGTATTATACAAAAGTTGTGAAGGCAAATGCAAGTGGTTACCAAATTTGGTACATGTTGAAGAGACATATCAATCCTCTTCAATAAAATCCTCCACCTCCCTTTAAGTATATCAAAGGCTCTCTCTACAACCATTCTTGTAGAACTAAATGAAATTCCACTACGCCTTTGCACTAGGTATTCCATCTTTTTCACCTTTGAAACGAGAATAAAACCATGGTCTCATTGAATATGCGGCATTACCCATAAGTTTATAAGGTAATAGCTCACCTTTCATGACTCTCTTTCCAATATCTGAATTTTGAAACAAAGTCCAATCATGGCAATGCCCCGTCTATTCAAAATCGTATTCAAAAAACCCACATTTGCTATCTACTACACCTTGAAGTAGAGCTGAATAAAAACCTTTCCAATAATAATATGAAGTAGGGTCTATAGGATGAGCAATGGTAGGTATGTGACTTCCATCAACTGCTCCCATTGCATAAGGTAATCTCCTAAGGTCTTTAAACTCGGCTGCAATTCTCTTTGATGTAATTGCGGATTGTTTTTCAATCACTATTGGCTTTAAATGCTTCTCAATTGCTGCACAAAACCCCCTTACAAAGATAGATGCAGTACTTTCATGAATCCCATAAATTTCAGCACAACCGCGCAATGAATTACCACTACTCAATCCATTTAATGGAAGAACAATCCGATTTTTAAGAGGAATAGATGCTTTGAACTTTGTATCCTTTTGACTTAATAAAGGAGATAAAATACCACACAAGTAATCAAAAGTTTTGGGAAGTAACCTTGTATGTTGCTTAAATAACTTAACAACTGAGTAGCATCCAAATAACTGGTTGTCCGCAAAAAGAGTACTCTGGTCATACATCCAAATGCTCCATGTCCTCCTAGAAGCATCACTCTCTCCAACCATCACAACAAAAATCATAGCCATGCAAGCATAATGTTGATGCAAAGCAAGTTTTTGCAAAGTTGTGACAATTGCCATAACATGTTGCATAGCCATGAAGAACACAAGAGCCACCAAGACCTTTGTCTACGTACGTGCATCCATCTTGTACGAATGGCAATGAAAAAAGAGAAACAAGGGCTGAAATTCTCTAGATTTATTGAGTTGGTCTTCTTGGCACCAAGGGCTTTATACATGGGAGAATTGGCTCTGGTTATAATCTTATTATAATGACTACTTAAGGTTGCCTCTAGCCTGAAAAGTGTTGAAATTTTGTGCAATCGGCTTGGAGATGAATTGACCCGACCTTTTGGTGTTAAACGGCCATTGGAGTACTGTGGAACAACTTTAGTTTGAATTGGGAAAGGTCTAAGAACAAAGCTTGCCATTATAACTCACGCATTTCCTTCGTGCCATAAAAGCCTCATTTTTAATATTTTTTTGCTATTTTGCATCACATTTGTATTCCACCCAAAGTTTGAATCCTCTTTTCACTTCTAGTTTGACTTTACAAGTTACTCTTGTGCAAGTTAAAAATATGTGAATATACAAACTATTATAATATTGTAGTCTTTAGGGATTTGACAACAAAATTTCTTACTTCCGTGTTGTATCTTACCTATGAGCAATACAGGTGCAACCACTGGTCCAAGAGGAAACATCCAAAGATTATTAATTTTTTCCTCCTCCATTCTATCTTACTGTTTACACAGACATTCTTTTGTCAAACAATCCATGTAGCTCAAGCCAAAGATGGTGACCCAACCAAGATATGACCAAGAACCTTAACTGAATTAGAGAATATATGATATCTATGTAGTTTGGGTCTTTTATTATTGTGTCCGCACCGCAGAGGAACCATTCCCCCTTGAGACACTGAATTTTGAATGGGTGCGCACAGTTACAAAGGTTGGTTTGTGACGAGCAATGACTGATTCAAATCTTGCTTAAGGTCAACGACAAACTCGCATGACACAGCCTCGCTAATTACAAGACCTTGTTTCCCTGACATAATTTGTGAGATGCACATGCAAGTAATTGAAATTCCATATGACATAGACTACAGTTGCCTCCTCCTGCCGGATTCCTTTATTTAGTAGAGGGTTGCCCCAAGTCTCAGCCTTAAATGGGTCCATTTTTTTTTTGGCCTTCTCACATTTGGGGCTCTAGTGGTTTTTTGGGAACTTTTTGGGGTAAATTTGGGACCCCAAATTTTCTGTGGAGGCCCTCCCTTTGATCAAACATGCCCCCCCCTTGATCAAATATGGCCCCCCTCCAATATAAAAATAGGGGCCGGTTTTGTCCCTATCCTCTTCCATCCTTCCAAGCTTGAGGCTTACTGCAACACTTGACCAGGGTATTTAATGGGATCCCCTCATGCCCCCTCCAAAAGTAGGCATTACACATATTAGAATTATTTGTAAAAGGAGGCAAAGGTATGATGAGTTTTGACCTCTTTTCTTACTTTATATTAATATGAGTCATAAATAGGTCTTAGACTCTACAATTAGACCAAAGAAGAAAAATGGTTGTGATTTATTATACGACATGATCTCTCCTTTTTTATTCTCGAATATGGTTTAAACTAGTTTTAACTTGAATTTAAAAACCATCAACTTGCTCTTCTATTAATGTGATAGCTATTAAACTAGATGATAGAATATTATCATAATTTGAAATATTGGGTACCTTATTGAAACTTTGGGTGACTTTCGAAAGTACTCTCTCTTGTGGTGCAATGGCCAACTTGTGGACTAATAGAGTACTATTAGAATTCTAGAATAATGTCCATGTGAAATTAATTCTATGATTTATGAGATAACTTGTAAATTTCACATTATGTTGTTTGACTTACTCCACACTTTCTTAAAAGTTTGGAATAATTGTTTTGAAAAAATAGATAACACAATCTATGCCATGCTTCTCATAACAAGGTGAACTTCTTAATTAGAGTAAGGTATGGATTTCTTCACCTACTAAAATCAAGAGACCATTTGATTTTCAGAAATTAGGGGTAAGAAACTAGGATTAGGCACTTAATTTCCACTTAATCAAGATCCTTGTTAAGATCGTGTTAAATTATGATGCATGTTTTTAACGGATATCATCCTTTTATAAATCATAAATGACCATGCAAGACAAAAATCAGTTTTGGAAATTGAAATGTTACAATGCATACAATACATACCATATTTTGAAAAACATATAGTATTTGAAAAATATTTAGATATTTCAAAGTATTCAATAGAAGCTCCAAAATTACCTAGGAGTTTTCAATCACCAATTTACATTACAACCTTATAATTCAAAACTTCTTCTGATTGACCTTGTTCAAACACCAAAAGTTCAAAAAGAAAGATGAATTCCAATCTCAGAAAGAGGCTACATTAACCCCTAAAGTTCCTTGACAATTTCCCTCAAAAACTATAAGTGGTACTAACTTTCAAACCACAAATCCAAAAAATAAAATAAAAATATGTCCAGGAAGCTCTTATCAAAGGCAATCTAGGATAAAAATTTCAGAGAAAATTGATTTTCTTTCAAATTTTAGGAACCTGCTCAAAAATCAAAAAATCCCCCCGAAGGAGACTCTGGTCCTTTAGGGGTTAATGTGAATATTGTGTTTGTTTGTTTTCTACACTAAGCCTATATACATAGGACATACATGAGTGGAACAGAATAATTACCCGTGTCTTGAGGGTAGTTACTTCTAGAATAGTAGTTATGATACAAGTTACCGTAGTTCCAATGCCCATGGACCAAAAAGGCAATCAAGGAAGAGAGATATAACACACAAGCTATGCAGTAGAAGAACTCAATCCTCAAAGGAGGCCGGTGTGAATAAAGTGTCTGTTTGTTCTACCACTAAATCCATGTCCACTGGACATTAGTCTAGTAGTATGGAACTACTCCCTACTTTTGAGGATAGACACTATGTGAGTAGTAGCAAGTAACTAGAAACGAGGAACCAACTAGAGCCATAAAGGCACAATCCTCATAGATGGTAAACAAAGCTTATATGTGTACTTTAAATGGTTATTAAAGGTATCATGTAATTTTGGGAGAGGTGGATTGTTTTCAAGTTTGCTTTTGAGTAGAAGTATGGACATGTCATGTTGGATAGCAATGGTGTTGATTTTTGTGAATGTCTTCCTAATTGGTTTAATGGAAATATTAAATGTTTGTTCAAGGCTTTTCATTGATGGAATAAAGGTAGTAGCTCTAGGAGAATCTGCCATTACAATATTCGAATTTGATAAATTGAATAGTGAAGTTTGAATTTATGTGGTCTAATGAGGGGTCGTTATATGATAGTCCCTTGACGCATAGTATGTTTGGTTTAAATCTAGCATTCCAATGACACCTTTGGGTTCCACATGTGCATGGAAGTAGCCATTCTCTTGTGGGTTGTTGTTAAAGGTTGTTTGATTCATCTCGCTTCTTATTGCGATAAGAGTTGTTTGTCTTGCAGTCTAACTTAATGCACTTTAATATTTCACTTGTAAAAGGAAGCAATGACTGCAAGTAGAGTTATGATGTAAATCTGTTAAATTATCTTTTATAATTGTGTAGGTTTTTTATTTTTCATAGCATATTTGATGTCTAGTGAGTATTGGATTATAGTTTGATAGACTTCTAGGAGCATTAGTTTGATTTGTGTGGGTCGTGTTTGAATTTTGCTCTTTATTGTCTCGACTATAGGTGATTTTTGGCGTCATAGGAAATTATGCTACCTAGTAGGATAAGATCATTACAAGTGCAGCGAATTAAAAACGGACGAGTGATGCGTACCTTGGTTGTGGTCGTTACCTTGATTGTTCTTTTTTGTTGTTCTTCTCGCAGATCTCCAAACTTATCAACTCTATCTTGACGTTGATTTAGGGTGCATGCAATTTGACTCTGTGGAGTTTTTTGGGATAGAGACCTGCAAGGGTTAGGGTGGCGCTTCGACTTATGCCAATTTGGGTAGCGCTTCCGCATGGTGAGAGCAAAATCTGTGACTCTGGCACTAATCCTAGTGACATATGTGAGATTAAACTTAGTGAGTGTGTATGTATATCCTTGATCTATGTAAGTAACAAGAACAAGATGATGGTGGACAAACAATGCTTCATAAAAGTCAAATTTGCGGCAAAGCGAGGAGAGAAGGTAGGAGTTTATCTGAAGTGATGTTGATGACTTGTCAACGTCAAAAATCGTGTGTTGAGTAGAAGAACTGATAGACGTTGCTTCTAAAACGCAGAGTGCATCGCTAGATGTAGCGCTAACTGCGTCGCTAGATGTAGCGCTAACTGCGTCGCTAATTTATTGCTAACTATGCACTGCCTTGTAGCAAGGCTGTATTGGTTTGTCTTGTAATATTTGTGTTAAGAGATCACAAATCCGAGAGGAGCAGGGACTTCACATTAGGTCTGTAGATTTAACGACCACTCCACAAATCTGGGCAAATTGAGCAATAAACATGCCTAGTGCGCTCAAATCTACACATTAACACTAGCATCTCCACTTCAGAATACACTTATTTCAATCTAGCACATGAACATGCTCTACATTTCTCTTAATCAAAATCTGAGGATAGCCCTCTCCAACACACACGTACTGCAATTTAACACCTCTCAAATCAAGCTCAAAAGAATACAAGGGCTCTCAACAAGGCCATCAACCTCTTGCTCCTTGTAATCCTTGGATTTTAGGCTAAATCCCTTCCCTCCCCTCACCACAATTCACGGAGCTCTAGCTATGGTCCATCCCCGCACATGCTATGCATGATTAATTTACTGACACAACCATGGTTTCCGTGGCAATTTTTTTACCTTTTTGGCAAAAAAACATATAGCCTTTGAAAAACAAAAGGGGGAACCAAAAATGCAAGAAAACCGCCACAGCCGGCAGTGCAAGGACAAGGCCTAATAAAAATTTATAATCCAAACTACATGGTTACCTTGCCTCCTACACAACGCCTTTTGACAACCCCACTTAGAGTCAAAATGGATAGTAGCCTTGAGCTTGTTAGATTCCAAGTTGGCAATCAAGATCCTGCCCCACACAATTCTACCTTTAAACATTGCCAAATGACGTTCTCTAACTAGTAAAGAATCCACTGGTATAAATAAAAACCCAATCATTCCTAGCAATCTAGAGCGTCCAAAGGGTGATTCCACACAACAACAATCCAATCTTACTAAGATCTTTGAAATCGATGAGAGGTCATGAAGCCATCAGGGCTTGCTTAAAAGATGGCTTCTCCTAGCGCGAATCACTAGCATTAGTGAGCCTCTTGAGGATCTTAACAACGTAATCCCACATAGCTATGCACATGTATTCGCAACTCTAAAATTGGTGGAGGATACTTTCTTGCTCTCCAGAGTTACAAACAATATACCTATTGTCCACCTCTAGGAAGGCACGCTTCCTCCATTGATTTATGGCAATTGTTTGATGCCAAAGCTGCCATATCAGACCAACTTCTTTACCAACCCTTATGGAGTCCTAGACATGGCGCCACCTCAGTTTGAAGATGCTCGGTAGAACCATGTTCTTTTTATTTGTCACAACATCAGGCAGTGTCTATCTAGCTCTTAGAACTTCCATGTCATACTTTGCGGTATAATTGAAGAAAGGTCCCTATTCGGCCGCTTGATGCAACTTGGATTCTACCAGAAAGTACTAGACCGCCTATAATAGAAAAAAACCCTTTCATTTTTTTTACTTTGGAGGTGAATCATACAGACTCTTTTAAGTCGGCCTCTAAGAATAATGTTGTTAAAACTTGTTACCAAGGGTTTCCGCAATAGGATATTAGTTTTTTTGGTAACGATGAAGAAACCGGCGCTCTCCCCAACATTCCAGGCGTCATGTTTGCCTAATTTCCCGCAATCCATCAGCATGTGTCCCATAAACATGCCGATAGCGATAGGAGAGTTTCCTAGCTGAACCACTCCTATCTACTCCTTCCTCGTTGAGAGTTGGTTGCAAATTTCCAACCAATAGCTGCCTCCCAGGGCAAGACGGTTGACAATCCCATCTTAGACTACAAGCTCCTGTTAGGTGAGGCTAAATCTGTATGTTGCTTTATGGGAGTCAAAAAACCTATTTTTTCTCTTGCAACCAAATGTCTTGGATGATCTGCACACCATGTAAGACCAATGTTGCCGAGCGTTGCCTTGAAAAGGCTATGCTTGCGGAGAGGGTTCATTTTCCCGTCCAGTTGTGCAAACTAAACTACTCCCCCATTGTACATGGGAGAGTCACACTTAACTCCTTGACCATATTCCTCCAAGAGCGTTTAGTTATGTTCCACAAATTAGATCCATTTGGAACTTGGAAACCTCTCCTCATACTCCACCATAAGATAAGGGGCCAGTTAGGGCCCAACTCCAATTGACAGTGGGACAACCAAAATTGAATGAGCAAGGTAAAGTTGGATAAACTAGGCATACAAGCTGCAAGAATCCATTTACTCAATAAGGCATTCATGGCCTCGATTGGATCAACCACATTGAGCCCATGTAAAATTCTTTTGTGATAAATCGCATTCCATGCAATTCTTGCTCACGAGGGATGAAGGGTTCCGGCCCACATAAAATTTATATCTTTCATGTAACCTTTTTTATGCCGGAGATACTACCACCCCATGTTGCAAGATAGAATAAGGTAGTAGACACTAGAACAATATTTCCAATGATGACTATCATGGTATTATTGGCTTCAATAGTGGATCAGTAGCCTAACTTTTTGTCTATTTTCTCTTGTATAAAAAATATCTATGTTAGCAATGGTTAGATTAAGCCCAAAGGCGGTGCCTGATAACTTAGATATCTTGCCATTTTTTGCCAACTTATACCTAAGATTATTTGTCCATGAGGGCCAAAGTTGCCCATTGCTTTCCCAACAATGAACTGCCAATTTTTCAAGGTTCATAATGTGCCTTGAGGCATCACTAAACAATTCCAAGGTACCAATCACGTTATGCACAACTTTCTCTTCCGCTACTACTGTAAAGGAGGTGTCATCTACATATTGGATGATTACTTGTTGTTCCTCTGTGCCAGGGAGATTTATCCCTTTTATTTTTCCTCTATTGATTTCACCTTTAATGCAATTATTAAAAAAATCTCAACAACTAGGAAATGATAAGGTGCCATTGAGCAGCCTTGGCGAACACCTTATCCAATGTTAAATGCTTCAGTAACTCTTCCATTTACACTGACCCTTGCATTAACCCCACAAAACAATAATGTTAGCATGTCTAGGTATTTGCTCGGAAAATCCATTGGTTCTAAGGCCTTAAACACAAAGTTTAGATCTACTCAATCATAGGCCTTAGAAAAATCTAACTCAAGGAAGAGTAGTGGTTGATTTGATAGCTTTGCATGATATATGGTTTTATATATTAGAAAGACGTTATCTAATATGTATCTCATTTGCAAAACTGTTGATTGCTTAATATTTATTAGATCCATAAGGGTCGGTTGCAACGCACTTTGAGGGCTTTGGTAGAAGACATTTAGAAGTGTTATCGACCTCCAGTTGTTCAAACTTTTGCGGTTGTCTTTCTTGTATAGAAGGGCTATAAGCTCCTCTGGAACGCCACCACAAAAACTCCCTATCTCAAGAGCTTCATTGATCATAGCTAAGTACTCTCCACCGATTGTTGGCCAAAGTTTTTTATAAAACTTCGCAGCAATCCAATTTGGCCCTAGCAACTTGCCCGGGCCAATTGGGGCACTTCGTATATCAATTCTTCAAAAGTGATATCCTTCTTAAATCATTTATTGCATATAAGTTGACAATCTGGAGCATGGACTAAAGAAGGAGGCATGTTGGCCCTTTGAAAACCTCTCTAGCCTTGTTTTGCACGAGTAAAATACAGAGTTAAAGTTAAAACCTATTGAATCCAATGCCGGTTGACTATAGTGTACCTCTCTATGTGCATCTTCAAGCTCCATGATGTTGGTGTGAACCGGTCTTTTGTGATATTTAAAAAAAAATCTTTGGTGGATTTATCACTTATTTCCTTCCATTTTGTTCTCCTTCGCACTTGTTGGCCTCCCAGTTTTCACTCTTCACACTGTTGAAGAAGATCTTTGGCTCTTTGTTCCATATCTTCTGTCTCCTAGTCATCTTGGTAGAATTGAACTCGTTCTCTTTCCAATGCCAACCTTGCCTCCTCCTTCTTTAATCTATGTGATTTTGTTTTTTCCTTACAAAATCCTTTAAACCACTTGAGAATGCATCTAACTTTTCCAAAGAACTTAAAATGTGGAGGACATGCTAACCATCTATCCTTGAATTCCTCAAATCATTTACTCATCATTCAGGTAGAACCGTAGAACATGTTCATCTTATATTTTTCTCCTCTAGGGCCGAGGCTCTTTATTTCCAAGGAAAAAAGTATTGGTAGGTGGTTGAAGTGCCCTCTATTACCCATGTTTTATAAGTGTTAATATGGCCATTTTGATTGCTAAAAGGGTCAGAGAAACTATAGAAACAATCTAGACGTTCTTGAATCCTTTTAGATCCACTCTATCTATCGCCCCAAGTGTAGATAAGAGGATTGATTGTAATTAAAGAGTCTTCTATGTTTAACCCCTAAAGTTCCTTGACAATTTCTGTCAAAACTAGTCCAAAACTGCCATTGTCAAACATGGCCGCAATAACCACATTTTTTAGAAGAACTCTCAACTTTTAACCGTAAGATTTCAAAATAGACTCTTGTATAAAAATTCTGTAAAATTATGGTTGCAATCCACCGCACGGATGTGAAGATTATAGTGTTTGAAGTGCAAGAAATAGTTATTTTTCCCTCTTGCCCGGCAAAGTCAGCTCACTTTGACTAAGCATATCTTCTAGTATTTACACTACATTGTGTTGGAGACCATTACCAATGCAATGAATATGCTGTTAGCTAAGCGTGTGCAAAATTTGAGGTCATTTCAAGGGGTACATCATGCTCAAATAAATACTTTAGTGAAAGGGGGTACAAAACAATGCAAGTGACTACAAATGAAGTGAGAAATTATTTGCTACCTACAAATTTACAAATTTGAAAATCCGTGCGGTTGAAATGTGGAAATTAATTTTTTACTTATTTTAGAGAGAAAAAAATCTAAAACGGGTAAAATCTCTAATTTTAATGAATTTATTGAATTACTCAAATATTATAGTGAGGGCAAGGCTTCAAAATGGGGACCCTTCAAGAAATGAAGGGCCACGTCATTCACCCATTTCCCTGTGCGGGACCCGCGCAGCTCCTCAGGGGTAGCCCGCCACTGAAGGGCGGTGTTTTTTTTTTCCACACATGCCATCTCTTTCATTACATGGGCCCCGCCACAGCGCCTGCCATGCACTACTTGCCATGAGCTGTCGGCCCCGCCGCAAGGCACTTTATGCTCTTTTTAAAAAAATTATATTTATCCCTTTTCTTGGAATTCGTGGGGTCTTCCCTTCCACCATTCTTCCCCTTGATTTGGGCTGCCCCACCCTACCCCACCCTTTGTGCCCCTACTTACTGCCCCTCTTTCACACATGTGTTTCATTGGTTCCCACGGGTGCCCAGGCTGCCTAGCATCCCTATTTTTGAGAATAGGTGGTACTAACTTTCAAATCGTAAATCCAAAAAAAAAATTTAAAATACCTCCACGAAGATCTTATCAGGGGCGATCTAGAATATAAAAAAATTAAAAAGGTTTTTTTCAAATTTTAGGTACCTGCCCAAAATCTGAAATCCCTCCGAAGGGAACTCTGGTCCTTTAGGGGTTAAGAACTCTTTAAATGAGGTAAAACCATGTCTTTCTCTGTAAAAAATGGTGCAATTAGACATCAATGACTTGTCTCAAATACTTTCAACAAAATACCAATCACCACCTAAGACCCAGTTGCAGATAAGGTTGAGTACCTCCATTTGCTACTGCCACAATAAACTCTTGTGATATGGTGAATGAGGTGCATATATATTGAGGATATCCATGTCTCCACCGTTGATGCCTTTCAAGATAACCCATTGAGCGGTTGTGCCACTAGTGTGTCCTTGATCAATGACTAGATGTTGTATCTTTGGAGAGACAAACATGCTAAGGCCACCACACCCTGCACTTGCATGATTTGCCTCCATTGCCTCACATTGAAAAGACCAAGCTTGTCGCCACAATTTGTATTCTAAAGTCTATGAGTTTATGATCATGAATGCATAAGACATCTAGTATGTGCATAGAAGGTTTTAGATAGTTTTCTAGTCTAGTGACATTATTAGGGTTATTAAAGCTTTGAACATTTTGAGTTAAGATTTTAACATTCATGTCTATAACAAAGAAGAAAGAGGCCTAGGGGAGGCAATGGACTTACTAATTTGAATATATTTTGAGCCAACAAAAGAAGTAGGGCCGACTCTGTAAATTGAGAATCTTTGGTATCTGTACACATCATTTTGGTATGGTTATTGAGTTGCCTTCCACCTTCTTCTCCCACAAGCTTTTGTCTCCTCAATCTTTTTGCCAAGCACTTAGGCGCCGAGAAATGTGGGATAATGCCATCTTCATTGTGGGTGGCCCATAATTATTGTGTCCCTAGAAAAGTGGAAAACACTAGCTCTCTCTCCAACCTTGTCAGCAAGTGTGAAGGAGAAAGGATGGCGGTGGAATTTACTTGATCTAGGGGAGAGGTGAGCCCCGCTTCCATTAGCACCAAAACTTCTCTCCTTGTTGGCTCCAATGTTCCTAACACTCTTTCCTCCAAATCTCCATTGATCCAAGGGAGGGGGACATTCAAGTCTACCCCCCAGCCCTAATCCGCCTTGATGTTCTCCCTCTCAGAGGAGCGCTTTGGGGTCTATGTTTGTTTCAGTGCCATGGCTTGTTGCGACAATGTTCATGGAATTCTTGCGGTTTTTTTCTTCGCACCTGGAATCCATGTTGTCGCTAACTTGTGTCTTGCCTTTGTCCGAATTGCTCCTCTGAATTAATCTTGCTCCTCTTGAGGCACTCATGTGTCTTTTGCTTGAGTCTCTGAAGGCACTTGTACTTCTCCTTCAGGTGGATTGGTTCTTGGTTTTTTTCCCACGCATTGAGGGCAATCTTTATGTTGTGTTCGGTGTCCAAATAGCAATGGCAATTTATTGAAAGAAGGTTATAATCAATTGAGATTGTGTGCCGCGTACATGTCTCTTTGTTAATGATCACCATCGAGGGCTCCTAGGCGTCTCCAGAGTCAATTGCAATGCAGAAGCAATAATCTTCATTTTCCCGGTCTTCTCCAAAAACCTTGTTGAGTCATGACGCAATCTCCTTAGAGATGCCAAGACAATCCTCTCGCACATTTCTTAACCTCACCAAGGTGGGTAGCTTCATTTGCGTGATATGCCTCTTTGACTACTTGTCATGTTGAATTCATCACTACAAGGGTTAACCTTTACCGCCCACGGATGTTTCATGAAAAACCAAGATTTCTGCAAACAATTGTATCTTGGTAGTGAAAACTATGGAATTTGGAGGGTGCACTACTTTAACCACCAATAGATTCTTGCAAGAATTTTTTACTTTGAATAAGAGCGGTTCACATGTGCACTAGGTTGATAGCTTTGCATTGACATATCATATGTGAAGAAAAAAAAATTACACAATTGCTGGTGATTTTTTTTCTTTTTTCTACTTGATAGTATACAAAAATGTTCCAACCTTATACGAATCAAAACGGAAGTTTTGTATGTGAGGAGAGAGATCACCAATCACAAAACAATGAAGAATGTTTTAAAGACAAAGTTCAATCAAAATTTAAGACCAAAATCAATGTGCATGTGTGTGAAATACAACATAGTATGTGGTATAGTATTCATTGAATTCACTGTATTTTAGTGTATTTGGTGTATTTTGTGTTGCATTCCTAGCTTTTCCAAGAGTTCGGATTTTAGTGTATTTGGTGTATTTTGTGCTGCATTCCTAGCTTTCCAAGAGTTTTATAAATCCGAATCATGATCTGACTGTTGGAGAGTGTTTGTGTAATGAGTGCGCAAATCTGAACCTCGCATCTCGAAGCCTAGTTCCTCATGGATTTCATGTAAATTAGGTTTTAGCACCTCTGGAGTCCCATTTTGGACTTCCTGGGCACTAAAGGGTTAAAGCCCAGGATCCAGTGCTGAAAAATGCAGATGCCTTCTTGCATTATATGAGGTGTCAATAATAAACTGATGACATTGTACAAATTCAACGGGCTTCCATATGTCATGTCACCCTGAAGAAAAGTGGGTCACTAGGTCATTTACCATCCTTTGGGCAAGAGCCATGATGGTGACATAATTGGACTACTCGTGGTGGCACTTTACTCAAGCAACTTGGGGGAAACTCAATTCATGCTGTACTACTCATTATTCACCCAACTTTTCAACACTTGTATACATATCCTTTTGTAAAATGGATTGTAATGAAAGAGGTTCATGGTTTTTTTCAAAAAAATTACAAACTATGCATTTCCCCTAAATCAACAATCCAAGTGGTCAACAGAATCTTTTTTATTCATTACTAATTTAATTCCAGGACTTATTTGAGTAGATTTATATCCTGTATCCTCAAGGTTTGAAAAAAAGTCCAAATATTAGTGTAGAGATAGACAAGGGTTTTTGGTTCCACATCGTAATTGATGTGGGAACATCCGACTTGGACTTGAAAAAGAATAGAATCTAAGAGTTTTTTTCATGGCACATTTCCTCGGGGAAGCATAAAAACAAAAAAAAATCTTTAAAATTGGCATCAGAAGAACCTGTCCAAATTATAAAATCCCCAATGGAGGATATGTCTTTGAAAGGTCAAACATGAAATTTGAATGGTTCATGTATAGTCCCTTTTGTTTCCTTTTCTTTTCTACCAATTAACCCCTAGAGGACCAAAGCATCACAGAGGAATCTCTACTCCATTGATAACAAAAATTGGAGGGATGAATTTTTCAAGAATGGAATAATAGGATCTTCTTCTAAACTTATATGAAACGATGTGGTAGAAATTATGTGAATTTTGATTGTTTGGATTGAATGATAACTGCAGTCAGAGTAAAAAAAATCGTCCTCCCAAACTGACACAAGATCCTTTAGAGATTAACGTGTAAGCTCAATAACTTACACATTAACCCCAAAAGAAATCAAATTACTTTGAACCGAAAAGGCAGAGTTCCACATTGCTTGGTTGTTGGCAAGGTTAGCTATTTCACCAACCTGCAGCAGGATTTTAAGTGGAAAACGTGGCAGAGAATGTCAAGCTACAAAAAAGGTCAGCATAGCAGTTGAAGCCTTCAACTGCAAACCTGCAAGGCTGCAACATATTGTTTTTATAAGGCACCCCCAACAAGGAATACGTTCATTTGGTGACGTGGATTTCCATGTGTGAGCGTCAGGGCCGGACTTGCCAAATATCTATTTTTAAAAAGCGCCAGGGCGGTGATAAAAATATTCCTTGTGAAGCCATCTGATGTACAGTACTTGTACATTCACCCCAAATTGCATTTGATTGAAGGAAGCTTTTCCTTCATCTTTATGAATGTTGAACTCAGCTATGTAATGATATGTTTCCATAAGTTGAACCCATCTAATTTTTTTTATCAAACAAATGGAAATTGAATTGGACCTCGATGTTCATCCCACTACTGTAGTTAGAAAAACTTCCCTCTGAAAATAGTTGATACATTTTCAACATGCAGCAATTGTGAAATGAACTTCATTTGGGTATGAAGTTTACATCAAATATCCTTTGGAAAGCTATTGTGTGGAGTGAAAGATTAAAGTACTCGTAACATGTTTGCAGTTGTATAACCATTCTAGGATGCTTCTTCTACAGCACATAGAATTTATATCACCTCTCAATAAATCAAGATAAATAAGTTAAGTGCATGAGATTCTAACTGGATTTCTTGTGAAATTTAGTTACAAAACATCTATAAAGGAATTTGAACACTTCTTTGTAAAGGAAATTCATCTTCTAGGCTTTAGAGAACACATTTTCATACTAGCTTCAACATTCTTGAAACATGCATCTACTTGCATTGCCATATCAACAACAAAATGTTAATATACACAAAATAAAAACTTTCACTTGTCTTCTTAAAAAAAAGCTAATCTATTCACAAATAAATTGACGATTATAAAAAAATTAGATTAGCTAGTGTTTCACTATCTTTCACGCAAATTGAGTACTCTTGTTTGTTTCCTTGTATTGCCTTGTCTATATAAAGCTTCACATATGCCCTTCCTTTATCTAAAAGAAAGATTCCAAATTGGACGAGATTTATTGCATATGGTAGATTTGATAAAACTCCAAATTAAAACCTTACATCCATAGTCCAATCTACTAAAAGAATCTACTGAATCCAATTTTTATTGCACAAGTGATAAGTTTCTGGTCTCCTAAACACAAAAGTGTTGAGCGGCGGTTATGGAAAGATCAACACTCTTAGTTTATCAATAGATATGTAGAAATTTTGGAAATCTTTAGATTTTTCATTTACATGTTATATAAACTTGGATAGTGTTGTCTTTAATGTTTTAGAGGTTTCTAATATTCATTTAAGACATATGTTTAATGGAATATTTTTGAACTACATAATTGTTACATATAGGAAATGAGAAAATAATCAAAGATTATCTAAACGATGGGCGTCTACACCTATTCAGGAAGTTAAAAGTTGAGATTCATTATTTATTCAAGTTCTAATGTCATAATAACTTCATGGAATATAACTAATTTTTTCAGCTGCACCTGAACTAAAAGTCATGTTACTCTAAAAAAATTATCCTATGATATTGGATCATACAAATGTTTTTTTTGTTCCCAAATTATTATCCACCAAATTTTAGTGATAATACCACTCTTGTTAGTTCTTCAAGAATCACATCCTTATTAGTAAATGAGCTCGTTGGTTGGTACAATCATTTCATGTCTACAATTCTTAGTTACACCACCAATCCACTACATGTCACATTGTTGTTTAAAAAATCCAACAATATTTAAACAAAGACCAACATGACTTCATGGCTTGGCAGGATAAGCTACCTTAAAACGCTACTTATGACACCAAAACTTATAAACCAAAATTGATTACAAAATTATTGAATCTTTAACACTACACCGTTCACTGAATATAGTGTGGAGGTGTAGGTTATGTGGATGAAAATTGAGGTGGACCACATCAATTTTGGTTGTTAATATAGTATTAACATGTTATTATTATATATAGTATTAATATTATAATATATGTTATTATGTTATTATTATATGTTATTATTATGTTATTATGTTATTATTATATGTTATTATTATGTTATTATGTTATTATAATATTATTATTATATTAGTATGTTATATTCTTATGTTAATATTATATTATGTTATATTATATTATAGTATTATATTAATATTCTTATGTTATATTTCCATGTTATAAAATAATATTATTATGTTATATTATTTTATTATGTTATTATATTATTATTATATTATAATTTTGGTTTTGAGTACATTTTGTAAAAACTTATCCACATCAATTCCCGTGTCTTTTATTTTGAAACAAACCACACTTTTTCTAATGGACATGATTTGATGTGGATGGAAAATTCAAGTGGACCACTTTAATTTGCGTTCAATGAAATTATTGTACAAAATTTCAAATAGTCTAGTCTACACTATATTTAGGGAACGGTGTAGTCATTAGCTATTGATTGCTAGCTATTGATCTTAAAAGTGTCTACTCTCAAAAAGGAGTAGTAGTCCCATTCCATTCTTGTGTGTTAGTGGAAGAACAAAGGAACACTATGTTTATGTTGGTTTGTAGAAGAGACCAGAGCTCATCTTCCTTTCTTTCTTTAAGATTGATAAGAGGCCGCCTTTGCATATCTGGATCTCCTTTATATTATAACCCATAAAGCACCAAGTGTATGTACAGATTCAATAAGAAAAAATTGTTTGCAATTGAATTTCACTCCATAATGTCAAAATTTCCAAATTTCCAAAAAAAATTACCACATTATTCCATATAACTTTAGAGGAAGATCCTACATTCTCAAAATTTTCATCTTTTTAGGTTTTAATTGATGGAGTAGAGATTTCTCTAAAATGCCTTGGTCCATTAGGGAATAATAGATTGAACTTACTTTTATATAGTAAAGTGATCCTTAACCAAAAAAAAGAAGGATTTGAAAATATAATATATCAGATACAATTTAAGAAAAATGGTAGTTTGCCCCATACTGAGGATTCGTTAAAAGATTCTTTTGAGGCAATGAATAGTAGAATGGTAGCCACTTTCTATATACATCATGCTATGAGAATATTTTATGATGCTTCAAACTTTTGGCAGAAGAGAATTTGACCTAATATAAATTAAACTCAATGGACTCCAGCAGGCCTTATAAGGGTCTCTCAAATTTAAGATTAAGAAAAATAACTCTACAAAATATTACAGAATTGAGTTTAAAATGGCACACAATCATTTTGAAGGAAGTAAATTTTGGATTCTAGTACATATATTATTGTATTCAACAATGTCACTATGGATATTTTGTTATTATACATGTTTATCATATGTATACAAGTGTAGACCCCCATTGTTCAAGATCCACAAAAGTTAACCCCTAAAAGCCCGTGACAATTTCACACCAAAAACACTTCAAAATTGTTGATTCTAGTGCAATGAGTAAGGAAGGAAACAAAACCTTATATTTATCCTTTTGACCGTAGGATCTCCATAAAGACTTACTAAGTAACATACTCACAAATTTCATACACTTTCACTCCACGGATTGAAAGCTTATAGTGTTTGAAGTCACGAAAATGGTTAAATTTCTTCCCTGCGTTGAGTTGAGTGGATCAGCAGACTTTGACTTCACTTGGTATTAAATTTTTGCACTACACAAGGTCTAAATCTTTTACCATTGTGTTGAGCATGATGTTAGTTTGGTATACAACAATTTTTAGAGGTAGAGAAGGGGTGTAGCATGTTCAAAACAAGTGTGCAAGGAGTGGAGGTTCAAAAATTGTCAATTCTCAACAAAAAAAATTGAGAATTTAATGTGTTTTAGAATGATAATCTAATCAGTCGATAAGAAGGTTTACACCACATATTCCTGTAGAGAAAATAAAAAGTGAAAAATATGAAGATCTCTAGGTTTTATGTCAAAAAGATGAAATTTTTTTCCCTGCTTGCCCAAAATGTGTAAAAATGAGTTAAAATGTTTTTTTACACTAAAGATAAGTTTTTTTTTGACATCTTCAAAGAACGTAATATTCTCTACATGTATGGAAAATCTCAATGTCAATAGAGACTTACTTCTAGCAAAATTTTGGAGCTGCCCGGAGTCCCCATTTCTAACTTTGAGTGGGACTAACTTTCAAACCATGAATCCAAAAATAACAATAAAATTATCTCCTTGGAGCTCTTATCAGGGAAAATCAAGTGTAAGAATTAAAAAAAAAATAGATTTTTTGAATTGTAGAAAACCTGCCTAAAATTCAAAACGTACGCCCCACGTACACTTGGGCTCTTAGGGGTTGGTGTGTGTTCAAGCATCACCTATCCATGCATCTCTTAGTAGTAGTAGTAAGAACTCCGGCCTTCAGAAAAGGTTGGTGTGAATAGAGTGTCTGTTCGTTCCTAACACTATATCAATGCCCAAAAGACAAAGAAAAGTGGTTGGGAACTACTGCCTCCTTTTGAGGGTAGACACTGTGGAAAGTGGCAGGTGAAAAGGAGAAGCATCTCCTTTGATAGGTGTATAGAAGGGTGGAACAAAGAGAAGAGTAAACTTATTAATTGAAAGAAGCAAATGTGGTTTTTTTTTTTTTTTTTGGTTTTTTTGGTAGACACGTGGAATGTTTAAAGAAAATTTAAGAGTCAAGGGAAGGTAGTGCGTAATTCAAAGGGTGTAAAAGGCAAGTGAGATTGCATAACACTAGAATGTGTCTAGAATGGAGCACTAGTACGAATTTAAAGAAATAGTTGATAAGTAGAGTGAAGTATATTTTAATGTTTAGCAAGGTTTGAGGTAAATAATGGAAAGTTGAACTTGGAGAAGTAGGATACTATTGTTGACGTTAAGAAGGGAAACATCTTAAGGAAGGTGTAGAAACCGTAGTGTCCTCTGCATCATGTCTCCAACCTGAGCCGGCAATTGTTCTTCAGATAACTCCTTTGGATGTCCAAGTAATCATCGATTATGATCCGAGTGCGTTGCTCCCTCTTGTGGCGGTATCGGATTTGCAATCCAACCCCAAAGTTGGTCATGATTGGGTTCCTCATATGTTGCTTCAAAGTAACAAATTGGCCTGTCAACTTTAGTTTTCCCCACCCATAGAAATTGGCCTAGCATTCGGGCTTGATTGTGCATGAGATCTCCAATGAATCGTACCTGGTCTCTGTTAGTTGCAGATGGCGAAGACCTTTCTGGCACACGAATAGGTAGTGGAGGATAGATTGGAGGTCCTGGACTAAGAGGGGCACTACTACGACGTCCAAAGTTTGGAGATGCATCTAATCTTGGCCTCTGGATAGGGGGTTGTAGAACCATATCTGTCATGGGTAAAAATGGGCGATGTCTACTCTGAGGAGACGGATGTTGGGTGAGGGGTAGATTATGATCTAGAAGATCAAAAAATGAAAGCTCTTGTTCCGGATGTGGAACTTCTGATACTGACATCGGTTGGGGATTTGTCTCGACGAACTGTGAAAGGTTTATATATACTAGACTATCAGAGTCTGATGAGCGATACCAAATGGTGTTTGACATAGTGGTGTGAGACATACTAAAGGTCGGCTGTTGGTGGGGGTATAATTGTGGATGTTTAGAAGGTGCAGAAGGGTTTTTATATTGAATTTTGTTGGTGTTAGGGAAGATATTTTAGTATGTAGGCAAAGTCAACCTCCTATGAAATGTAGACAGTTGTCAACATATGTGAGGATTGTTTAACTTTTTGGCATAATTTATGGGACGGTGGTTTTGGCGGTAATGAATTAATTATGTTGGTCATAAGGCAGTTGTCAATTTGGCGGGTTGCTTGATATAGAAATCAAATCTAGAGCCTTTGTTGTTGAGTATGAATTAGTAATATTGTAGTATTTCATGATATTGAATAATATGACTATGGAGGATCTAGGATTGTGGGTATTGGTTGGTTGTTTTCAATTCGTCGTTTGTGTAGTAGTATAGACATAGCATGGTGCGCGGCGATGGTGTTAATATTTTTAAATGTGTGTTGAATGGTGGTAATAGGAATATTAAATTTCTTTGTAAGTATTGTTATTGGCAAGTTGTGTGAGGTGGCTCTAGCTCCGGCGGTGACAATGATAATAGGGTCTACTTTCCAATCGTGACTAGTTATACTGTCAATTAGCGATTGGTATTTAATGGTTTTGTTGAGAATTGTTTGAGTGGAGAATCTATCATTATAGTGTGCAAATTCAATAAATTGTATTATTAAATTTGGATTTATAGTGGTGGGAGGGGTGGTGTTTAGTGGGAGGCCTCGCACACATAATATATCAGGTTTAAGTCGAGCATTACATTGACAGCGGCGGAGGGGACATGTGCATGGTAGAAGCCAGGGTGGGACGGTATTTTCCGGTGGGTTGTTGTTATATGTACCTGCATGCATGAGGGTGTAATACCGTGATTTTTTTTGAGGAGATGAACATTTTTGTAATTCCCATACAACTTTATTATGTCTTTTGGTTATTAGTGCATGTATGTGGGGATGTTGGCATTTTAACAAGACATGGTGCCATGTGTCGGGATCAGTTGAGTTGCATATCAAGCATGTTATAGTAGCTAAGGGAATCGAGTATGTTTTTGAGCGTTTTCCATGCATTGTCCAGTTCGGAATTTGATAAGCCAAGTAATTTGTGTGTTAGTTTATTCCAGAAGCCTGTTGAATTTGTTATTGAAAGGTCCATTCCGGTCCATTGACAATCTATGTCAAGTTTGTCAAGTTGGGTTTGTATGGAACATAAGTGGGTGGTTAGAACTGCTAGATCGTCAGTATATGCAACAAAGTTGATAGTAGATTTGGATGTTTGAAAAGTATAACCATTATTACCACGTTGCAGCCATCGGAGTAATGGTTCAAGGAAGATGATGAAGAGATATGGGCTTAGCGTGTCTCCTTGGATAGTGCTTCTTTGGATGGGAATTGGGCGAGTTTGTCCAAAAAGTTCCCCTATAAATGTAGTGTTGGATTTAGAGTATATATTACCAATGAGAGCAACGGCACCTGAAGGGTATCCTAAGTCTTGCATGACAGCAAATAATCTGGCATGATCAATGGATCCAAAAGCATTTTTGAAATCTATATAAAGAATTTAAATGTCTTGATTTGTAAATTTGGCATCTTCAACGGCAGCAATGAGAGTTTGAAGTTGTCTGGTTGTTCCTCTTTCTGCTCTAAAGCCCTCTTGGCTATCGTGAAGAATGCGGTGTTTTTCTTTGTAGTTTGATAAGATGGATGTTAGTGTGCTCGTGAATAGTTTATATATTATATTTGCAAGTGTAATTGGTTTGTGATTGGATAGATATGATGGATTTCCTTTTTTATATAGTAAGATTGTTAGGCTAGTTTTTCCAAAAGGGTGGGATTTGTTTTTGTTTATAGTAGTGTTTGAAAATGTAAATAATAAGATTTGGAAGCGCAGGGGAAGATTTTTGAGAATAGAATTAGGGATTTTGTCTAGACCGGGAACTTTGTTATTACCAAGGTTTTTTAAGCTTAAATCAAAGAGTTCTTGGGTATAGTATTCTTATTAAGGAATTTGTTGTTCTCCACGTTTTTCAAGTGTGAAGCCATCTAAGTCGTGCCAAGGATATTGTTGCACACCACATGTACAAGTGGATGGATGTTGGGGTTGATAAGGGCAAGTAGGAACAGTGGAATAGTTATTTATAGATTATTAAAAATATATTTCGTGTGCGATATCTTCAGGGTTGGTAAGTAGATTGTTGTGTCGATCCGTAATACAACCTAATGGGCATGAGGTGTTGTCTTTGAATACTCATTTGTTTATTTTCTTTGGGCTTTCTTCATAAATTTTTCTGTATTTAGAATTTTTTTAAACCGAGTCTCTGGTATATTTGGTGGTGATTTTTTGAGCAAGGTGATTAGCATTTTTTGCAATGAGTGCAATATTTTGGAGCAAACCGTCGTGTGATATAGAGCTGGCCAAGAGTGGTGGTATTTGTACATAGGGGTGATTTTGGATTGTATTCATGATACGATGATTTCTCCAGTTGTCGGTGTTATTAACTATATAGATTATTTTCCGTATAAAGTGATATGTAGATAGGTGTTTTTTCCATTGTTTAGAGAGTTTCCTAGGAAGAAAATCTCCTTGTTGAGCAGTGCGGGTGGTAAGATGTTGGAGAGGGGTTTCAAAGCATGTTTTTTCAATGGTATTGGATAAGTTAAAGATAAGTGTATCTAAGGTTATACATGTTGTGTGCCATTGTGTCTGTGTTAGATGAGGGTTGGTATCTAGTATGTTGATTAGATTATCTATGGTATGTGAATTTGCTTCCATGAATTGAGTTTTTAAGAGTGAAATGTTATGTGGAGGGATAGGATTGAGAATTCTTTTGGTTTTTGGTTTTACCTGAGGGATTGATCTAGATAATAGTGTGTTTGGTGGTAAGTGTAAGTGAACGGGATAATGGTCTGAATTTAGATTGAGAGTGATATTAGTGCTTGATGTGATGTTTGGATGGTTAGTGGAATTCATGTAGAATCCGTCAATTAGGCTAGTGGAAGAACAATGGAGACCTCTTTGTCTTGAGTAAGGTGTATTTGTGGGAATGTAGGTTAAATTATTGTTTGTGGTGAATAACTTCCACTGTATATCGTTAATTGTTGGGTTGATGTATATATTATCATTGGTTTGGTCAATTAAGGCAACATCTCTATTAAAGTCGCCACATAAAAGATGTACATGATTTTGATGATTATAAAGAGTGTTAGAAATAGTGTTTCTGATATAATTAGTGAGTCTAAGGTCTTCGGGGATTGTAGGCATGTAGATGTTTAGGATTAACCAAGGTTGTAAGGGTTGGTTTGCTATTTGGATTATTTGAAGATATGGTGAAATGGAAGGTGGCATTGGAATTTTTGAAATGTTACCAGAGAATGCATATTTGTTATGAATCATGGTAAGAAGGCCTCCTCTAGCGGGAGTATAGGGGATTCTACGTTGGATGCACCATGTAAGTGTATGTGCGTTGTTAAAGATGAGTTTGTAGTTTGGGAATAGTTGTTGTATATATGTGGTTGAATTTTTTGCAGTTAATTTTGTTTCTGGGATGTTTATGACTGCAGGAATGTCTGTATTATTGTGTAGCATATTTTGAATGTTTGGAAGTGAGGTGTGGAGGTGGGAGGTGTTCCAGGTGATAATATGGGTTTGTGGATTGTCAGTGAGTATGGATTGTGAGGGTGGTGCGATGAGAGAAGGGAGAGGAAGGAGTTGTGAGTATTCAGGTATAGGTTGGAAAATGCAATATGTTTAATTTTGTAAGTGCTCAGGAAGATAAGGGAATTTAGTTTTAAGATTTTCTAGTGTAAGGGTTGGTATTTTACTATTTCAGTGCATAAGAAGTGATAGAGGTCTTTATAGATTGAGGTTTGGTTTGTAAGAATGTGATTGAAGTTATTTTGGAAGTTTGTATATGGGTGTGTTATATTGATATGTCGTTTGGGTTTGTTTGTGAAGGAAGTTAGTTTTTGTAGAAGTGTTTGAGTCCATTGTAATGTCGGTGTTAGATTATCTGGATTAGAAAGGATGTAATTGCAAGTTATTGAACAATAATAATTATAGCATGTAGAATATAAGGAGCTATGCAATTATTTAAACTATTTATATGTTGATTTAGATATGGAAATTGACCACTTTGTTCTATATGTTGACTATGGTTTGGATTAAGGAAAGGGGCAAAGGATTGTGCTAAATGTTGATATTCACGTTGTAATTTAATTGTACTAGGGATAAAATATGTTTTTGCACGTCTTCAATGTAATGATGGATGGGTTTTGAGAAGATTAGGCATCGGTCGTGGGTTATGTTCAATATCGCCACATCTATGAAAGAGGTGTGATGCGTCAAATGTGAAGTGGGACATTTTTATACTAATTGCATTGGTTTTGTTGGTGGAAGTGTAAGTGGTGTTGTTGGTATCTTTATTGTTATTGTAGTTGTTGTGTAATTTATATTTTGATGTGTTGATCGGTTGGTGTTGGATATGTATTTTGTATTTGGTTTTGGATGTACTGTAAAAATATATTTATGGTTGTTGGTTTTTTGTAGGGAATTTTTGTTTTTTGTTTTGGTGGTTTGGTTGGGTGTATACTATGATATTGTAGTAGTACTTTATGGATTTTTGGAGTTTTATATATGATTTTTTGAAGTTTTTATTATCAATATAAGAATAGAGTACATAGTATACCATTGCGATGGTGGAACAAACTAGTTTGTCATATCCATTTGTTTTTCCATGATGGACAAACTCTTATGAGATGTCTCTATCCCTCTAGATGCCTCAACCTCCCGTTCGAATGCCTCCGTTTCATGAGCCTCAATAGTTTGGATGATAGTCATCTAAAGTGTGCTCATCTCACCGCGGAGTGTTCGTGCTGATATCGTTAGAACGGTGTGTACATAATGGCGGGCTTCCGCCACAATTTCTTGCTTCATTGTGGCCATCTCTCATCGAACTTCGACAATGGTGTGTTCGGTGCCACACTTCACTTTGCTTTGAACCATCCGTTGTAATTTTTTCCTTGATAATCCAGCTTTGGGAGCATTTTCCAATGCTATCACCGCAATAGCTACCGCAGAGTTTACATCTGTGAAACCCCATTTGGTGACAAACTCGATGGGTGGTGCACTTATGCCATTCAAACTTTTGGGGTGGGGAATAAATTCAACATATTTTCCCAAAATCTTGCCGTTTGTGTTAACATGTTTCTTGTAAACCGCGGGGTTGAGACAGTGGATGTTGCAAATCCCGATGTGTTTGCCATGCTCCATTTTGAAAAAGACATCCTTCACATTCTCTTTCCCAAAGTATTCCATGCATCTCTTACTTTAACATTGAGTTTCACAGAAGTTGATAACTGGCCAAACCACATATTTTATCTTCAATCCAAAGTCATATTACACTAGTAAACATGTAAAACAATCGTATTTTGTGTAACACAACCTGTTACTACATTACTTGTTCACAAAATGTATCTACTATAGCTATTGGATATCGCTATTGGATAATATTAGATGAAACTATGATTACCCTTGCATGGCTTAACAATACTCAGTTACATTTGTCGAGGTTATATGGTGGAGTAAGAGCTTTGGAAATGCGATACCCTATGTCGGCGTGTCGGCGTGATATCTTGTTCCGGCGGGTTTTGACCACCAGATGGATATAGAGCTATTTTTTGTTGTGTGTAATCAAATGTTGGAGCAAATCTCCTCATCCATCCCATTTTATTTTAAATTCTACTTGACTTTGTATGGTTTTGATGTAAGACTATCTTTGTCATCTTACTTCTTTATTTCAATTTTTTTTAAATATCGTCTTGATGAAGTTGCATTTTTCTCATAGATATTTCTTCTCAATGCCTATGCTAGGACCAAACCTAGAAATCTTAGAGACATTTGAAAGAAACTTTCTACTATTTTTGCAACTATATCAAAATGATAATTAGTCTTGTCTACACTATTTGCTCAAAAAGTGTTATGAATCTTAGTAATCAACATGTACCTGTTTACATGATAGAGTTATTTGTAACCCAAAATTTTAATTAGATATTGGTCTTTTGATAAGGTTGGATAACCTATCACCACCATCAACCCCAAAATTGGCAATCTTATGTGGGCCAAAACTGCCAGCCGCCCACTCCATTTCCAAAATTTTAGAAAAGTCAGTTTATAATTGGAGAAGGGAAGGAGCAGATTTTGGTGAGGCAAGCCGCCAGTATGGGTCGACGGCATGAACATATCTCTAGCTAGTCAGGTTATGTTAATGGCACAAGTGCAAAATTGGAACGACAAATAGTGGGCTAATCCATAATGATTTTAGAAAATCAATATGGCTAGTGCTGGTTATTATAAGCAAGATCAAATCACACTTGGCTACCAGAAATGGATGGTATTCATGACAATATTAATGACCTTAGTTGTTGAAAATGCATACGCCGGTTCAGAGAATGTGCAGCCAAACTGGCTTTATTAAGTCCGAGGTTCAGTTGAATATCATGCTGGCAATCTGAATTTTTAAGGAAGGTTTTCATAGTGCATTGACAATGAGTGAATGAGTGAGTGAGGACTTGCATTCTCTGTGATTACAAAAGGGAGGGCCAGCATTGATAGTGAATGAGTGAGGGCGGCGGTAACAGCTAGTGAATGTGTGTTCAACCTGCGACTTCCGAAGTAAAGATGTCGACGTTAGACCAGACAGAAGACCATGGCTTCCACTATAGTGATGAGGACTGTACAGAAGAGGGTGGCTATGAATCCGGTCAAGGTGCCAATGTCAAGCACTCTCTAATGGCAATGCTTCCTCCAGTAGTGGCGAAGGAGGGCAACAGAGGGGGGTTCAGCAGGTGGACTACAATCAACTAGATTTGGCGTAGCCTGTGCAAATCCGCTACTAGAATTGTCTGAGGGGTGGGCGGCCTACGTGCAGGACACATGTATGGGTCGAAACAAAGGCGCGGGGATTCCAAGCGAAGGCGCGAGGCATTGGACTAGAGGCCCGCCCTAGTGCGCTGAAGGTGCGAGGCTTTGCTGGTGAGGCCTGTCTCGGCGGGCTGGAGGCGCAGTCTGCATCTATAGACTCTGAATCTCAGGGAGTGGGCAGAGGCATGCGCCCACTATGTAGAGGCTCGCAACCCGGAGGTCGTTCGTGGCAATGGGGAGGGACTCTGGCCAGCTTGCCCAGTGTGAGTGTATTCACATGCCAATCCCCTGGGGGCTCGAGACTGCACCCCCTCCTTGAGCCTGCAACACAACAATGCCCATCTGTTAGCCACGAACAAGGCAACAAAAACTGAAGAAGAATGGGAATTAGAGCAAAGCGTAATTGCAACGAGCACTGGCAGCAGAAGATGAAGGGAAGAGCATGAAGAAGGTTGCCGCGGAAAATCACATACCATATTCAAGCTTGCGCGATTGGTGTTACGAAAAGACAAGTATCTCGTCACAATGTGTGACCCCGGCTACAGGTTGTCCCTGTCTGCTCTGAAGATGAAGGTTTACTAAATCACAAAATCCAGAGCCACTCCATTCAAGGACGGTATTCCGGGTGGCTGGTGGATGCGGTGATTCTGACGCCATCACCTGGAATTAACTGTATTTGCAGCGCAAGGATTAGAGAGTGCGCGCGTTGGTTCTGACGCCATCACCTGGAATTAACTGTATTTGCAGCGCAAGGATTAGAGAGTGCGCGCGTGCAAGCCCTATGTCCCAAGAATGTGCAATCACTGTACAACAATTTGACTGAATTGTACAACTTGCACAATTATCCTCCTGAGCGCATTTGGAACTGCGACGAGTCTGGCGCCTAGGCAGGTAATTTGCAAGTCTCATTTCTCAGAATTGAAAAATAAAAAACTGCCCAAGCAAAGAGGTTGAGTACTTACAGCAATGATGGTGTCACAGACAAGAGCGGTGGTGGCATGGTCAAGGCCTAGAGCGGCGCCCGACCTGTGCAAAGCATCATCCCAAACCAACGCGAGTGGCTCTCAGTGTTGGTATGCGAAATACCGCCCAAAAAGCCATCTCCTCCATTTACATATTTTGGGGCAGAAGATTTAGACAAAATTATATACAACACTGTGAAGTGGGTGCCACCATGGCTATGCAACAAATAGCGTGGATGACAACGTACCTTTTTTCTGATTGGATCTCCTATCTCATTGCATCCATGAGGCAAACAATTGACATATCACCTCAGTAGCGTCATCTCCTTATCCTTGATGGTCACAACAGCCATGTAACTCTAGATGTCGTACGAGCCGCACGGGGCGTAGGACTGGACCTAGTAAGTTTGCCATCACATACCTCACACGCATTGCAGCCGCTTAACATTTCATGCTTCAAGCCCTTCAAACAATTCTGTAGAGAGTACCGCGACTTTTGGATGTCGCGAAATGTAAACCAGCCTGCGAACAAGGAGACACTAGCTCAGTAGGTCTCACTATCATCAAAGAAAGCTCTGATTGAATCCAACATTAAAAGTGGGTTTGGAGGCGCGGGAGTTTACCCAATGAACCGTCACGTTGTAGATCAATACTTAGCTCCTTGTGAAACCTACGCCCGGGAAGGAGGCACCGGCACTGCAGATAGTGAGGGCGGCGGTAAGGGGGCGGGGAGGGGGTGGGCAACAACTCTGGAATTGGACGGCGGAGGGGGGTCAATGAAAGGGAAGACGAACTACGGGAGGGCAGCATTGAGGGAAGAGGGATCGAAGAGAGAGGTGGGTTGAACGCTCATGTGTGTTTAGCAGAATGTGAGCTCAAAGCAGACTTCAGGCGAGAATCCAACGCTGGAACTCAACATTTCTTTGTGGAGGCCGACCGAAATGATCCAGACGGCGGAGATGACGTTGTTGACCTTGATCAGGACATGGAGGAGCCGGACTCCATCACGCACTTCTTACAACTCCCCAGCTTTACTCCAACAGTGAGCGCCAGACATCGTGACCCCATAATGGATTTTGCCAAATACATAATCCTAACATGCAACGCGTACGATGAGGTCGTGGAGGACATTCGGACCGCGCGGGAATTTGCAACACAAGAGAAAGTGCGTCAGAAGCATGCACGGGAAGATTCAAAGAAGCGGAAGGTTGCCGAAAGAGAAGAGGTGGCAGCACGTAAAGCTGCCGGCAAAGAGGAGAATGCTTGATTGCGGGAACAACGCGCCCCGCGGATGGCCGCTGGGCAAGCCCAAAAAATCGCCGAGAAGGAGGCAGCTCCGACTGCAAAGGCGGCACGAGCATACGAAGCAGCGCTGGGGAAGGCGGCCAGGGCTGCAGCGAAGCAAAACCGCGGTGTCAAGAGTCGGTCGCCTCTTCGCGAGTTAAGGGCCTGTGAGAACGCAGAGGAGCATCATATTAAAAAGGGGCCGGAGCGGCAGGGAGCCTTCGTCGCGGCGCAGTTCAATCCTGGCGCCGACGTCTCCCACTTCTCCACGTACATGCCGCCTCTGCATGGTGTCTCCTTCACGCAATCTCCGTAGCTCCCACACCAACAACATGGGCACTTTTTCTTCCCATCTTCTTCCATCCTCCCTCCCCTCTCGCAATTTGACATTCGTTCGCATTCTATAACGCCCACAGCGCAATATCCACTCCCGTTTCCACTGTCGCCAATCCCTCAACATCCAAGGAGTCCTTCTTCTCAAATACAACAAGAGTAAGCTAAGGCAGAGGATTGAAGCTGCGAGGCAACCAACGAAGGAGCCATTGCGAGAGCACAACACGGGGCCCAGGCGGGAGGCCGGGCTGGATTAGGCGGGAGCTCCGTGCGAGGGGGACGGGCATGGGATCTTGGGAGTTGATGGGCATGGGGTTTTCGGAGGGTGGTTGGTGGGAGGGACCCAATTTACATCAAGTCATGGGCATAGCGGTTTTAGGTTACAACCAAGTCGACTTATGGTCAATTTTCAGAGCTCTCGGTTTTAAGTCTCTTGTGATCACACTGATGGGTGTTTTGACAAGTGGTCCTTAGAACAACTTACTGTGGAAGTAGAGAGTTTTGTATGTTGAGGAATGGGTCACGGCTTACTATCCTCTTAAAAAATTTGTAGCAATTTCAATATGAAGATATAAATGGTCACAACAATTGCAATATTCATGAAATCCTATTTTGAATTTCCAAAAAAATTCTTACCACGTATACAAACGCTATAAATAGGTCAGCAAGCTTAAGTTGGTGGTTACAGGTCATCCAACCTTAGTACAACTCTTCATTCACTCTTAAGAGCCAATAGATCCAAAGAGCAAATTACATTCTCAAACGTTTGACTTAAACTCAAGCTAGAAATAATTTTAGCCAATTTTGAGAATGAAGACAAGAGGTCATTTTCTGCCATGAGTCTTACTTGGTTTTTCTCTTCAAATTCATTGTAAAGAGTCGGGTTGATTTTGATAATTTGAAATGAAAAAAGAGGTCAAAACTCTCGATATCCCTTCCTCGCTTTAGAGATAACTCTACTACACCTAACACATGTAATCTTGGTAAAAGAATGACTTCCATCTTGTCCAAAAAACTATAGCCATGAATTAGACGATAGTATGGGTGATCATGCTTAGCATAGTCCTTTGGGACATAGACGGATCACTTAAAAGTTTGTGTGGTTGTAGTTTTTATTTTGCACTTGCCCATGCACCATAGTGTTATATACCATGCAAAAAGTGCAGCTCTGTGGATAGGAACACATTGAGGGCTTTGTTGGCATATGGCTGCTTTGTTGCAACATCCTTCAATGCTGTGGCGACCCACTTTGCATTCTCACATGCCACTCTCATCAATATCATCTGAAATAGCTGGTGCACGAAGGTTAATCCCTCTGCATGGTAAATGAGTGCACAAGGCACCTAAATACACCGGAAGCTGTAAAAGGTCTGTCCCCAGCCTATTACACAAGTATGGGAACCTGCTGTTAAACAGAATTGGCATGCAAAGGACACCAAATCTACAATCAATGCTAGATTATGATCTGCAGTTAGCAAGATTTGTCCTTTGTTTGGCAGATGGGTTTCTTCTTTTATGTCAACAGCTGTGGGTTGTACAGACAAGGTCATCCCATCATCTTATTGAGAGTACTTGAAAATAAACTCATTTATCACAAAGGATGAAATTTTCTGATTCAAGTAATTTATGTTCTATTTTGCAGTGTAAGTTTAAAATAATTTGCATAAAGTTCCAAAACCATTGCTATGGCTGCCTTGTGCTTATAAAGTGTGGTGTCGACTTGAAGAACTTGCATGCATACTACAAGCTGAAAGACCAGAACAACCAAAATTGACACTAACTTAACCCCTAAAAGCCTGTGACAATTTCACACCAAAAACACTTCAAAATTGTTGATTCTAGTGCAATGAGTAAGGAAGGAAACAAAACCTTATATTTATCCTTTTGACCGTAGGATCTCCATAAAGACTTACTAAGTAACATACTCACAAATTTCATACACTTTCACTCCACGGATTGAAAGCTTATAGTGTTTGAAGTCACGAAAATGGTTAAATTTCTTCCCTGCGTTGAGTGGATCAGCAGACTTTGACTTCACTTGGTATTAAATTTTTGCACTACACAAGGTCTAAATCTTTTACCATTGTGTTGAGCATGATGTTAGTTTGGTATACAACAATTTTTAGAGGTAGAGAAGGGGTGTAGCATATTCAAAACAAGTGTGCAAGGAGTGGAGGTTCAAAAATTGTCAATTCTCAACAAAAAAAATTGAGAATTTAATGTGTTTTAGAATGATAATCTAAACAATCGATAAGAAGGTTTACACCTCATATTGTTGTAGGAAACATAAATAGTGAAAAATATAGAGATCTCTAGGTTTTATGTAAAAAAATTTGAAGTTTTTTTCCCTGCTTGCCCGAAATGTGTAAAAATGAGTTAAAATGTTTTTTTACACTAAAGATAAGATTTTTTTTGACATCTTCAAAGAACGTAATATTATCGACATGAATGAAAAATCTCAATGTCAATAGAGACTTCTAGCAAAATTTTGGAGCGACCCGGAGTCCCCATTTCTAACTTTGAGTGGGACTAACTTTCAAACCATGAATCCAAAAATAACAATAAAATTATCTCCATGGAGCTCTTATCAGGGACAATCTAGTAAAAGAGTTTAAAAAAAGTTTTTTTTTGAATTGTTGGAACCTACCCAAAATCCAAAACGTATGCCCCGTACACTTGGGCTCTTAGGGGTTAAAATGTTTCAAATTGTGGATGAAATTTGAGAGCTCATTGCTGATGTGGCTTCAGAAGTTGTTTTTGTCTTTCTGTTGTTGTTTCATTGTCAAACTTAAATCCCAAGGAAGACTGTCCTTTAGGGGACTTGTGTCATTTTAGACTGGTTTTATAATGTCAATGTTTGTCACAATTTTTTCAAATATTTCATGAAGATATGGCTTGGAGCTAGCTTTTAAGGAAAAATAATTCTTTCTTTTCATGTTTAAAAACAAAAGAAATATATTTGACCTTGAGAAGAAAAGTGATGCTATTTCTAAATAACAGTTTGTTGGACTTTGAACAACCTCCAAATAATGTGAAGGACAACCTTCTATTGACATTGAGATTTCATATAAAAATAACATACAAATGTCCATGTCCCAAATACAAATTTCATTTTGGAAAATGAAACATGTTAATTTAAAAAGCTATAGAGATTGAATACAAGATCAAGGCATCATACTCTTCATTCAAAGAAAGAATTCATTCCCCATTCAAATTTTCTCCAAAACCAAGATATGTATTGATTTTTTTTCTTTGAACTAACTTTGATGGAAATACAATGCCTAGTTTTAGTATCCAACCTTACAATATTGAACTCAAACCATGACCTAAACTTTGGATAAAATTTGGACAACATTCAACAGTTGATGGAATATATTACCGTATAGGGTTTAAAGTTACTGTACCACTCTATTATAAATAATAGACGGGCATCCTATGACCGTGCCATAGTGCCACGCCAAATGTGAGGAGCGACAAGGTGAGAGGAGGGGGGGAGCTCTGGCTGTAGAGAAATAATTAGAGAGAGTGGAAGGTGGGTATGGGGGCCGAACTGGGAACCGGAACGTGATAAGTGAGAGCCAAAGGGCCCCTCCTCCTTTGTGAACACGGCAACATGAGAGGTGATCGGGGACGAGTTGTTGTGGCACTTCCTCCCGCTTGCATGCTAGCACGGCGACAATGCATAGGTACAGGTGAAGGATAGGTTTTTGGTGGAATTTTGAGGTTTGGAGGTTCAGTGATTTTTTTTGGCTTATGAATTGTGAATGTTGGTGCTGCAGGCGTGTAGATTTCGAGGTCAATGATCTTTGACGTTTTTTTTTTAGTGAAGCAAGCCCGCCATGTAAGCATCAATTTAAGTGCGTTATTGGATATCAACAATGGTGCCATTATGAAGTCGCTGGATGCGCTTATGAGCACCGTGTCAACCAAGATTGATCCGTCCGTGAGGCAGGCGGTGAAGGCATCCTTTAAGAGCAACAGTGATGATGTGGTGGAGAAGAAGGCGTTGACAGACCACAGGGTTTTGTTTCTTGCACCACCATCTCCTAGGGTTTTGTTGTTCTTCACGTTTCATCTTTGCACCATCTCTCAAGGTTATATTCTTGGTGTTACATCATCTCTTAAGGTTTCACTCTTGCATCATTTCACCATCTCTTAGGGTTTTTGAATGTGTTGAATTTGCAATTAAAATGGTTGTCTTTTTATGTAAGAAGTTCATTTTGAGACGGGTCATGTCTTCTTTTTGAGGTTTGTTTGAAGAATGTGTATTTGAAAGATCTACATGTGAAGGATGTATATGTTTTAAGGATGACTTATGTGAATGATGTTTAATTTGAAGGATCTGTATGTGAAGAATGTGCATGTTTGAATGATGTGTATGTGTATGCGAAGTATTGTTATCTTTTCTTGACTTCAATAGACCATGTTGTACTTTGGGCCTTGGATGCTACATCTTACCTTCATTGCGAGAGACCCATGGACGAGAGAGACGCGTGGAGTAGAAAGGAAAAGGAGAATAAAAATGGGGAGCTGTTGCAAGGTTCTCTTGCAACATGATGTATTCCACAAGTGTATTATCGAATGACATTTCAAATTTCAATCATCATTGCACCTACTACATCTTTGAGAAGTTGCAAAATGGTCATATATTGAAAGATGTTAGTTGTAGAGTCTTCACTTCAAAGGTGTATATCTTGGTGAACTTTATTACATATTTTGTATTGTCAGGTAAAATACATGACCATATAAATAGTCCTTCACAAACCTTTAAAGTATCTTGCCAACCTATTGAAATCAAGGATTTCCCTTGCCCCGTTGAGTACAACGAATCAATATACTAGCATTGGTAACGTGGACTTAGAAGGTCTACTATTTTATCCATCAATACCCTACGTGCTAGCCGGGTTTGTACATAATTAATTCAAAATTGAGGGTGTCCAATTTTTTTGGAAAATATAAAATATTTGTCTAAGGTGATACCTATGTAATGCCAAGGTCATACCTTGTAATATCTAGGCAATACTTATGTAACACCTAGGTGATATCTATTGTGTTTGAACCACTATGTTAAAAAAAAAATTGGTTCATACAAGGGGTGTCTAAACGAGACTAATGCATACGATAGACCCTTGCAAAAAAAAAATCGCTTTAATTAAATGAGGTTCACATGTGCACTAGGTTAGCACACTACATTTTCTTTTAGGATTGAGTTTTTTCACTATGCAAAGTTGTTTTTTTTCATCATCAAAATTTGTATGATGTGAGGCACTTGTCCGAAACATATGGATTAGGATTTAGCATCTTTCTTGAAACCTCAATTCTTATAAAAGAAATTTATAAAAAAACTAAATTTTATATATATATAGAGAGAAAAAAAAACATAAAGATCTTTTTTTTACCTTCAGTCTTTCAAAAAGAACTAAAAAAAGCGATATTTTGAAATTATGATTAAAAATGTGAAATGCGGAAATAATTTTTTCATGGTGCACATAAACTTTGACTTGTCTTGGAATAAGAATCTGCAAATATATATTATATATATATAATTAAATGATTTTTTCAATGATTATACGAATGAAAAAGTTTGGAATTTAGTAGAGGAGAGTTGCACACTATGGTAAATTTTATTGATTTATTTATTTAGTTTATTTTCCCTTCTTCTCCTTGTTGCAAACATAATATTAGTGTCTTATTTTGAGACTCTTAAACTCATAGGTTTCAATGCAACAATGTAGGTTGTGAAAAAATCTTCTTCAAAATTTAAAATTATATAAATTATATGAATGTCTCAAAGAATCCACTTATAAATTTGAGCTTAGTTTAAAATGACATCAAACTATGGAAAAATGGGGTGCATGTAGCAGTATATTGTGGATGTCTAATTCTGAAAAATAAGGGTTGAATCTGAAATTTGAATTTTATAAGTTTCTACTAGATTCTGGTATCTTGATACATTCCAAAAATACTTCCTTATATATAGAGATATTTGATTTAGTATGAATTGGAAGCCTCAGGTACTACTTTGAGTTTTATGGGTACAAAATGAGTACTTTTGGAGTTTGGTTTTGAGAAGTCTTTCTTATAAAGATTGTGAGCTCTTTATCCAAAAAATTTAAAGATTACAAAGTAGTAAAAATAGTATAAAGAAGTGTACTTTATAATGAAAATTTCAATTCATACACTGAAAGGATGTATAGTACCCTCACACAAGTATACATACTTTTTGCTTTTGTACGTTTCCACACTCCACTACTACCAACTTTGGCACCGTCCTCTGGGCTAAATTTTTTTCAATTTACCATGAAATTTTTGGCACAAGATCACTTCTATATTGAAAATATGTGTGCCAAATTTCAAGGCCAAAAGATTTATACAAAAAAAGATATCCAAGATTTACCAACATGGGGTAGCTATAATAAAAGCTTCACAGCTGCCAACTTTGACACCCTTCCAAGGATTGAAAGAATTTTTTTTGCCCATGTAATTTTTAGCATGAGACGACCTCTATGTTGATTATATGTGTGAAAAATTTCAAGTCCAAAAGATCCACACAATTAAAACTACATCAAAAGCTAGCAACATGTGTAGTTGTGAGAAACATTTCACTCCTAGCCGACTTTGACACACTTCCAAGGATTGGATTTTTTGGTACTTTCCCATGAAATTTTTGACATGAGACTATCTCTATGTTGATCACATGCGTGCCAAATTTGAAGGCCAAAATATCTATATATCAAAAGATTTTTGAAATCTACCAACATGTATAGTTGTGAGAAACATTTCACTGCTTCCAACTTTGACACCCTCCTAAGGATTCAATTTTTTACTTTTTCCCATGATATTCTGGGCATAAGACCATATCTATGTTGGTTATACATGTTATCACAAATCTAAATCTACCAACATGAGAAACAATCAGCGAAACCATTTCACTATTGTCAACTTTGGCACCCTTCCTAGGTCGGAAAAATTGTTAATTGACCATGAAATTTTTGGCACAAGATCACCTTCATGTTGATAACATGTGTGCCAAAATTCAAGGCCAAAAGATGAATAAAAAAAAACCATCTTCGAAATCTACCAAAATATGTAGCTACAAGAAATAATTTTGAGTATCTTTTTTTTTATTCATCATGTGGCCTTGGAATTTGGCACACTTATTACAAACATAGAGGTGGTCTCATGCTAAAAATTCTATGGGCAAAAAAAATTCTTTCAATCCTTGGGAGGGTGTCAAAGTTGGTTTGCTGTGAATGGCTCACAACTACACATCTTGGTAGATTTTGAATATCTTTTTTTGTATTCATCTTCTGGCCTTGAAACCTGGCACACATGTTGTCAACATAAAGGTGATCTTGTGCCAAAAATTTCATGGTGAATTGACAATTTTTCAGCCCTCATGAGGGTGCCAAAGTTGGCAGCAGTGTAGTGTGGAAACATACAAAATAAAAAAAGTACGTATACTTGTGTGAGGGTCCTGTACATGTACAATGATTTTAGATGTTGAATGATATTACAAATTTTTGATCAAAACAAAAAAAATGAACATGAAATTGACGCATATACGTATGGTGCACATAATGTGTTCCTATTAGCACACTAGTGTTGGTGACCATAGCATGCAACCTCCTAAAAATCTAGTAATTTCTAGAATTGCATGTCCTTGTAATAATACTGCCTTGGATAACAAAAAAATCATCAAATGTCTGGTTCATAAAAATTATAAGCCCAAGAAGTTCATACAATTTTTCTTCTTTGGTAAAATTTTAAATAAATCCGTTGAAAATTGGCAAAGATTCCTGAACATTCATGAACACTTGGTCCTACAGAGATTTATGCCTTGTGTTGTTTTTTTTAACTACTTCAAGATTTTTAATTATTTTTACTCTTTCCATTCCATTAGCAATTAATTTTAGAAGAAATTAGATTTAATTTTGGTGATATTTGAACTTCTCTTCTCTAGTTAATTTGTTTAATTATGTTGCACCCCCTTACTATCTCTACAAACTAGTAAACAAGTCTAACATCATTTACATCACAATGGTATGATTTTCACACCTTGTGTAGTGTAGATTTTGACACCAAGTGTAGTCAAAGTGTGCTAATCTTCTCAATACAAGGGAAAGAAAAAGCCTTTCTTCGTCATTTTAAACATTATAATCTTCCAATCCTTATGGTCAATTTTATGAGTGTTTTTAACATATTTTTTCTAAAAATATAACTCAAGATTGTATGGTTGAAACAATACTAATTTTTTTGCTCTCTTTTATGCTCCTTACTTGAGAATAAGTAATCAAGGTCTTAGTGTCATTGATGATAAATAGTCATTGATGATAAAGGCATTTTAGAGGTTAATCCGTGAATATCTTGGCCACTCAACTTTGGAGATATCGTGCAAACCAAAGTGGAGGATACTATTTCTATTTGGAACTTGTAATAGTCTCCCATAAATACACTTGTGCCTAATTCGGTATTTCCTAATCTAGTACTTGATTATAGATTGTAATATTACCAAAACGGTGGCAAGCAACTGGTGGATAATATGAGTACAATGATGGAGCACAAGTCATATTTCAAACCTAAAAAATGGATTTGAGTTTGTTTCTTTGAATGTTTTGGATTTGTGGAGGTCGATATTAAAAGTATGTTGCATGGCGTAGTGGAACACAGATGCAAACAGTGTGTTTATGTTACACGCCACTTGGGCGTCAGGACTCTGGGAACAGAAATCAACCAAAAATGCTTGCATGTAACTTAGAGTCATCAAATTACAAATGCTTTCGCAAAATCTTGCATAACATAGCTTGGAAAATTGGCAAACTAAAGGTCCTCACATGGTCTGACATGAAAAAGGACATTCAACCAGAAAGTTGAAGCACTTGAATACTTTATTACTGATTATCAAGAACATATGATTCTTCTGTCAGAAGCTGGCAGAGCCCTGTGAGCCACACTTTGATAAGTTTTCCTGAAAGTGAAAGGGGGTTCTTCTGTATGTCACCCCCACTATATGGTTTTATAATAGTAATTTGGACCACATGGAGATGGTGATTTGGCTTGAGAAAGGTGTGGGGGAACCATTGATCAATTATGTGAGACTTAGGGTACTATGGGGGAGCTTTTGCTTGCATTGGGTAGGGCCTAGGAGCATTGAATGTCATGCATTTCATCAGTGCAAAAAAAAGGGAGCATGAAACTCCTCACGCTCTCTTTCTTTCTTTCTTTCGTTCTTTCTTTTGTTCTTTCTTTCTTTCTTTCTTTCTTTCTTTCTTTCTTTCTTTCATTCTTTCTTTCTTTCTTTCTTTCTTTCTTTCTTTCTTTCTTTCTTTCTTTCTTTCTTTCTTTCTTTCTTTCTTTCTTTCTTTCTTTCTTTCTTTCTTTCTTTCTTTCTTTCTTTCTTTCTTTCTTTCTTTCTTTCTTTCTTTCTTTCATTCTTTCTTCTTTCTTTCTTTCTTTCTTTCTTTCTTTCTTTCTTTCTTTCTTTCTTTCTTTTCTTTCTTTCTTTCTTTCTTTCTTTCTTTCTTTCTTTCATTCTTTCTTTCTTTCTTTCTTTCTTTCTTTCTTTCTTTCTTTCTTTTCTTTCTTTCTTTCTTTCTTTCTTTCTTTCTTTCTTTCTTTCTTTCTTTCTTTCTTTCTTTCTTTCTTTCTTTCTTTCTTTCTTTCTTTCTTTCTTTCTTTCTTTCTTTCATTCTTTCATTCTTTCTTTCTTTCTTTCTTTCTTTCTTTCTTTCTTTCTTTCTTTCTTTTTTCTTTCTTTCTTTCTTTCTTTCTTTCTTTCTTTCTTTCTTTCTTTCTTTCTTTCTTTCTTCTTTCTTTCTTTCTTTCTTTCTTTCTTTCTTTCTTTCTTTCTTTCTTTCTTTCTTCTTTCTTTCTTTCTTTCTTTCTTTCTTTCTTTCTTTCTTTCTTCTTTCTTTCTTTCTTTCTTTCTTTCTTTCTTTCTTTCTTTCTTTCTTTCTTTCTTTCTTTCTTTCTTTCTTTCTTTCTTTCTTTCTTTCTTTCTTTCTTTCTTTCTTTCTTTCTTTCTTTCTTTCTTTCTTTCTTTCTTTCTTTCTTTCTTTCTTTCATTCTTTCTTTCTTTCTTTCTTTCTTTCTTTCTTTCATTCTTTCTTTCTTTCTTTCTTTCTTTCTTTCTTTCTTTCTTTCTTTCTTTCTTTCTTCTTTCTTTCTTCTTTCTTTCTTTCTTACTTTCTTTCTTTCTTTCTTTCTTTCCTTCTTTCTATCTTTCTTTCCTTCTTTCTTTCTTTCTTTCCTTCTTTCTCTTTCTTTCCTTCTTTCTTTCTTTCTTTCCTTCTTTCTTTCTTTCTTTCCTTCTTTCTTTCTTTCTTTCCTTCTTTCGTTCTTTCTTTCTTTCTTTCTTTCTTTCCTTCTTTCTTTCTTTCTTTCCTTCTTTCTTTCTTTCTTTCCTTCTTTCTTTCATTCTTTCCTTCTTTCTTTCTTTCTTTCCTTCTTTCTTTCTTTCTTTCCTTCTTTCTTTCTTTCTTTCCTTCTTTCTTTCTTTCTTTCTTTCCTTCTTTCTTTCTTTCTTTCCTTCTTTCTTTCTTTCTTTCCTTCTTTCTTTCTTTCTTTCTTTCGTTCTTTCTTTCGTTCTTTCTTTCTTTCTTTCCTTCTTTCTTTCTTTCTTTCCTTCTTTCTTTCTCTCTTTCCTTCTTTCTTTCTTTCTTTCCTTCCTTCTTTCTTTCTTTCCTTCTTTCTTTCCTTCTTTCTTTCGTTCTTTCCTTCTTTCTTTCGTTCTTTCTTTCTTTCTTTCGTTCTTTCTTTCGTTCTTTCTTTCTTTCTTTCTTTCTTTCGTTCTTTCTTTCTTTCTTTCTTTCGTTCTTTCTTTCTTTCCTTCTTTCTTTCTTTCTTTCGTTCTTTCTTTCTTTCTTTCCTTCTTTCTTTCCTTCTTTCTTTCGTTCTTTCCTTCTTTCTTTCGTTCTTTCTTTCTTTCTTTCGTTTCTTTCTTTCGTTCTTTCTTTCTTTCTTTCTTTCTTCTTCGTTCTTTCTTATCTTTCTTTCTTTCTTTCGTTCTTTCTTTCGTTCTTTCTTTCTT
>OZ020515.1:13339371-13495943 GCA_963971425.1 Bryoerythrophyllum caledonicum
TTTCTTTCTTTCCTTCTTTCTTTCTTTCTTTCCATCTTTCTTTCTTTCTTTCCTTCTTTCCTTCTTTCTTCTTTCTTTCCTTCTTTCTTTCTTTTCTTCTTTCTTTCTTTCCTTCTTTCTTTCTTTCTTTCCTTCTTTCTTTCTTTCTTTCCTTCTTTCTTTCTTTCTTTCCTTCTTTCTTTCTTTCTTTCCTTTCTTTCTTTCTTTCTTTCTTTCCTTCTTTCTTTCTTTCTTTCCTTCTTTCTTTCTTTCTTTCCTTCTTTCTTTCTTTCTTTCTTTCGTTCTTTCTTTCTTCTTTCTTTCTTTCTTTCTTTCTTTCTTTCTTTCCTTCTTTCTTTCTCTTCTTTCTTTCTTTCTTTCTTTCCTTCTTTCTTTCTTTCTTTCTTTCTTTCTTTCTTCTTTCTTTCGTTCTTTCCTTTCTTTCTTTCTTTCTTTCTTTCTTTCTTTCGTTCTTTCTTTCGTTCTTTCTTTCTTTCTTTCTTTCTTTCGTTCTTTCTTTCTTTCTTTCTTTCTTTCTTTCTTTCTTTCTTTCTTTCTTTCGTTCTTTCTTTCTTTCTTTCCTTTCTTTCTTTCTTTCTTTCTTTCGTTCTTTCCTTCTTTCTTTCGTTCTTTCTTTCTTTCTTTCGTTCTTTCTTTCGTTCTTTCTTTCTTTCTTTCTTTCTTTCGTTCTTTCTTTCTTTCTTTCTTTCGTTCTTTCTTTCGTTCTTTCTTTCTTTCTTTCTTTCTTTCGTTCTTTCTTTCTTTCTTTCTTTCTTTCTTTCTTTCTTTCCTTCTTTCTTTCTTTCTTTCGTTCTTTCTTTTCTTTCCTTCTTTCTTTCTTTCTTTCGTTCTTTCTTTCTTTCTTTCGTTCTTTCTTTCGTTCTTTCTTTCTTTCTTTCTTTCTTTCTTTCTTTCTTTCTTTCTTTCGTTCTTTCTTTCTTTCCTTCTTTCTTTCTTTCTTTCGTTCTTTCTTTCTTTCCTTCTTTCTTTCCTTCTTTCTTTCGTTCTTTCCTTCTTTCTTTCGTTCTTTCTTTCTTTCTTTCGTTCTTTCTTTCGTTCTTTCTTTCTTTCTTTCTTTCTTTCGTTCTTTCTTTCTTTCTTCTTTCGTTCCTTTCTTTCTTTCCTTCTTTCTTTCTTTCTTTCTTTCTTTCTTTCTTTTCTTTCCTTCTTTCTTTCTTTCTTTCCTTCTTTCTTTCTTTCTTTCCTTCTTTCTTTCCTTCTTTCTTTCTTTCTTTCTTTCTTTCCTTCTTTCTTTCCTTCTTTCGTTCTTTCTTTCTTTCTTTCCTTCTTTCTTTCTTTCTTTCTTTCGTTCTTTCGTTCTTTCTTTCTTTCTTTCTTTCTTTCTTTCCTTCTTTCTTTCTTTCTTTCTTTCTTTCTTTCCTTCTTTCTTTCTTTCTTTCTTTCTTTGTTTCTTTCTTTCTTTCTTTATTCAACCCCTAAATGACAAAAGTCATGAGGTGGGCTTTTGCGAATCTTGGGCAAGTTTCCATGGTTGCAATGTTTATCTACAATTTTTAAAAATTTGTACAAAGATGCAAAAAGACAAGAGCTACATGGGAATATGAATTTTTTTATTCACATTGAGCATATGGAAAAAAAAGTTAGGCCATCTTAACCCCTAAATTTCTTTGACATTTTCACACCCAAAACACTTCAAAATTGCTTGTTTTAGTGCAATGAGTAAGGACCAAAAAAAACTTTTACTTCTAGTTTTAACCGTAGGATCTCAATTAAGACTTATTAACCCCTAAAAATCCTTGAAAGCCAAAACGGCTTTTTGCTATTTCGGGCATCCTAGATGAAGGGGTTAAAAATAATAATTTTTCCTAAGATTTTTACAGGGTCTTCTCTATACTACAAGGTGCTTGTGGAAAAAATTGCAAAGTCAAATTCCAATTTTTGAAGTTTAAAATGCAAATTTTCGTTTTTGAGCCCAAATCGGGCAGAAAAAAAGTTTTTATTTTCAACTTTTTTTTGAATTTTTTTTAGAGAATTGGTTAATAATTAAATTCCTATTGAGATTCCCAAGTGACCCAAGTTCAAGCTTTCACCAATTTCACAAGGGCAGCTTCCAAAAATTACGAGGCTAAGCTTCATAGATTTCTGTAATTTTCCAATATTTTCTTTCAAAAAATTTCAAAATTTGAGATTTAGGAATTTTTCAAACTTGTTTTTTCCTATAATTAAAAAACTTGTAGAGGTACCTTCTCACCGTTCATTTTTTCCAAAAACTAAATACGATTGACGAAATCCGTGTTTTTTCGAATCATTGTTTTTATACCTTCTTCTGGAAAACAAATTGCATGATGGTTCAAAAAGCCAAATGAGTCTCTAAAATTTTGCACAGGTGTACTTAACTTGGTTATCTACATGGAAAAAAATATGAGAAACTTTTTTGGGGTAACAATCATCAAGTTCCCCTTGCACAAAGTAGACTACGTCTTTCAAACAATGCCCAAAAAAAAACTTGCACCAACTTTGAATGTTACGATCTCACAAATGGTGCAGATCCAACGGTTGAAATTTTATATGGTAGTATTGATAGTAGGTAGGTTTGATATCCTACGGTTGCAACCACAAAAAGACATTGAAAAATTTGACCATACCTCAATTTCAACATGGTGGTAGAAAATCGCAGTTTTCGGTTTTGGAAGTCCCAAAAACGCTTGGATTTTTAGGGGTTAAGTAACTTACACTACAGAATTCATAGATTTTGACCATACGGATTGTAATATTATAGTGTTTGAAGTAGAAAAAAGGGCCCATTTTCTTCCCTATGTTATGGATCAGCAGACTTTGACTTCACTTGGTGTCAAATTTTTGCACTTTACAAGGTCTAAATTCATTTCCATCATGTTAAGCATGATATTAGTTCCTTGTATACCAATTTTGAGAGGTAGAAAAAGGGTGTAGCATATTCAAAAAAGTTATGCAAAGAATAGAGGTTCAAAAATTGTCAACTTGCGTTATATTTTTTGTGAACTTAGTATGTTTAAGAATGAGAATCCAAATGGTCATTAAGAAGGTTTACACCACTTAATGCTGCGGAAAAAAATAATTTAAATAATGATTATCTCAAAGTTTTATGTGAAAAAGAAGAAGTTTTTTTGGTACCTTGTCCGACAATGTGCGATAATGTGTGAAAATGTTTGACTTGGATTTATATGCTTTTTTTCAATAAAGACAAGAGTTTTTTTGGACAATTTGAAAGGAAAAAATATTACTTGCTCGTATTGAAAATCTCACATTCAATAGAGTGTCCTAGCAAAAGTTTTTGGAGTTGCCCCACGTGCCCGCTCTCCCCATTTGAACTTCAAAAAACCCTACAACTATTTCATTAAATGTCAGATTTAGGAAAAATTGGACTCACACAAAGCTTTTAGTAATGTCCATCTACATAAATAATATCAAAGAAAATTGTCATAAAATTACACCATAGGAAATTGCCCAAACCTTCTAAAGTCCCCCGAGGAGACTCTTGGAAATTTAGGGGTTAAAGAAAAACTTCCCGAGTGCGGGCACGTTGGGCAACTTCAAATAATTGTGCTCGGACACTCTATTGAATGTGAAATTTTCACTAGCAGCGAGTAATGTTATTTCCTTTCATATTGTCAAAAGAAAATCCTTGTCTTTAGTGGGAAATAGCATATTAACTCAAGTCAAACATTTTCACACATTGGTGCGCAAGGTACCAAAAAAACTACTTTTTTTCCACATAAAACTTAGAGATCTTCATATCTTTTATTTACTATGTTTTTCACAACATTATATGGTGTAAACCTCCTTCTTGACCATTCGGGTTATCATTCTAAAACATATTAAGTTCACAATATGATATAACGTGAATTGACAAATTTTGAACCTCCACTCCTTATACAATTGTTTTGGATATGTTGAAAAGACCCGATTAGGGGTATATTAAAAGAAACCGGAGAAACAAAGAAGCCAAAGGGCCACGAGCAAACCAACAAAGAGCTTAGACACAACAAGAGCCATAGAGAAAGGCTAGTGCAATGACAACTTGCGTTGTTTTGAATATGCAACACCTCTTCTCTATCTCTAAAAATTGGTTTATGAACTAATGACATGCTTAACATGATGGTAATGCATTTAGTTCTTGTGTAGTGCAAAAATTTGACACCAAGTGAAGTCTAAGACTGCTAATCCACTCAACTCAAGGAAGAAATTAATTGTTTTCACTACTTCAAACGCTATAATAATTCAATCGAGGAGGTGGAAGTTTATGAAATTTTGAATATGTTACTTAATAAGCCTTTGTTGAGATCCTACAATTAAATTGAAATGAAAGTTTTTGGTTCCTTCCATATTCATTTCATTAGAATTTACAGTCATGAAGTGTTTTTGATTTGAAATTGTCAAAAAAGATTTAGGGGTTAAATCTCACCCTACATTTTTTATTTATCTCCTCTTCATGAAGGAATTTTAGGAAAACTCTGATATATCCTCATGACAAAGGAGTCATGGGATATTTACAACAAATGTGAATTAAAAATCATGAAGCCTCATCAACAATTTACAACTTCCTTGTGTTGTATAAGTACTTTATGTATGTTTGAAATTCAAAATCAAACCGTTTTGAGAATAATGTATGTGAGCTGTTCGATACAAACTACCTGTATCAGTATATTCCCAGGGTTGGGATTGTAGGAACAGATGCCTCTACTTCAAGGGCTTAATTTGTTTCTCAATTTTAAACAACTTTAACAAGCTTACTTGCACAAGTGGAAGAAGGTACCGGTACTTGGAATGTAGAAGCGCGATGTGGGGTAAAATGGAAAAGGTAAGAGGAGAAACCAGATGGGTGAGCCACCCCAGCACAGCAGCAGCAGCAATAACAACAACAACCGACGGTCCAAGGCGCATGTCAACCCAGCGCATGAGCCTGAGCCCCAATTGAAGAGGTGTCGGTGGATCAGACACGCACAGATTGCCTGCCACCCCAAGGTCGCTGCAGCTTACACCCCTATCAACATGCCGGGCCCCTTAATATCCTCATGAACGCTTCATTAACCCCTAAAGGACCAACTGTACCTGCGGGGTACAAAATTTATCACTTTGATTGCAATTATCACATTAAATGTCAAAATTCTCAAAAAATTTACCGCATCATTTCTGCAGAAGAAGAAGATCCTACGGTTTATATTCTTTAAAACCTCATTTTGCAGTTTCTAATTCACGGAGCTAAGATTTCTCTAAAAATACCTTGGTCCTTTAGGGGTAAATTGGGCGGTCATACGGTGGGCCCAGCCCGAGGCAAGGGTTGCGTTTGGCTTTTTCTGCGGCGCTGCAGTGATCAAGGCAGTGGTTGCTGTTGACGTCGATGCGTTGAGAGAGCTGCACGCTGCAGCAGCAGCAGCAGCAGCTGCACTCATGATCATCATCATGCTTCTTCGTCTTCTTCTTATATAGAGCCCTCCCCTCGCTCCCCCCCAAGGCTACAACGTCCGTCGTCGTGGGTGCCCCTCCTAGTCGTGCCAGAGCTGCTGCTGCTCCTGCTTTTCCTCCAGAGATCACCTGCAGCCTTGTCTGTCTGCCTGTCTGTCTGTCTGGCCTCTGCAGGCGACGTCATGCGTGCATCTCTGCAGGTGCAGTCGCGAGATCCATCAGTTAGCTAGTACTACGCGCGGGGAGTCCTGTTTCTAGAACTCCGTTCGATTGCTTGTGCTGCTGCGGCGGAGGAGCTAGGCGCTTCATCTACCTGGTGTGTGCGAGGACGTTTCGCTGGAAACAGTACAGGATCTGCAATGCGGGGGTGGCGAGCGGCAATGTTGGGACAGCCGAAGCTATTCTGGTGGTACAGTTGCGGCGTTTAGGCAGCCGCTGCTGCAGCCGCCGTTGTTGCTGGAGCCGGGGTTGGTTCCGCCGGCCTCCTGGGTGGAGATGGCCAGCAACGCGAGAGGGTCCGGCGGCGCCTTCGGGGCTCACGTCGGCTCCAATGTCATGGCGCTCGTCCGCAACGAAAGCTCCACCGACGCCCTGGCCGCCATGCTCGCGTCGTGCCCGCCTGTGGGCCTCCCAGGTGAGCGTTTCTTGCGTGGCGCCAAAGTTCTAGCTGCACCTTGACAAAGCACGTGCTTGTTTCTCACGAGACAAATACTGCGGGATTTGCGTCAGAGAACTGATCTCATCTTGGTAGAGCAGCAGGCATTGCGTGTGCAGTGCAGAGAGAGGGGTGAGCGCCAAGTTTCTAACTAAAGAGATACTAGACGTGACTTGAATCAGTCTCAGCATGGCATGTAAAGCGAGAGACGTTAGACATTCTGGACAGTTGGTTTGAATCTACTGGTCACACTAGGTGAGCCTGCATCTTTGTACAGACGCCAGGCTTTTTTGGACCAACGTCAACTTGATTGGTATTGTGTGTACGTGTTTGTGTTTTCAGGGCAGAGAGGAGGGATGGAGCTGGATGCGGTAGTGAGCTGTGGGCAGAAGCGGGGGTACTACCCTGCGTTCGAGGGCTCGCAGGGCGAAGATCTGGGCGGGGACGAGGATATGGGCGACGACTGCATGACGGGGGCGCACAATGTGGAGAAGAAGCGGCGCCTGTCGTTCGACCAGGTGCGGTCGCTGGAGCGCAACTTCGAGGTGGAGAACAAGCTGGAGCCGGAGCGCAAGATGCAGTTGGCCAAGGAACTGGGGCTACAGCCTCGGCAGGTGGCCGTGTGGTTCCAGAATCGTCGCGCGCGTTGGAAGACCAAGCAGCTCGAGCGCGACTACGAGGTGCTCACCTCCGACTACAACCGCCTCAAGACCGACTACGACCAGGTGCTGCAGGAGAAGCAGGGTCTACAGGGCGAGGTACCTACTCCCACTCACGATCTCGGGGATCAGATTCATCTTGAGTTACATTCAATCTGCATTGCCTTGGTTTCAAAGCACTGGTAGAAATATCCTCCAAGACTAGTAGGAGTTAGGGGGTGAGAACTGGGACTGTGTCTCTGAATGGCAAACACAAGGTACATTTTACTCTGTAAGGACCATCACTGCTACTCCAGATGTTGATAGCGCCTTGAATATTGTGTGTTATCTCACCATAAGGAGCTAGGAAAATATCATTTACGCCTGATCAAGCTCATAGCCCACCTCTGAGTATAGCTCTGAGCTTGATCAAACTCAAATGGTGATTATCAATCTCCGTACCAAAAGATATTACACAACGTCACTCAAGACACTATCAAAATCTAGAGTAGCGTCGATAGTTCTTACAAAGTCAAAATCGCCTTTGAATCTGCAATTCACAGGCAAACGCCCTATTATCACCGCCTAACTCCAAACCTGTCAATTGTCTCTCAATTACTGAAGCTGGACCTTTTTCCTTACAGATAGAGTGTCTCACAGAGAAGCTGCGAGCCTCACCAGAAACCGGTCCAGCGGATGAGAAAGCAGAGTCACCGAAGACGAGATCCAAACCAGCTGCAGCCCCATCTTCTGAGCCTGCGCCCGTGAAGAAGTCAGGTGACTTTCTAGGGTCCAGGGACACATGCTCAGACAGCATCTCCAGCGAGATTCTGGACGCCGACAGCCCTCGAACAATGGACAGCGCGCCGCAGCTCGAGACCAAGAACAACATCAGCGTCTATGCACCGATTCCTGTCGAGGTTCCGGACTCCATCATTCACATGAGCGACCATCTCTGCGTCGACGTCCAGATGGCGCTGGATCAGCCGCGCATCTCCGTGAAGCTGGAGGACGGCTCCTTTCAGGATGAGTCGCCTTGTAATTACATTCTCACGCAGCTGGAGGAGGACAAGGCGCTGCCCTGGTGGGATTGGCCGTGAAGGCGAGAGCCGGCATTTTACTGCATAATTTTACTGATTTTTTATGGTAGGTTGTAATACTAGAGAGGTGGAGGTGGTGGTGGTGCTGTTGCATTGTCATTTTGCTGATGCGCTGAAATGGAGTGTCCGAAATGATTGTGCAACACCAGATTGAGAATAAATCTTAGCAAGGAGATCAAAATGTTTACCAGCTATAGATTCTACGAGCAATAACAAATGGAAGCTCACCAGATGAGTGGTGCATCCATGTTTGTAACTTATTATGCGTCCAATTTGAAATGTGACATTCCAGCCTATGTACTCTCAAAACAACAAGCTCTGCTCAATCCTTGGATCTTCTTTGAGGCATCGTGGTTGGTTGGATGCACGTTAGTGGCTTGGTGTATGTCAACTTGTATGTGCTATTTTATGATGGTGTTCAGATGGATGGATGCACGTTAGTGGCTTGGTGTATGTCAACTTGTATGTGCTATTTTATGATGGTGTTCAGATGGATGGATGCCACTTGCTCACTCTTGTTTATGTGACAAAATCTATATGGTGCACTATAGTACTATGTTGAGATGATTTTTCTTCTTCTTCTTTGTTCCCTTTGAGAAAGACAAGTTTAGGAGCTGTGTGTAAAGGGCAGTTGAAAATGAAGAAGAGGTGCTCACAGAACTGCTTTCATACTTTCCTCGACAAGTCACAAAAGCTCCGCTGCTGCTGTACGCGGAGCTTTCCATGTACCTAGAGAGAGGGACAGTGATGTCATATTTGCATCCAGCTATGTATATTAAACTCCAAGTTGCCTTCTGCTGCAAGTTTCAAGAATTCAGCAAAGAGGCAAGTATCCTCAAAAGACTGATATTGTTCAGAACGGACGCGGTACCAGACGAGTTGTATAATCTGAGATTGCAATTTGAAAGGTTGAGGAAGGGTTATGGCTATATTCATCATATTGGCAGCTTCACGTTATTAAAAATACAATAAATCTCATTCAAATCACACTGGAAATGTGGCTTTGCTTCCACACACAGTTCTAAGTTTACGTGATATATTTCACGCAATTCTAATGCTGCAATGTGACAGATGTAACACGCTCAGTTGCATCTTCACATGAGCTCATTTAGAATACAAAATGATATTAAACGCTTGCCAATGGTAGTGATAACTGCAAATGCACAAACTAGAGCCATGGTTGTTCAAGGTGAAGATGAGAGCCCCCAGGGCTCAACTTCTGGCCACCACGGTAATGTTGTAGTACTTCAAGTGGTCTGACATCACCACAATTACATCCAGCTTTCAGGTGGCCAAGTCATAAGTCTGGCTCTCATTGCAGCAGGAGGTTTAAAGAGTATAATGTATACCAATTAAAAGACCTAAAGAAAAAAGAAAAGAAATTGGAAGTTCTGCACTGACAAGATAAGCTCTCATGGTGCTGTCAAGGCTAGCATGTCCCGTGTTTATCACACTAAAATGCAAGCTCATTCCCCTCCTTCAGAAAATGGCATTGGCTTAACATTGACTGCAACTGCCCACTGCCCATTGTTGTCAAGCGCGCAAGCATGCAACACGTGAAAGCGCCACATTGGACACCTGTGGCTCTGGACTCTGAAGACTTGCAAGAGACGAGGAGTACGGAGTACTACCTACTGAGCAACTCTTCAACTGAAGGTTCTATTCACATAATCACCTCTCAAACAACCGTATGCCATAGGTATATCCACATAATGCGCTCAAAAACAAACAACTGTGTGCCGTCACCAGTACAAATGGACACTCTAAATTCCACACTTGCTGGTGAAGTGTTGAAAAAAGTGTCACAAACTTGTCTGTCAAATTGAGAGTGTCAAACACAGCATAAATTCTACTCGTGCATGGTTGGCATCTTTGTACCAAATTTCTCATAACAAATTTCCCTAGCTAACTCACATTGGAAAAAATCAGCTAGATGAGGTATTTCTTCTCCCACATAGTACCTGAAATGTGGTAAGTAAAATAATCGGGATTCAACCCAGGTCCCAGGCGGATCATTGAGTCAATTCAAAACTATTGTGTATGGTAACAAAGGCTCCAACTCACTACATTATCCATTGGCATACACTACACTAAAATTTATGTTTAGTGTAGTATACACCAAATGCGAACCCATACACCAATTGCGAACGAGGCATTTAGTGTAGTGACAAAAGGTCACAAAACCCTACACTAAATGCCAAGTACTACACTATTTGTCAATTTTAGTAAAGATTGCAACATAATTTTTTTCACTTGTGCACAATTAGTGTATCAATAGTAGAAGTATTTAAAAAGGTCCAACAGTCGAGGGCTGTCAGAGTATCTTATCAGCAGCTTTCAATTGGCCACAACTCATTCATTATAAACCCGAATTGGACATATGAGGTGTTTTTGGCATCTACAAAAAACGTAGATGCTAAAAGACACCTTGTTTGCCCAATTTGGACAAGTTTTGAATGAGTTATGAACTTATGACCATTTGAAAGTTGCAAATGAAGAGAAGCATGGGCTGGAATGATTGGGGGATTGATTGGGGTTTGAGTGAAGGTTACACCAATTGTCAACTTCTTTACAAATAGTGTACTAGGGTAAGTACACTATTCGTACCACTACACTAAACATAAATTTCAGTGTAGTTGGAATATACTACTACCTACTGTGAAGACTTCAAGCCAAGGTACTATTCACATAATCAGCTCATAAACATCTGTACGACATGGTTGGTTATTTTGCACCAATTTCCCCAGTCGATTAAATCAGACTTGATAAAATCTATCCACATGCATAGATAAATGTAGTCATAACACTTGTGGATTTCACACTGCTAATTGTACTACCAATTTACAATTCTTCTCTAGGATGTTCTATTGCATCTACACTATTGCATCTACACAATTGGTGGTCATGTTTAGAATACAAAGATAGTATCAAAGTTCTTAGTGACAACAACCATTATGTTGAAATTTAAAATGAAAACCATTTCACAAATGAGTGTTGGATCTGACCCTAATATTCGATAATTTTCAATCTTTCATTGGTTCCTCCAAAGTACGTGCCATTCATAAAGAACTAGACTTATTTCTTGAAAAAATAGTAGTAAAATTGGATGCACAAATTCTTCAGAATCTTGATTCTTAAATAGCATGTGTTAAATAGCATAGTTTGGGGTTTTAATGAGGTCTTCAAATTGTTTCTTGAATTTCTTTCCAGGGATAATAAGTGTTTTGTCCCTTTGAAATGAAATCCTATCACATCCTTCATTGGGAGTGACGGTGGAGTTACCATGAACAGCACCATGCTGGCTTTTTCTACCCGACCACACTCCAACATGATGGCTCATGATGCTATTCAGACGTTACTAGCATTTGTCCACCTTCCTCACTCATGGCTGACTTCCTTCCATCAGCCGCCTTCAATTCCAAGTCTCTTGGCTAGCTACAGATATGTATATCAATGCACACCAGACTGTAGAGCTCATGCAACCAAAGTAGAGGACACTATTCCTGTTAGTTTAGGCCATGCAACCAATACTTATAATAATGATCTTTCACAAAATAAAAATATCCGCACTTGGAGCTTCATCTATTTTTTAATTTGCGCATTGTTGTATTCTCCTTTTCTTATAAAGTTTTGAAGTGAATCAAGCTTGTAGACTTGTATAATTGTTGATAGAGTGCTACTTCATTCTTGTATCCATATCATACACCAATTACTTGCCATCATTTTGGTTACATCTCAGTCCATTATTAATGTACAATAGGGTGACATTCAAATTGGTATTTTGGCGATTCCAAGGATAGTGTCCTATACTGCTGCCAACTTTGACACCCTCATGAGGGTTGAAAATTGTTATTTTACCATGAAATATTGGGGACAACATCACCTTTATGTTGACAACATGCGTACCAAATTTCAAGTTTAAGAGATTTTTACAAAAAAGTTATGCAAGATTTACCAACATGGGGTAGTTGCGAGAAAAGTTTCACAGCTGCCAACTTTGACACCCTCCCAAGGATTGAGGAAATTTTTGTTGCCCATGAAATATTTAGAGTGAAAACAACTTTATGTTGTTTACATCATTACATATGTGGAAAATTTCAAGTCCAAAAGATCCACACAAAAAATTATATTCTAAATCTACCAACATGTGTAGTTTTGAGAAACAAAGGGGAAAGCCATTTTACTACTTCCAACTTTGACACCCTCCCTAAGGCTGAGAATTTGTTATTTCAACATGAACTTTTTGGCTCAGGTTTATCTTTATGTTGATAACATGTGTCAAATAGTTTCAAGGCCAAGAAGTGTATTCAAATCAAGATTTACAAAATCTACTAACATGGGGGATAGATGTGAGAAAAGTTTCACAAGTGTCCACTTTGGCACCCTTCCAAGGATTACATAAAATCAATTGCCCAAGAAATTTTGGACATAGAAATCACCTCAACGTTGATTACAATTGTGAAAAATTCCAAATCCAAAGATCCTTACAAAAAAACATATTCCAAATCTACCAACATGTATTGTTGTGAGAAACAAAGGAGAAAGCATATCACTACTTCCAACTTCAACACCCTCCCTAGGATTGAGTTTTTGTTGATCCGTAATGATTTTTTTTAGAACAAGATCACCTATATGTTGGAAACATGTGGGATAAATTTCAAAGCCAGAAGATGTATATAAAACAAGTTATTCCATATCTACCAACGTGTATAACAATTAATCCAAACAATTTGAAGGGCATATTAAAAACCTGGAAATATCTTTGACACCTTGTGCTTCTTCATTGAACTTAATTATGTGACTAAGCCACCAAACATAAATGCTTTTGGAAAAGATCATTAACATTTACATGTAGAAGTAAAGAGTTGTGTTATGTAGAAGAATCCACTTGGTTAGAAAGTGTGCATTATACACGCATGACAAGTTTTCTACTCTAAATATCCATTGAGCACTATATAAAGGGAATGTTATATGGTTTGTAATGTGATTTGTGATAGACAAAATGTTGAGATGATATTGAGAGCAAGAGTATCATTATATGATGCATGAGTGTTAATTCAGAATGGGCATATGGGCCAAGTGATTTAGAGTTGAGTGATTTTTATGTATGGGCATATGGGCTAAGTAGAAATATGGGCTAAGTATTATGCTAACCAATTTACATGATATACATGCCATGGGCTGAGTGTTATGCTCACTACTTGTTAATGAAAGTTTAATATTGTATCAACATCATTAAAAAGAGTCCATGATGGCAATTTAAGATAAAATCCGTCCTTGCATCATAAGTTTGAGTGAGGGAGGAAATACACGAGTTCAAATTGCAGCCGGTACTAGAGTTTTTGTTAGATCAATTCAAAGGTTAGTAAAAACATTAAGAGAAGATGAAACTTACATGCGCAAATCTTGCTATGGAAGTCACACTAAATTTTTTAGTGAAAGAGGTGTTCATAGTATTGTGCATTACTCAAAAACTCATCGCCGCTCCTTAGTCTCAGAGATTACCAGTGCATGTCCTACTTAAGTGTGTAGACGTATTATTCAAATGGTCATAGATAAAAGTGGCATTTTTAGTCAAATTGCAGTTAAAAAAACATTTTTTGACATGTGTTAGTGATTAGCTTTTGCTCAGAAGTACTCTAGATGGAGTGCAGAAGAGTGGAAGCGTATTGTTTGGACGTATGAATCTACTTTTGAAATTGGAAAAAACTCTCGGCAAATTCATGTTTGGTGAAGTGCAAATGAGCGCTATTCATCAAGTGGTATAGTTCCTACTTTTAAAAGTAGACAAACTTCTTTGATGATTTGGGGCGCATTTGCTGGAGGACAAAAGTCAAAACTTGTCTTTATGCCCAAAAGTCGACTTTCTGCTACGGATTTTGTAGAAGTGGTCTACCATGGCCAATTGGTTCATTTCATTGGTCGAGTTCAAGAAAGAGTGTTGGATGGCGCAACCATCCATTGCAGCAAAACATGTGAAGAATGGAGACAAACCTGTCTTCCTGAGAAGCTGGAGACAAACTTGTCTTCTTGAGAAGCTCAATTGGCCTGCAAAATCTCCCGATCTCAATCCAATCGAGAAAGTCTAGAGGATGTTAAAAGATATTGTACAACATGGAAAGGAATGCCCTAGAAACTTTGATGTGTTGAATGTAGTTCTTAAAAGAGAGTGGAAGTTAGACAATGGTACAACGCTCTTTCAACTATGTCATTCTATGCCCTCTAGAACATTAGCAGTAATAGATGCTAATGGAGGACATACACGTTATTTCTACTTTGTTTCTCACAACAATACATGTTGGTAGATTTGGAATATGTTTTTTTGTAAGGATCTTTGGATTTGGAATTTTTCACAATTGTAATCAACGTTGAGGTGATTTCTATGTCCAAAATTTCTTGGGCAATTGATTTTATGTAATCCTTGGAAGGGTGCCAAAGTGGACACTTGTGAAACTTTTCTCACATCTATCCCCCATGTTAGTAGATTTTGTAAATCTTGATTTGAATACACTTCTTGGCCTTGAAACTATTTGACACATGTTATCAACATAAAGATAAACCTGAGCCAAAAAGTTCATGTTGAAATAACAAATTCTCAGCCTTAGGGAGGGTATCAAAGTTGGAAGTAGTAAAATGGCTTTCCCCTTTGTTTCTCAAAACTACACATGTTGGTAGATTTAGAATACAATTTTTTGTGTGGATCTTTTGGACTTGAAATTTTCCACATATGTAATGATGTAAACAACATAAAGTTGTTTTCACTCTAAATATTTCATGGGCAACAAAAATTTCCTCAATCCTTGGGAGGGTGTCAAAGTTGGCAGCTGTGAAACTTTTCTCGCAACTACCCCATGTTGGTAAATCTTGCATAACTTTTTTGTAAAAATCTCTTAAACTTGAAATTTGGTACGCATGTTGTCAACATAAAGGTGATGTTGTCCCCAATATTTCATGGTAAAATAACAATTTTCAACCCTCATGAGGGTGTCAAAGTTGGCAGCAGTATAGGACACTATCCTTGGAATTGCCAAAATACCAATTTGAATGTCACCCTATTGTACAATAATATTGAATTGAGTATGAATCCCTTAAGGACGAGCAAACTTTGGACAATGCGAGAATCTACCGAATTAATTGATTTTGCATAACACCATCAAGGCAACAAATACATTTCACTTTCCTTACATGGTCGCTTGTCCACAAAGGATTAATGTATTAAATACATGTGCTTTAATAGGAGACCACTATAGATCTTACATGGAAATATCATCTCCCACCTTTATTGTTGTAGAAAGTGCAACCAAGTCAACTATACACATTTTGAAAAAAATTGTCATTTGTGGCACTTTAATATATCATGTGGCAGTTTCACAAGTTATATATTCTGCAAATTTAGCCATATCTGCTTCATGAACTTTTTGAGTGTAAAATTCAGAGGAAAGCTTCAAAAACTTGCCCCACTCATTGAAAGACAATATTAGGGGAAGATAAAGAAATCCCTATAAACAAGATTTTCATATTGTAAGATAATATAACTAAAGAAAATATGGTTTATATTTTCTTTGAAAATCAAAGTAACATGCTAATGTGCATTTTTAAGTCGAGAATCCTTGATATCCTTTCTCCTATGAGTGAATCTTCCTCACAACCTCAGCCAGTGGTTTTTGTTTCTTTTAGACCCAAACAATTAAATTTTGAAGAACGTATGGTTGCTGCCAAATTTCATGTTAAGGATATCCTCACTGCCACCATTTGCGACTTGGAGTTTGAAGTTGACTCGATCCGGAGGAGGTGGACGAGGAGGCAATCTTTCTTCTCAATCATTCCAATCTGCTTGTGATCTTCACAACCAAGCCAATTTTTAGGTTGGTTCTTTTCAAGAGTGGAGATCTTCTTTGGTTGATCAGGGCTTCAGTCAAGCTTTGTTTCATTTGCCGTGCTACTGTCATAAAACTCTTCCCTCTCAAGACATTTATCATCTTCTACAAGTTGGTCGTCAAGATAGCGTTGACATACGCAAGGTTCTTCCTCTTGTGCGAGGCCCTTCTTCCAATCATTTTAGAGGAGTGTTCTTTTGATTGTGAGCCTGATTGACGCTTTTTGCATTCTCTCATGTTGAAGTTTTGTTCGAGGGTTCTTATTTAACTTCCATTCTCTATGTTTGGTTGTTGATTTTTCTTCCCCCATCAACTGTCATTGCTATGGCATTTGTTTGTGGCTCTTGTTGTGAATGGCTTTACCGGTTTGCTCGTGGCCCTCATGCTTCTTTGTTTCTCTAGTTTCTTTTGATTTATCCCAAACCAAGTATTTTCAACAAAACATGGTGTATTTTTGTTGAGTTTCGAATTAATGGACTTTTCTAACAAACCTAGGAATGAAAGAGAAGTTGAAGTTAAGATCAATGCCAATCTAATGAGTTATTAAAGTATTGGAGTTAAGACTTGCTCGTAGTTATCACGACATTGTAAACAATTATTGATGTAGATTTAAAGGGGAAAGTACATGGAGAGAAAATGAGGAGAGGTGAAAGGAACTTGAGAGGTACATGTATGGCGCAAGGTCAAAGAGGTAGGACCAACCCACATGTCTTACATGTGATAAGCAAGGATAAGTAGGTAGGCATGAGTTGGCATAGAGGGACTTGCAAGTTGCTTCAGAAGTCACTTGCATGATACTTATGAAGGCACTTGCAAGATGCATGAGATGCCACTAAGTGATAATATAAATAAAGGCCTTTAAAAGAAGGCACCATCTCACTCCAAACATTGTTTGTACTACCTTGTGTGTCTTTTACTTGCTTGTGCAACCATCACTCTACTTCTTTTAACATCAATAGGTTATGAGCCTACTCATATCAGCTGCAAGCGTAGAGTTTTATTGTTAAGTTGTTTGCAGGAGGTCTTGAGTGAGTTTGAGTGCACAAGACCTTATTTGAGCTCTGAAGGTGCATAAAGACGGCTTTTGAAGCTTTCGTCGTGCACAAAGAAGGCTTTGGAGCTTCGATATTATGAAAGGGAGGCTTTGAAGCTTGGGTGGTGCACAAGGGCTCATTTGAAGCTTATGAGGTGCAAAAGGACTCATTTAGAGCATTAGAGGCAATTTAGGAAGGCATAAGGAGTTGCAAAGAGCGACGGTTTTGCACATTCAAGCTTTTGAACTTTGTAAGCATTCATTCATAGTGAATGTGTTTATTTGCTCTGTAAAGGTGTTAATTTGAGTGATTGAGGTACTTAGTTGTACATTGGAGACTACGTGAAGCTCACTGAAGTCATTGAAGTCCATATTTGCGTGTATGAGCAAAGAAGGGGTTGATTTGATTGAATGAGGTGCAAAGGTGTTTTCTTAGGTCTAGTAAGAGAGGGCTAGAGTATTTGACTAGTACCTTTGCACACTTGGGTTTAGAAGTGACTCAGTTGATTGTTCTTGCACGTTAAAGCCTTAAAGAGTGTTTGAGTGTGTAAGGTGCTTGGTTGTTTATTTGAGAGTCTAGAAAGAGCTCAATTGAGTGATTGAGGTGTATTAGTGCACATTAGGAGCTTAGAAGGGCCAATCTTGGCCAGTTTGAGTATCATCATGGCCACATTTGATAATGAAAGTGCTAGAATCATCAACATGTTCAAGGGGAACATCTTCAACCTTTGAAAGTTCAAGATGGAGATGGTGTTAGAGTCCATGGACCTTTGAGAGATTATTGAGGACTCTGAGGAACCTCCATCCTCTGACGATGATCCAAAGGTAATAAAAGACTACAATCGGCGTGTGAAGAAGACCATGTCCGTCATTGGCCTTAATTTGGTAGACAACCAAGTTGCCTACATTAAGTTGCAAAGGATCGGCGGAAGCATGGAAGACTTTGTGCAACATCCACGAAACAAAGAGCTTGTCCAACATCCTCTCTATTTGTTGCAAGTTCTTCACAACCAAGATGCAAGAAGGTGATGACTTGTTGACCTACATCAACCAAGTGAAGGCACTTGCGGATCAACTCACTTGCTTAGAGGTCCCTGTGAAAGATGAGGATGTGGTGATGACGTTACTCAATAGCTTGTCGCCGTCATTTAAAACTCGATCACTGCCTTGGAGATCGTGCGTTCGAAGGACCTCACCATGGAATTTGTGGTTGCACAAATGATGCACGAAGTGTCTAAGCCCAAGGAGAAGGAGGCGCATGACGATGATGTGGCCTTGGTATCCAAACAAAACAAAGGGGGCACCTCATCTTTACATGGCGAGCCCAAGGTATCATAAAATTGTAGCAAACCGGGCCATTTTGCACAAACTTGCTTCAAGCCAAAAAAAGGAGAGCGGGACAACGCAAACCAAACCAAGGAGAAGGAAAATGCCAATCATGCCAAGGAAGACGACAACTTTGCATTTGCAACTCAAGATGGACCTCATTTCAAGTCTATTTGTAAGTGGATTTTGGATTTGGGCTCATGACACGACATTGGGCGGCATTTCATACATATGAGGTAATTCCATCACGCAATGTGCATTTGAGTAATGATAGTGTCGTGGATGCCATTGGAGTCGGTGCCATTGTTGTCGAAGTGCTCGTGAGCGGGCCTTCGAAGAGGATGAGAATTAAGGACGTCCTCTATGTGCCCAAGTTGCAAGCAAACTTGCTCTCGGTGAGCAAGCTTGTGTCAAGCGCTATGAAGGTACAATTCAATGTAGACAGGTGCACAATGATGACATCCAATGGAGATGTAACTAGGATTACAACTTGTATGAAGTGGCCTTCACCAAGGTATATGAGGCGGATGCGGATATTGGCACAATTATCAAGCAAGAATGGCGCCATGGAGCTTTGACATCGTCGGCTTCGTCATTTGAAGGTGAGAAGTGTGCATTTTCTTTAGAGCATGGTAAGTGGCATGACCCTTGGCAAAAATGAGTCATTTATTCCATTTTGAGAAAGGTGTGTGCAAGGCAAGCAACATAGGGCACCATTTCCAAAAAATTGAGGGACTCGTGCCACAAGCCTTTGGATATTGTGTATTTGGATGTGTGCAGCTCCGTGAGGACCACATCCATTGGCGGTGCAAAGTACTTTGACCTTCATTGATGACTTTTCATGAAAGGTGTGGTTGTACAAGTTGAAGACAAAGGGGGAGTGTCTTGAGAAGTTCAAGGAATTCAAGGCGCTTGTAGAGAAGCAATCCAAGCACAAGATTAAAGTGTTTCGGTCCGACAATGGTGGAGAATTCATCTCCAAGGCATTTCAAGGCTACTTGAAGCATCACGGCATCAAGAGGCAACCATCAACATCGTACACGCCTGAGCAAAACGGAGTGGTCGAGCGCACCATTGTAGAGGTGGCTAACCACACCATTGTGGAGATGGCGAAGAGCATGATCCATGCTCAATGGCTCAAGCTTGTTTTTTGGGCAGAAGCGGTGATCAATGCAATGTACATCCGCAATTGGTATCCAACAACGGCGTTTGTCACCATCACACCACAAAAGATTTGGAGCAGCCGCAAGCCATGCATTGCACACATGCATATGTTTGGATGTATATCATATGCGATGGTGCCAGATACAAAGAGAGATACACTTGATGCAAAAGGCACAAAGATTCTTATTCTTGGCTGTTGCGATGGCACCAACGCATATCGCTCCATGTGTGTTGAGACGATAAAGATCATTTGGAGTTGTGATGTAGTGTCTGTTGAAGATAACTCAAGTGTTGGTCATGGTTTGGAGATGAGTCCAAATGGAAGTAGTGAGACACTTTCGTTGGTTTTGGCGGACGAATCTTCTAATTCAAGTACCACGGGTGATAGTGATCCCAAGAAGGAGAAGGCGGTGGATGGTCAAGAAGAAGGTGCAATCGTGGGGCCTTCAACAACACCTACATCAACACCAAGTGATGATGAGGATAATGGAAGCACTCAAGAGCAACAATATCCAAGAAGGAAGCGGCGGTTGCCTAGAGGGTGGTGGATGAACCACATCTTGCCGCAATATGAAGTGGATCGGGCCAATGTGGCCACTCTCGAGGATCCATTGAACATGTGTGAAGCCATACAATCTGAGGATGCGAGCAAGTGGGAGGTGGCCATTCCAGAGGGGTATGACTTGCTCATGGCATATAAAACTTGGGAATTGGCTCTCCTTTCAAAGGGTCGTAAAAGCGTTGGATGCAAGTGGGTGTTTTGCACTAAGAAGGATGCTTCGGGTCAAGTTGTGCGCCATAAGGCACGGTTGGTGGCAAATGGATCCTCTCAAGTTAAAAGAGTGGACTTCCTTGAGACCTTGTTCTTGTTGTAAAATTCAATACCATTTTGTGCAACCTTGCACTTGGAGCCGGGTAGGATTTGGAGATTCATCAAGCGGATGTGAAGACCGCATTTTTTAATGGCAATTTGGAAAAAAACATCTACTTGAGCCAACCACAAGGTTTTGAGAAGATGGACTTTGAACATCTTGTGTGCAAGCTCTAGAAGTCGTTGTACGAACTCAAGCAATCACCAAGAGCTTGGTACCAACGGATCGACTCATTTTCATCAAAAAAAGCATTACACGAAGTAAAGCAGATCATTCATTGTACATCAAGCAAACGGGTGAGTACTTGTTGATAGTCATCATTTATGTGGATGACTTGATCATCTTGGCTAGCCTTTTGGCCAAGTTGACATGGCTCAAATGCATGTTGACGCGGAATTTGACATAACTGATCTTGGAAAGTTAGAGTATTGTCTAAGTGTGGAATTTGTGAGGGACCGTAAGGCATGCACCATCACCATGAGCCGGAAAAAGTACATTGAGGAGGTGCTCAAGCGCTTCAACATGGAAGAGTGCAAGCCCATTGGTACACCACTTGATACAAATGTCAAGTTGTTGAACATCTCCGAGGAAGGGTTTCAAGCCATTGAAGGTGAGATGCAAGGCGTGCCATATAAGAGTAGAGTTGGATCATTGATGTATGCCATCGTGGCCACACTGGCTGACCTTGCTTGTGCGGTTGACATGGTGAGTTAATTCATGTCTAGGGATAGTCCATCTCATTGGAGCGCGGTGAAGCGCATCATGCGGTACTTGCAAGGTACCATGGACCACAAGCTACGCCTTGGTGGTAAGGACATTGCTTTGAAGGGATATTACGATGCGGATTAGGCCAGAGACACCAACAAATGTCGTTTAACAACGAAATATATGTTCTTTCTAGGAGTCGATGCTATCTCGTGGAATTGCAAGAGGCAACCAACCATTGCGTTGTCCACGACGGAGGCGGTATACATGGCGGCTAACCAAAGTACGAAAGAGGCCATTTGGCTTCACAAGCTCTTGGCGGATGTGGGGTTTGTTCAAGAAGGAGCAACGACCATCATGTGTGACAACCAAGGGTGCATAGCTCTTGCAAACAACCCCACACACCATTCATGTACAAAGCACATTGATGTGCAACATCACTTGATTCGCAAGAAATTGGAGAGTGGCGAGATTAGCTTGAAGTTTTGTCCAACCGAAGACATGGTGGCCGATGTGTTGACGAAGGCACTTGCGAGAGACTAACATCAAAGGTTGGTTATGGCAATGGGATTGCAAGAGGGTAACTAGTCGCAAAGTCTTTACATGAACAAGTGACCATGATGTGGTCAATGGAGCTCTAAACAACCGATGATGGCAAAAGATAATCTTGTCTTTAAAAAACTGTGCATTGAAAAGCACATGCGGTACCTTCTTGATAACATTTTTTTGGCAAAGCTAGCTAAAGTGCTTGTTGTTTGAGTTTCTAGTTAAAAATCAATGATTGAAAACCCTTTATGATCTATCATCAACTTTGACGCAATGTAAGTTTTTTCCTAAATCATAGAAGTTCCAATGAGTCTTCAAATCACATGACATGTGCCACTTAAAATAGATATCAGCTAGAAATGACATTAGTCCTTGGATAAAGCCACACCATTCCTCTATATTCCATAACATTCACTACCTGAATAAACCTTATCCTTTGTAATGGTGGTAAATTTAGGATATAATTGTGTTGTTCCCATGATTTAAATTCTATTGTAAGTCATTTTCACTTGAAGCTGAGCATAAGAAGGAAGGTGATTTGATACAAATCATAGGTTGTTTTTGGTAGGACTCTTAGAATTGTTTTATATGCTTTTTCGTTTTTCTGGTTTGTTCCCCCGTTATTGGGTCTTGGACCTAGACAGATTGGCAGCCAATCTTGTGTTATTGCTTCATTACTTATTTCACATAGAATATGAGACTGTCAATGCTACAATTTCTTTATTTCTTCTCCAAAGACAAAGATGAAGGACTAGTATAATTTGGAAACATTCAATTGTAATTGTTTGGATTTGAACATCCCAAAAGAAGTCCAAGGAAGTTGTTGCATTTATTTTCTCATCCTACAATCTAAATTAGTAATAGTATGGCCTTCTATTTAGAATTTTTGAAGACAAGGATTTCTAAACCAATTCAGATCCAATAGAACCAAACTTGACGTGGCAAATGAAAGTGAAGCACGTGTCCATAAAAAATAAAATACAATCTTGTGTCATTGAAAAAATGAGCATGGCTCATAATCCCTAAAGTTCCTTGACCATTTCACACCAAAAACACTTCAAAATTGGCCATTCTAGTGTAAAGAGTAGAAAAGGAAATGAATGTTTTGTTTCATTGTTTAAGCATAGGATCTTCTAGACTAATAAAATATCAAGCCCACAGAATTTCATAATGTGTGACTACATGGATTTGAACATTATAGTGTTTGAAGTCAAGAAGATGATTATCAACTTCCTTGCTTCGAGAGGACCATCGGAATTTGACTTCACTTGGTGTCAAGTTTTGCATTTCACAGGGTCTAGATTTTACAGCATCCTGTTTTACAAAAACAAAAAATAAAATAAAAAATAAAATGACAAGAATGAAATGTTGCAAGTTTTAAAATTTCGTGGTGGTCAAGCAACAAGACACTTGACAAAGACTCCAGCATGATATTGCGAGTGTGCACTCAAATGGGTATGTATGATCTTTGGCAGTCTGGATCATAAGGTATGAGAGGCGGGGAAAAGTTTGGGGATGAATGGAAGGAGCCAACACAGAAAACAAAGGTGCCAGACAGGCAGGAGTAGTACTGGTGCTGCATCCGCCTCAAAATGCACAAAAATCACAAATGAGAGGAGGCGAGTGGCCTGCAATTGCATCAATGAGACCATTGTTTTGGGAGAATGCGTACTCTGCACATGGCTGCTGCTGCTGTTGGCTGAATATCAATGCGGTGGGGCCCCCTCTCGTTGAACGTCCACTCTACGGTTAGCGGAAGTAAGGCCTCCGTACCGGGACAAAAACATTCCCATTTTATGACTAGAGAAAACCCCCTCTGGTAACAGGAGACTTATGAACTTCTACTCCATGGCTGTTACACACCCTTGTCTCTTGATGTCCCATTTTTATCACTTTAATATACATCTAACACTTCATTGTTCACCGTATATAATTAGTGTGGATGTATTATAGATGTGGATCATCTGCACTATTTTACACTAGCACATGCATGTCAAGTTTAGATTCCTTATTTCTTTTCAAGCAGGTGTGTGCCAATCAAAAATTGACTATTTTAACCAAAACACTTCAAGCTACCCATTCTAGTGTAAAGAGTAGAAATAGACCATTGTTAATTGTGAGATATTCATCTAAATTAACATAATAACATGCTCATAAAATTTTTGATGGCACAAATTAAAATATTCTAATGTTTGAAGTGAAGAAAAAGGTGTTTTTGTTTCAATGTGTTAAGAGGATTGTTGTGCACAAACACATCGTGCAAAGATAACATTGTGCCAAGAGGTGAGAGCGCACAATTAGCAACAAACCCGGAGCAACGATGATTAAATGATCATTGTTGCCTCCATAAACAATGAAAACGGTAGTTCACGAAAGAAACTATCAACTAATCAGCAACCTAGGCTAGGGTAAAAGAAATAAATACCCAGCAACCTAGGCTAGGGTAAAAGAAATAAATACCCAACAACCTAGGCTAGGGTAAAAGAAATAAATACCCAGACCACAACATTTAGTAATTGGTCTACAAGGACCCCTTTACTAATAAACAAGTACAACACACTTATAACTTACATAATAGTCAAGTCCATGCTACTCTTGAAGAGTTGAAGCATGATCACGATAAGGTTGTCGCGTACAACACCCTCACCTCATCACGTGGGAGACTCAAATTGATTAAAAAGAGTCTTCCTCAATCACACGTGGAGGTCATTTGGGCTGCAAGTCCCAAATGAGGTGTTGAAAGATACCAATGTTGACCTAGCCATCACACAACACTAACCCTAACCTTAATCACTAATTAGGGCTAAGTTGTACGCCTTCCGATAACTCCACAACTCCCTAGGTGGTTCCTAAACGGAAACCACCTACACAAACGCCTCCATGCGCCGATCCTAACAAGATCTACAAAGTTTGACTTCACTTGATGTCAGGTTTTTGCATTACATATGGTCTATTTAATTCAAAGCATCATGTTGTGTATGGTGTTGGTTCCTTTTACATCCATCTTTAGAGGCACAAGGAAGGTGAAGCATATTCCAAAAAATTGCAAAAAGAGAGAAGGTTCAAAAATTTGCAATGTACATTTTTTGGTGACCTTAACTTATTAATGAATGAGAATTTAAACAAACATCAATTTATCATATATTATAGTAGGACATATAAATATAATTTAATATACCAAAGTATCTAGTTTTTATATGGAAAATAAAGAGATGTTTTTGGTACCTTGTCCGACAAGGTGTGAAAATGTTTGACTTGCAGTATTGTGGAATTTTTATACTAAAAGAAATATTTTTTGACAATATCAAAGAAGTAATACTCAACTTTTAGATTAAAAATCTCAATGTCCATACAAGGTAAAGGCAGAAGAATTGGAGCTACTTGGGGAAAAAAAGTCTAACAAATTGCACTTAGAATAGCATAACTTTTTATTCTAGACATCCAATGTGAAAGAAATAAATTGTAATTCCACAAAGCTAATCCTATTCCATATCTTAATTTTAAAACCCAAAAAAAATTGATTAAAATTGACATCATAGTAATATGGCCAAACGGCAAAGGTTCCTTGAAGGGCACAATGTCTTTTAGAGGTTAAATACCTTGATCCAAAATGTAGTAGTAGGGCAGTAAAGTTAGACAAGGAAGAAGGAAGACATTGCTCTATTGCAAAATATAAATAGTAGATTCTATGAAATTACATGTTTTCCTTGTGCTTAGCTCTAACTAAACAAGACTTAAAATAGGATCTTTCATTTGCTCAAGATTATACCCTAGATTCACCAGGAGTACAAAGAACTATATTTATTTAGCTACAGAAAGTTTTTTTTTGTCGAAACAAACTTTTATCGGAAAAAACTCCAACTAATTGTTTTCAATTATCATATTTATAGTGATTGGGGTGAAACAAACTTAAAACGTCTTCATATTTAAGAATGGCCTTGCCATGGCAAATTGGACCCAAATTTTGTAGAGGAAAAAGAGAATTTGAAACTACCGTAGGTGAACTTCTAGTTCGGCTGAAAATAATTAGAAAAGTCCATGCCAAATTAAGTGGAATTTTTTTTTTTGAAAATGTTGAATTTATTGGAAATGTATATTTACAAATTTTGTTGCATTGAAAGACATGAAAGGGGATTAAGGCTTGGAAAGGTCTTCATTCATGGCATCTCATGCATGTACTCTTGGGTTTGGAATCCCAAGGTCTTGGGTTCAATCCCCATGAACATCAAAGTAGGTAAAATACAATAGTCTATGACTTCTTGCCGAAAAATTACATTATAACTATTTTAAATGCCGAATGTCATTCTTTCACTTTAATTCATTATTCGGCATTAAGGTGCCGAACCAGAGGTTCACCTACAGTACTAGTCCCCTTGGACTAAAACTTTTGCAAAAAGTTCACAAAATCTAAGATTTTGTTGAGAATTTTACCACATGAATTAAACTTGAAATCAAATCCAACTTAGAAAAAATTAATTAATTCAAATCAAAACTCTGACAGAGAACTTGACTCATGAATGAAAAGATGGTATGGATAAGAACGTGACAACACATTTTGCAAGGAGAGCTTACTAAGTTAGTCACTTCTTGGCCGACCACAAACTTCTGGACAAGAAACATAGACTTCAATGATCTCTCTCAAAACATTCTTGTGATCTTTTTCATTCTTTTGTACCATTCTATCCTTTGCTTCAAATAGTGATGCTTTGGGCAAACTTTCTTAGACCATTTAGAGCATAGTCTAAACCTATTAGTGTTCGAAGGTTATACAAATAATAATGCTTCAAATTCACATGTTAAGCTTGTTCTTTCTTAAGAACAGTATTGTTCCAACTTGCTAAGAAAAAGAAGAAAAAACAATAGCTGCCCCCAACCTCCCCCAAGATTATAGCGAGAAGATGCGGCCTGTCATTACATCATGCATGAATTTATTGGTCAATACATGAGTTAAATACAAAGAAACTACATCTCCTACCTCAAATCTAGGAATTGTATAGAAGTAGACAACATCAAATCACTGGTTTTGGGCAGTCCTACTTCAGAGCAAGCCATTGAAATTGAATTGCAAGAGGTATAATTGATATTCCATCCATATGAAAAAAACAGGAGAAAGAGATTCAATACAACCTGGAACATTTGAGTATGTAAACTTGTCTGTATTTTATTGTCATGCTCTTGTAAAAAAAGAACCCAGTCTCCATCAATATGAACACCACGGAGGCTGTGCTTCTGTTGGAGTGTTGGCTATCACATTTATCAGCACCGGAGGGTTGAAATTAAGAGGTGGGCAAGAATGAATTTATGTAGGTGAGATGGTCAGTGGCCTCCACAACAAATTTTGCGCAGAGCTGCCAAATTGTCATCTGTATTGATGCCCGTAATCATGCCAAGTGCTTTGCTTCAATATTTGCAAAACCCCCCGAATCATGAGATGAAGGACTTTAGGTTGGAGTTCCAAGCTTACACTCCAACAGCCACTCGGTGCCATGAACACAGAGGAGGCGGTGCTTCAGTTTGATGTAAGCATCGCTCCTACTCCAAACATTAACCCAAGTTAACCCTTTACCGCCCAGCTATGTTTTTGGAGAAACCAAGATTTCTGCTGATTTTTTTCATGAACCGGATTTGGTGGAAATACAATGCTTAATACTAATATCTAAGCTTACAAAATGAAACTTAACCCATTACTAAAACTTTGGGGAAATTTTGCACAACATCCAACGGTTGATGGAATAGATTATAGTGTTTAAAGTTACCGTATATTGGTAGTGAAAACTGTGGAATTTGGAGGGTGTACTACTTTAACCATCAATAGATCCTTGCAATAACTTTTTTACTTTAAATAAGAGCAGTTCACATGTGGACTAGGTTGATAGCTTCGCATTGACACATCATATGTGAAGAAAATATTTTTACACAATTATTGCTCATTTTTTTGCTTTTTCCTACTTGATTGTATACAAAAATGTTTCAACCTTATACAAATCAAAAACAGAAGTTTTGTATGTGAGGAGAGAGATAGACAATCACAAAACAATGAAGAATGTCTTAAAGATGAAGCTCAATCAAAATTTAAGTCCAAATCAATGTGCATGTGTGTGAAATACAACATAGTATGTGGTATGGTATTCACTATATTTTAGTGTGTTTGATGTATTTTGTGTGGTATTCCTAGCTTTTCCAAGAGTTCTATAAATCCAATTCATGATGTGGTTGTTGGAGAGTATTCATGTAATGTGTACGCAAATCTTAAGCCTCTTTGAACTTGAGGATAATGGCATCCGAAACTGATGTTTGTGTGATTTACATGTGTATATGAATTGCATTCTAAGTTCAAAATCCACCTGAAGAGTTACATTAAATTCTGTTCTTGAATTAATAGCCAATCATTTTACCTTACTGAAAGTGAGTTGGATGGATGCAAATCTCCATAAACTATGAAGTTGTTTACTTTTCAAAGCCATTCATCAATGAGATTATAGCCTTTGAGTCTTGGAGGGGTTTAAGTTGGTTGCCCTTGAACCACCAACTCGCACATTTTGGCTTATTTCTGGCAACACTAGAAAATTTTGAGAAAGACGATCTTATTTTAGAGATATTTTCGTTAGGATTGCAAACATTAGTCAATTGAAATTCACATCTGTCGTTTTTATACAATTTTAACCCCTAAATATCAAAAGTTGCAAATCTTGGGCATTCTCCCATGATTGCAATTTATATTTTCATTTCTTGAAATTTGGTATGAAAAAAAGATAAGAGCTATGTGAGGAAATGATTTTTATCCTCATCAGACCTAACAAAAAGAAGTTATGTCATCTTTTTTTAAATGTTAACTACCGGCACTAAAGGCAACTTCAATTTTTTTGCTACAACCTTCTATTAAATATGAGATTTGAAACATGTATGTCACATTCTTTTATTTGAGATTGACAAAAAGAAACAACCTCCTATTCTAAAAAGAATTTCCCTCAAAGTCAAGTTAAAATTTATCACCATTTTCATACAAGCTGCACAATACAAATTTCATTTCCTCACTAGGGTTGGAGACCTTCAATTTTTTCTCATTCAAAGTTTTCTTGCTCACAAAGAAGAGTGAACCTTTGTTATGATTGTTTGTATCTTCATTAATAGGGTATAAGAAATCGATTAAAAATCAAATGTGAATGGTAATGTTTAAACCTCTCTTCATTAGTTAATTTTTTTTTATGTGCTTCACTCCTTTGTTCCTTCCAAAAACTACTGGACATCGAACTAACATCGTGTACTGGACATTGTAATGGTATAATGTCTAGAACTTTTGTAATGTAAAATTTTGACACCAAGTGAAGTCAGTCTACTGATTTTTTTCAAGGTAGAGAAGAAGAAAACCTTTTTCTTGACTTCAAACTCTACAATCTTTCAATCCGTGTGGTCAAAGTTTATAAAATTTGTGAGCATGTGATTTTAGTGGTAAGAATTACACATGGCTTGCTTTTCTGTTTTTCACTCTTTGCATTAAAATACGCAGTTTTGATGTTTTTGGTGAGAAGGAATTTTAGGGGTTAACCCCTAAAGGACCAAATCTCCTTCGGGGGGATTTCTGATTTTGGGCAAGTTCCTAAAATTCGAAAAAATTCCTTTTTCTCTGAAATTTTTATTCTAGATTGCCTCTGATAATAGCTTCGTGGAGATATTTTTATTTTATTTTTTGGATGTGTGGTCTGAAAGTTAGTACCACTTAAAGCCAAAAGTGGGGACTCCGGGCACCTCCAAAAATTTTGACAAAAGTTTCTATTGACATTGAGATTTTTCACACATATAAAGAATATTTCCTTCTTTGGAAATTTTCAAAAAAAAATCTTGTCTTTAGTGTAAAAAGGCATTTTATTCCAAGTCAAACATTTTCACACATTGTCGGGCCACGAGGGAAAAACAATTCATCTTTCCTACATAAAACCTAGAGATCTTCATATTTTTCACTTTTAATTTTTTCAACAAAAATATGTGGTGAAAACCTTCTTATTGACCGTTTGGATTATCATTCAAATACATACGTAGTTCACAAAAAAATAAAACGTGAAATGGCAATTTTTGAACCTCCACTCCTTGCAGACTTGTTTTGAACATGCTACACCCCTTTTTTACCTCTAAAAATTGGTGTGTTGAGAAATAAAATCATGCTTAAGACAATGGAGAAAGATTTAGATGTACAATGCAAAAATTTGATACAAAGTGAAGTCAAAGTCTGCTGATCAACTCAACACAGGGAAGAAAATGAACCATAGTTTTGACTTTAAACACTAAAATCTATCAATCCGTGCGGTGAATTGAAACCAAAATTTTATATGTAGAAGTCTGTTTTAAGATCTTACGGTTGAATTTCCAAAATTCACTTTAAAATGTGATTTTCATGTCTCTTTTTGGCAATGGCAGTTTTGGACTGGTTTTAGAGCGAAAGTGGTTGTGGTCCTTTAGGGGTTAAAGTGCAAAGTAATCTCAAACCCATTTTCAAATCCTAATTTGCTTTGTTCAAACATTTGTGTTCATACTTTTGCTCTTGAATAAATTCAAAATTACAAACCCAAGATTTTGATTTCAACCAATAGTAAGGTGACTAATAAACTAATTGATGTTTAGAAATGATTGTCACAAGTGCTAATGGATTTTCCTTATGTTGGTTTCAAAAATAGCTGCATGAAGAATTATGGGGTCAATATTTGTCAAAATAACAAGGCTTCAATAAAGAAAGTCTTACAGAATAGAGTTATTTGTAAAGTCAATCAAAGATTAATAAGATATTTCATATTTTAATTTTAAAACTACTACTGAATTATTGTTAATAGAGAATCAACTTGGAAGAGTATAATCATTTAGTGCCTGAAGCATATTTCTACATAACAAAGATTTGTGCTCATTTTTTTTTGGAAATAAATTTGATGGAATATTAATTTTAGTATCTAACCTTACAAAATTGAACTCAAGCCATGACCTAAACCTTGGAGAGAATTGCATAACATCCAATGTTTGATGTAGTACATTATAGCGTTTAAAGTTATTATAAATTGGTGGTGAAAATTGTGAATTTTGGAGGGTGTATTACTTTGTCAATCCATAAATAATTGCAAAAAAAATCATACTTTGAATGAAACACGTTTAGATGTGCATTAGGTTGATAGCTTTGCATTGACACATCATATATAAAGTAAACATTTATACATGACTAGGGTTGGTACCTGTCGTCCCGACGGGGAGAGCGGAGGGTGGTGTGTTAAATTTACGTTTGTATGTTTTGTATTTTAAAACCTATAAGCTCAAATCGAATCTAAATGGAAAAGTACTTATATTTTTGGAGTGCATCTAAACGTCCCTAGATTAAATCCACTCCAAAAATAAAGTACTTTTGCTTTACATTTGCATTTTGATCCACCCTTTGTGCACATAAGTATATTTTGCACGTGACCGGGAGCAGCGGACGGACATACTGACGCCTTTTATATAGGTAGATTATTGATGATTTTTTTACTTTTGCCTAAATGATTGTATACAAAAATGATCTAAAACTAATACGAATGAGAATGGAAGTTTTGTATGCAATGAGAAAGATCAACAACCACAAAACAATGAAGAGTCTCTTAGAGACAATTTCCAATCAAAGTTTAAGACCAAAATCATTTTGCATTTGTATGAAATATAACATAGTATGTGGCAAGTATTTGTCGGTATTCATGTGTATATGGTGTATTTTGAAATGTATTCCTAACTTTTCCGTGACTCCTATAACTCCAAATTGTGATATAATTTTTGCAAAGTATACCTGTAATATGTGCGCAAATATGTTCTTCAAATTTCACAACCTAGTTCCTTATAGATTTCATGGAGATTGAGATTTAACACATCTAAAGGCCACATTTGGGCCTCTCGGGCATTAAAGGATTTATAGTCTCTTAACCCAAGGTAGAAGTAATTCTAGCCACCTTCAAGAGGGAAGGAGAGGTCAGGTTGTACCATAGATCTGAGTCACCTTTCTCTTCTTTGCGTTTATTGTAGAAATTAGAACCATATTAGATTGAGTTAAACCTTTAAAGGTGTGAGAAGCCGGATTTGGGTTGCAATATGATGTTTTATATATATTTGATATACAAGGTGTAAGAAATCATGTATACAACAGAGTTTTCCTAAAAGTAAAAAGAGGTGACTCCGCATGTCACCTCGAACTTTACGGTCTTATGTTAGTAACTGGGACTACATGCACATGGTGACTTGGCTTGGGAAAGGTGTGGGGTTCCATTGATCAACTTTTTGGGAACTTGGGGTACTACGGGGAGCTTTAGCTTGCATGGGGTAGGGCCCAAGAGCCTTGATTGCCATTACTACTCATGCATTTCATTGATGCAGAAAAAACGAGTATGAAAGTATTTGACAATCTATTCTAGTGCATAAAAAATCTCACTCTATATGACACTCATTGACATCATCTTTTTCCTCTTGGGGAAGCACTTTCAGGAAAACTCTAATGGGTACAAAAGTTTGTAATTGTGTTGAGCCGGATCCAACAACACATGACATTAAAAATTTAGATCATTATTGCACCTACTACATGTTTGAGAACTTGCAAAATGGTCATGTATATTGCATGAATGATGTTGTATTCAAACATGATAAGGTTAAGATATTGAAATAACCACCAAATGAAAGATGTTAGTTGAAGAATCTTCAATCCAAAGGTGTATGTCTTGCTAAATTTTGATACATTTTTTTAATTTCTAAGAGTAAAATACGTGACCATATATATGGTCCCTAACGAACCTTTCAGGGTTAATACCTAAAAAAAAAACAGGAAAATAATGGTCTGTGGTATATGGTTCTTCAGAGTTTGGATGGTGAACTTTCCCACATTCCCAGAGTATCTCATTTATTGGCCAATTCCCTTGATACTCTTCCCATCCCACATTCCCTACCTCATTAAAAATTGGCTCAATGATTCTATCCCACAAGTAAACAAACATTTTGGTGTGTGCTTCTTTCGAGGGATCAGAACACAAACATTCTTTGGCCAGTAAGGAAGTCCCTTGGGATAGAGTTGGAAGATGTCCCATTGCCCATCGAAAAAAAAAACTTGTTAATTTGTGGTCTGACCAACAACCTGCATGTGCAATTTTTTCTTCTACTCAAAAGTAATGGGAAGTCTAATGGCATGGGGGTTTGCGCAAAACTATCAATTGATTGAGCCAAGAGGACCACTTGGTCGAGTTGACTTGCTATACAAAACCATCATCCACTCTTAGTACAATACCTTACATGAAAATTAACAGACATGGTTGCCAGAACTATAATGAATACTTTTACTAGCCTCATGAGTTCAACGTTTATCGGCTGCCAATTTGATTGCTTGATTGCCAGTACCGGTAGTACTACGTCAGTCATTTGATGTCAGAAAATTTCTGATTTTTTTACTCACCTCATGATTCTAGAATAAAATATCTTTTTAATGGCAAGGACAATGCTTGCCTGATTGAATGACCATTCCACAACCATCACCACTGAATAAACTTGTAAGGGTTCATGTTGGGTCATCCCAAAAAACTTTATATGTGTACGGGCACTTCCCGACAAGACACTCAAGTTTTTGTGGGCTCCCCAAGTCTGACGCTTTGATTCCCCCCCCCAACCCAACTCCAAGTGTCCACAAATGGGCTTTTTCAGAATTTCAGCATGTTTATTAATACCATTTTTTAAAAAGCTGCCTGAAACAGATTTCTTTTATTATTATTATTATTTTTTTTATTGACGAGAAAATTTACTGTGTTCTTTCACTAATTTTGAGATTTTGCATACAATTAACCAAGATAACTCTCTTTTGAGAATGTACAAATGTAACAATTTCCAATGCAAAATTTCCTTCTCTTTCACTTTTGTAGATACACAATTTTCCACTAAAAACCATATAATCAAGCATTTTATTGTGTAGAAGAACTTCAATTTTCTCAGTCTTTTTGCACCTTTCAGATATGGAAATATGACTTGAACATTTTGTAGTCCAAATTTTTTACTAGAAAAGGTCTCTTAGGAATCAAATAGATTTTTGTACAATAAACCTTCTAAAATGATTCAATTTAAAGTCAAGGAATTGTAGAAGAAGAGCCTGTATATAGACTTGTTCAAACATTCTATACAAAGGGGATTATATTTATACTAAAAATAAAAATAACTCAACCTTTATTAGCTACAAAGGAAACGAACTAGTTTTTTAAAATTTAAACTAATAACTTTAGTACCACAAGTTTTGACTTAAGGCATGGTTGAAGTGTTTTAACAATTATATTTCTTCTTGCAAAATCCTATCCAAAGTTTCAATATTTAATATTTTATATCCTCTTTTTGTCGTTTCTTTTTCTTGGAACTTTAATTAGCTATAGATATGGGAGAGCTTAGTGGTCTCTCAATTAAAGTCCTTATTAAATCAATGGAAGAGTTTGGTGGTCTCTACACTCCAATTAGTACTACACTAAAGTTGATTTTTAGTGTTAAGCACAATAAATGACTTGTAAATGCTATAACTTTTTGCTTGTGATGAATATATTTACTAAGTATGTTTACAATGATTTTCTTCTTTAGATAGTATTAATAGTTATCCTCTCAATAAAAATCCACATTGAAAGTAAAAGTCAGAGCATTTCCAAGTCATTTACTCTCCTTAACACTAAATTTTAACTGTAGTTTTCCTTGTCTTTGAATAGGAAGGAGAAGTCATGTTATACCATGAATGTTATTTGCCTTTTTCCAGACTAAATGATTTTCACCTCCTATATTTCCCTTTTTCCTGAAAATCATTTAGTGCTAATTGAAAATGAGATCATAGTTCAAAACTCATAGTACCTTCTTGTGACATTACAAATAAGATGAGAATCAAATGTTTACTTCTTCTCATTACAAATAACTCTAATCTAGAGAGATAGTATTTTATATTTTATTTTGAAAAGTCCATTTGAACTCAAAAAAACAATATTATTCTTATCAAAGGCATGAAAACATCATTTGCATGCTTGGACGTTGGGCAGGGTGCGTGAATCTTATCCCAGCAAGCTGAATTGCTCACCAAATTGATTATTGTACCCAGCAAAGCTTTGCATGCTCATAAATGCTAAACATTGATACACAATGCACAGAATGTGGAACAATATTCGATATTTGAGTTTGTACGGACCAAATGCCTGTCCTCTATACCATGATTCCATCCAACCAGCTCACAACATAATGAGCCTCTTTCAACGTTATGGTACATGTGTACATACCATAGCATCCCTCAAAATTAACACTTCAATATCACTCAACCTCAACCTCCAACGCTAAAACGTCAAATAACCCCGTTTGATGAATACCAAGATAAATGGGCGTGGACCCCTGAGTGTGCACACAGATAAAAGTGTTCATATTTGTAACGAGTTAGAGTTATTTTCTATGTTGATGCAAAGTTACCCCTTTTCCCATTTTTACTTGATTTTAATTGTTAAAACCAGCCCTAAACTAATCTCATTTTCTCAAAGGTGGTCATCACTACTCTAAAGATGACATATAGTGTAGTGGTACAAATAGTGTACTTACTGTAGTATACTATTTATTAACAAGTTGGCAACTACACTAAACACTGAATATAGTGTAGAGGGATTATTGATGTAGATCACCCACACTAATTTCCATCAAAGCATGTGCATGCCAAGTTCTGATTGGGTATTTGTTCTCAAGCAAGTGTGTGTTAATCAACAATTGCATGTAAATTTTCAATTAGTGTAGGAAATTTCAAATAGTCTAGTCTACACTATATTCAGGGAACGGTGTAGTGTTAGCCACCATTGTCATTTATAATAATCTCTAATCATCCACCTACCCTAGTACACTATTTGTAAAAAGGTTACAAATAGTAATAGCCCCTAATCAACCACCTACCCTAGCACAAAAAATTGATGTATATTTATTTTATATTTAGATAATATTTAGAGAATATATAATGAATAACAAATGTGTAATTAATGTATATTTATATATTTAATGAAAATTTAATGTATATTTTTTATAAATATTCAATGAATATTTAATTTATATTTAATGTGTATTTGGATATTCAATGAATATTTAATGCATATTTATTGAATATCTAATGCATATTTAATGTAAATTTCTATATTTATTGTATATTTATGTTTTTTTCCTTTCCCAATATTCCTTTCCTTTTTTATTGTCCTTCTAAGTTCAAGTTATTCTTTTTCCAATCTTATATTTACAACTTCATCTTCCTTCCATATGTACTGTACATCCTACTTTGTCCAATTTTGGGGATTTTCCTTATGTTCCATATCTACATTCTATTTTTTCCAATTCTCTTGCAAATTATTGTTTTCTAAATGCACTCGAAATCTTCTTTACTTTGATGCTCCAAATGTACACATAATCATTTTCTAGATTCCACAAGTAAAAAAACCTTACCTTCCACTATTTTTTGGAATTGACATTTAGTGTAGGTGAACCTCTAGTTTGGTGTTTTTTAATTAGAAAAATGCTTGCCGAATTAAGTGGAAAAATATTTAATGAAATTGCTGAAACTAGAAAAACTAAATATTTACAGATTTTGTCACAAGGTTTGACATTAATGGGAATTTGGGCTTGGAAAAAGCCTCCATCCTAGGTTGTGCATGCTTGAAGGCTTCAATTTTGAATCCCTAGGTTTTGAGTTCAAGCCCCATGGTCGTAAAATGTACTAAATATAATCATTTGTGATTTCCTCCCAAAAGTTAGTTTATTGTTATTTTGGATGCCAAACGGCCTTTCCTCACTATAATTAACTAATGAGCATGGAGGTGCCAAACTAGAGGTTCACCTACGGTAGTTGATATTTAGCGTATAGTTTTACCACTACACTAATTGCAAACTTCACAATTAGTGTATGGGTTTGTATATAGTGTCCCCTACACTAAATGCCATCGTTAGTGTATTTCTAAGTTGTGGTTAACCCCCATAGGACCAAGACTATGTTTCTCTAAGATGAGATGTCACAAAATTAATTTAAATTTTGTTTTACTATTTTCAGTCGTAGGATCTTTAATTTTAATACTACAAGGACACACTCATTTTTTTTGTAAACTTTGACCGCACGGATTGTTAGAGCATTTGAAGAGTGCGATATAGTTCTTTTCTTCCATGCGCCGACAACATTAGCTTGCTGCGACTCAAGATAATGGCATTTTTTTACACTACACATAGCATAACTCTTATAGATCCATGTTCTACCTAGTGTTAGGTCATTGCACGCCAAAAATCACAAACAATGGAGGTGTTTAGTATAAGAAAAATGGACTTGCAATGACTAGGGATATAGAAAGTGGCCCTTTACATGATAAAGCAATTTTATTTTTCCAAATTAAAAAAAATGTTGGATCTCAAATCCAAATAGTCAGTATAATTATTTTGACTTAATCTGAGAACAAAAAAAATATTAAAAAGTAAAATCCTTAATGTCTAAGCGTTTTAAAGTGAAAACAATGAAGGTTTCCAAGAACTTTCCTTTGCTACTACAGGGCTCAAAAAAGTGCAGTAGTCAATACTATAGTACTACTATTCATCTCTATGGTACCCTGCCGAGTTGCTCAAAAGTTGAGCTTTTTATGTTTGAAACACCATAACTTTTTCCCTATAGACCCAAAAAAAAATTCCCCGCAAAGAGAATCGGTATTGCTAATCCTCACTAAAAATTCAAAAAGTAAACTTCAAAATTGGATTATTAGGAACCTACCAAAATTGATTTGTACCCCATAGGTACAAATTGTCCTTTAGGGATTGAAGATCACCATGCTTAATAAGGAATTTGGTTGAGACACCACCAAGCTCTTCCATTGATCTAGTAGCTCTTAAGAGTGAGAAAAGAGTAGTATTAAAAGTAAAAGGAAGCTAATCTTACTTAAACTTGGGGTGAGTCTACAAATAATATCAAATCCTAAAAAGAATTACAAAAGTCTTTTTAGAAATGGTCAAATTGCATGCTAATGACAAGAAGGGAATTTATCTTTTAATATGGGAAAGTTTGGGTGCACATAAGATTTTAAAATTATGTAGATAGGTTTGAAATTAACTGTTTCTAATTGTGCTAAAGCATATGTTGTATATTAAAACTTGAATTGGGTGTGGTTTGGGCCTCCTCTTGGTGTTGAGGCCAAACAAGTGGGCATGGACTTAGTGGTGGAATGAACGGACACTTTACTCACGCCAGCCCCCTTCGGAGACCGGCGTTCTTCTTCTTCTGAGGCCAAACAACCTGAACAACATGGCAATGTATCCAACGGGCACTCAAGGGGGCCATCAACAACAGCCATCATGGATAATTTGAGTCTTTGACAAAGCTTTTTTTTAATCATTAGCAGTGGTTAATTCTCGGGTTTGATTTCGGTTGCAGTAGCATTTTCTGATGTTTAATGGGTTTTCTCATGTGGGAATTTTGGTGATCTATGTGGTTTCTTGCACAACTTGATTTGCTTCTTCAGGAGATGGCATGACTTGATATCCTTTGACAGGTTAATTGTGTTCACCAATTCACATTCGCTTTTCCGGTTTGCCACATTTCCAAGGCTTGCAACTTTTGTCCGGCAAAGCAGGAATCCTTTAGGAATAGTTCTTCCTGCTCCTTGCAGCAGCAGCAGCAGACTTCTTTGGTTTTTGGGCTCGTGCTTGACATTTTAGCTGAGCTCAACAACAACAGATCTTCAACAAAATCATACAATATAATAGTAAGAGATGCCACAGTACAAGTAAGATGCCACAACACAACAACAAAACACTTAACACTAAACAGTAAACTATTAGGAAACAATTGTTGTGATGAAGCTTTCAACATGATCCAGGCTACAATGAGCATTAGATCCACATCTACTAGGTGATTGCATCATGAAATATACTAACATGACCATAACTTTTAGTAGCAGTTCACATTGTATCTAATATTCAATGAAACAGCTTCATCCTCTGGTCAGTTTGTACTGTGCCCCAAATCAAATCAAAGCAAATTATGCAATGTGCAATCAGCATTCACAACCTTAACCGATACAGGCCCAAGGCGTCTTAGAGGAATCTCTACTCCGTTGATTAAGATTTGCTTTGAGAATATAACCATAGGATCTTCTTCTAAACTTGTATGAGATGATATGATTAAAATTTTGTGAACTTTGGCCATACAGATTGAAAGATAATTACAAAGTAAAAAAAAATTGTACCCCTCAGTACAACAAAATGACAGATTCCTTTCACCTCCAAAAGACTAGCTCTCGAATAAAAGATACAGTACCAGATTTGATCAAGAATTGAGATATTCAGGAAAATCCAATGCATACTCGTCCTCCGTGTAATTGGGCAGCTCTGGGATCGAAGAAACAAACAACCAAATAACAGTGCAGCAAGTTAACCAAGCAGGGGTTGAAAAGATAGAGCAAATAACTAATGCACCAGGGTGTCTTTCTGACAACCCCGTTGCAGGTATAAAACAGGCCAACACTAGAATCTCTCATATATCAGAGAAAACGGTCGATCATTCACAGCCCTGACTTCACGACGAAGCCAGACCTGAAATTAGCAATGAAGCAAAAAATAAATTCCTATTCTGTTCAAGGAAAGCATTAACTCGCCTACTACTCAACAGTGCCTAAAACAGTCTCTCTATCCAGTGCTTCTTCTTGCTTTGTTGTTGTTGCTGTTGTTGTTGTTGTGGATGTGCATAAGCATATGAGTAGATATCTGACAGTATGGAACAGGTGAGATTCAGACATGCTGTTAAAGGCATAACCTGGGAGAACATGGCGCCCGAAAATCCCTCAAGCTACAAGAGGATAGGAGCGAAAAAAGAGTTGGAAACCAGAGAATACCTATCAAAATTGCTAGTAATCTCTGTTTTATATATAGTTCAGGGTAATTTTGCTATTTCTGACGAAACTCGGAAAATTTTCATCGGCTCGATACAAACATTAAAAATGATGCATGATGCATCATTTATTTTCTTATATCTGAATAAGTTGAAGCGAAAAGGAGATGCATACAAGGGAGGATAAAATTATGCAATAACTCACCTCCGGTAGGGTAGATTGAGTTGTAGTGGATCTCAGCCCAGAAGCTTAAATAGATCTCTGCATACATGGCCACATAAACGAGAAAATTAGTGAAGGAACTAGTCTGGCTTTCTGGTTCAGAATTTAACTGAAATAACCAAGTTGAGCTGGGCTGAATGGTAGGAAAGAAGACCTCTTTTGGACTTCTGTTCTGCAGGTTTAATCTCAACGAAGCAAGTGTCCCTGAAAGACGTGATTAGAGATATCCTTACGCCAAACTGCACCCAAACCCCAAATGTTGCTTGTTCATTCACTGATACCCATTTTGCAAAACTTCCTAGAATGTCCAACGGCCAAACGAATAGGAATAGGGTAGAATGAGTTACATGATCGGACGCCGCTTGCAGAGTAACATGGTCGCCCCACTCACCGTTCCTGCAATATCACATTAAAAAACAACGGTTAGTGTGCAACTCATAATGAGGACCGAGCGTAGTCCAGAACCAGTAAGTACTGAAGACATACTTCGCCATGTTCTTCATATAGTCGGAGTATTTCATGGGCACATAGTTCTGATACACCTGCGGAAATGACTTCAGCTGTTCCCATCCCACACAAGTTCAGAGTTTTTAGCGCTGCTTGCATAGAAAAACAGTGGTTATTATGCAACATACCACGATGTAAAGTAGACAACAAAACCACTCTAACTCGCAGCAATGTTCTCTGTTGCCAGACGGTGCAGAGCAGCGAACCTGCTTCACGACCTGCTTCCTCACATATTTGTGATGCTCCGGAGTGCGATATAATTGATCAGAAAGAGCACGAAACTGTCACAGGCAGATTAAACACAAAATGGTCAAGCCGGGGCACGGTCCAAAGTTGAAAAGGGAGGCTTCTTCAAAAGAAGCATCCCCTTCCCGTAAGAGATCAAAAAGTACCTGGCAGTTTCCATCGCCTTTGATCTTTTGTTCTGTCAATCCATACAATTGCAGCCTGTAAGCATGCAACATGCCATAATTATAGTCATTCTCTTCTCACCATGTTCACAAAAGTGAGAAAATTCTTATTCCAAAGCACTCGAAATGAAAAGAAGTTCACCTATCCGCAAGCCGTCTGTGGTCGGCAGACGCGTCCTCATAAGTTGGAAATGCTTGATTTGTCCGAGGAACATGCTGCAGACAAAAAAGCGGTTTCAGAAGCGGAAAAATGTGGTCAACCAGTTTTGAGAGCATTGAAATCGTGTTCATCCTAACTCTACCTTGAAGCCTACACACCTTCATAGATTCCAGCTTTGTGAGCCGATTTGCCACTTCTCTGTCCATGTGCTGGTACTCTTCAGAGAGTGCTAACGCAATTTGTCGATCATCCTCATCGAGGGTGTAGGGGTCCTGCGAGCTTGAGGTCGTTGACACTGAAGCTGCCTTCCGTCTTTCCATGTCTTCGTTGGAGCCCTCCCAGTTGTAAACAGTCACATGACCATAATTATCCTCTACTGGCGCCGAAGTGGTGGCCCCTTGCGCATCTCTCTCTGTATGATCCGAGCTCCCTTCCCCAGAACTGCTGTCTGAAGCTGAATTCTCAGCCCAACTCTGCACAAGAACAGATTCCTGACAACAAACCAATATCACCACATAAATTCACCATGTTGATACAGTAAACCTGCACAAAATTGCATTTTTACCCCCTACGACGAATAGAAGGCAGCTTATCACACCTTCTCAGCCTAACACAACAGCAGCATGTAAACTCACCATGTTGATACAGAGAAACTGCTCACATCAGATCTTCTTCTACAACGAATAAGACCATAACAAGGTCAACGGATCACACCTTTTCTTTGGCAGAAGCCTGACCAGCAGCTTCGGCAGCAGCTAATTTTTGAAACTCTTCATGTAGCGCTTGAGCAATCAGGGCGTCGTTCGCAGTATTGGGCGGTAACTGCAACGGTGGCTCGGAGTACTGCACAGGGACATGCACGCTTTGAGCTATGGGTTCACCAAAGTCGTTCACTGGGATGATGTCACTGCTCTTGATTTCCACAACAGGCAGGGCTACCGGTTCATTGACTTTGCGTTTGGTTTCCACAACAGGCAGGGCTACCGGTTCATTGACTTTGCGTCTGGTTTCCACAACAGCAGGTTGGGATGTCACCGCTGGATTCGCTGGAACGATACCACTGGTTCTGCTCACTGGTTCGACGACACGGGTTCTGCTTTCCGCATCTTTCTTGACTTCGTACACTGGTTTGGCGTCGCTGCTTCCTGCATCATGTGCCCAATACCCGCTCCCTTCAAGCTCATGAAGGCCCCATCGCACAATCTCACTTGTCACCATCGCTAGCGCTCAATTTATTCAACTATGACGCAATCTAAAATCCTAAAAGATATGCGGCTAGAGTGACAAATTCCTTCACAACTGCCTCGCTTTCTCAACCCTGGTTGCCCTTCCAACCTATCTGCGAACAAGCTCTGTATCGACCGACTAACCCTGCAACTTTTTCCTCACAAATGCATCGTGCTTGCATAGACGCCTGATACCTGCCCACACAGACCAAATCCTCATGCAATGAGACCGCGTGCAAGCGAAATCAACCCTTAGGTCACACACAACACCTTCCTAATCATTAAAAAAAGAAAAAGTAAATCTCCGCCGAAATACTGAACCCTAAAAGGCGCAGAAACCAATCCAAACTAGGTCTCAGGCTATAAAACTCATCAAATCCACACATGAAACCCAGATCACATGCCCAGAGAAACACACCCAAACTAACAAAAACCCCTCAACCAACGACACTTTCTTCTCCAAACGATAAAAATGCACAACCATCCCACGAGATGACGCAAAAGCCACTCCCCAACCAATGCCACGTAACTGTAAAACCAATGCAGGGCTAAACCCCAAAATCCAGAAATTCACACCCAAAATTCTTTGAAAACTAGAATTCCAACCCTAGCAAGAAACTGCAACAAGAAGCATACCAAAGGATCTGCTGCTGCAGGAGACGCTCCGACCATAATTGGCGCAAATTGAGAATCCGGTGCGTGGTGGAGGGATTGTGGGAGGAGGAGGGGAGCTGCAGAAGCAGGGAGAGGGGCAGAGGTGGGAGAGAGGGGGAGCGAAACGGCAGCTTGAAGCAAACAACGACGGCTCATGGCATAAAAAATTAGTGATGAGTGGCCAATTGCAGCGTGAAAGCGTGCAAGCGGCGTCAGATACAGAAACCGAGGCGAGCGAAACAGAGTGCGATGGAGGAATCGTTGGAAGAGAGGCTGCTATCATATCAGACGTGGAGGATGAACAATTCAGACGTGATGCGCCACCAAGTTAGCAGTGCTACAGTCAGTTAACTTAGAGGCCGCGCTTTGTGAGGCTCGCGCCTGGCCTCGCGCCTGCCAAGTTCCAACGCTTCTCGGAAGATGCCCGGCCTCGTGCCGTGCCAACGAACGAATTATGACATTGCGTGCTGTGTTTCCAACTTGAGTGTTAGGTGGTGAATCCATGCTAATCGCACTGGTATCTCCAGGGTATCTCCACGCCATCACCACAGTATCACCACTGTATCACCATGGTATCGACCTTGCATAAATCCAGTGGTTTATTGTTATGCATACACAAGCGGATAACGGAAAAGAGCATTTATCACATGAAGCATTATTTCATGTGCATTTAACCCCTAAAGGACCACGACCACTTTTGCTCTAAAACCAGTCCAAAACTGCCACTGCCAAAAAGAGACATGAAAATCACATTTTAAAGTGAATTTCGGATTTTCAACTGTAAGATCTTAAAAAAGACTTCTATACAATGGTTCATTTTCTTCCCTGCGTTGAGTAGATCAGCAGACTTTGACTTCACTTAGTATCAAATTTTTGCATTGTACAAGGTCTAAATCTTTTACCATTGTCTTAAGCATGATGTTATTTCGTAGCTCACCAATTTTTAGAGGTAAAAAAGGGGTGTAGCATATTCAAAACAAGTGTGCAAGGAGTGGAAGTTCAAAAATTGCCATTTCACGTTTTATTTTTTTGTGAACTACGTATGTATTCAAATGATAATCCAAACGGTCAATAAGAAGGTTTTCACCACATATTGTTGTTGAAAAAATAAAAAGTGAAAAATATGAAGATCTCTAGGTTTTTATGTAGAAAAGATGAAGTTTTTTTCCCCCGTTGCCTGAGAATGTGTGAAAATGTTTGACTTGGAATAAAATGCCTTTTTACACTAAAGACAAGAATTTTTTTGAAAATTTCGAGAGAAGGAAATATTCTTTATATGTGTGAAAAATCTCAATATCAATAGAAACTTTTGTCAAAATTTTTGGAGGTGCCCGGAGTCCCCACTTTTGGCTTTAAGTGGTACTAACTTTCAAACCACAGATCCAAAAAATAAAATAAAAATATCTCCACGAAGCTCTTATCAGAGGAAATCTAGAATAAAAATTTCAGAGAAAAAGGATTTTTTTTTCGAATTTTAGGAACCTGCCCAAAATCAGAAATCCCCCCGAAGGAGACTCTAGTCCTCTAGGGGTTAAAGTGGATCTTGTTGTGGGACATGGAATGGCATTTGAGGTATTAATGGTACATATTTATGAGATTACATTTAATACTCTATCTATATCATTCTCATGGGTCTTTCATAAAGGTTGTGTTTCTTTTCACTTGACACCAATAGCATATCACAATCCCATATTGAATATGAGCTTTGGTTTTAAAATGATGGTGCACATACCCTTCTCTTGAATTTATAAAATAAGTGGCTTGTGAATACAAAAATAAAACAAACAAATTTTAAAAATTGAAGGTTTTCTTGAGAAACTTAAAATCATATTGATAGTCGGTACTTTGCATTATGTGTAATATTTTAGCAAAAAGGCATTTTTGAACGAAATGGTAAAAAATGACTTGTTGGCATTCTTTGGTAAAAAATTGTTACAAGTGTTGAATATGATGATTCAATAATGAGTGTTGAGTCTTTTTGGAGGTAAAGTAGCCTCTCTAGAGTGGAGCAAAAGAAACATGTATACCTGTGGTAGACATTGGCAAAAGTGAGAAAAATATATTGAGGTTCTGAATATTTTCATGTTTGACCTTTAAAGGCCCGAAGGCTTTTCTTTTACCCAAAAAACATTGCCGCTTTAAAAGTGTCATAAATATATATAAAAACTAAATGAAAACTTTTTATTCTACAAATTTGTGGTACACATGTCATAGATGATGTCAATCAATATAGTCTAATAAAGTTACATGATGTTTTAGTGTCAATTAGCTATCTAAAAATTAGGATATTGGCAATTTAACTTAGAAAAATATAAGAATAGATATTCCAATAAGCTAACCTCCAATAATAATGTCATAAAGATTCATCTTAAAAACATCTTCAAGTCAAAAAAATCATGAAAAATATAATATAATCAAAACATAAATCAAACTTGTGTTGCCAAAAAATGGCCAAATGTTTATGAAGATAAAAGAGAATAAATTTAGACTTCCATCTTCAAAAAAGCTTGATAAATTTTTAGAACTTCTGAAATTGAGCTCAAATTTTTAGTAAATTTTTATACCGTAAACTTGAATTGAGATTTTAACCCCATAAATCTTAGATGAAGAAAAAACAAATCTTCAACAGTTTAGTCATCCAAAGTGTCCAAAAATGATACTAGATGCCTTTAAAGGTTAAGCAAAAGTGGATACTGAAAAAAACAAGGACAAACTTTAAATTTATTTGTAAAAATGTTGGTCATGAAATTGCAATTGGGTAAAGATATCAAACCAAACATAGTTAGTTATCAACAAACTTGCAAATTTGACAAGTTAAGTCACAAGCCACCACATCACTCTACTTTAAAGTATAGACGGGCACCCTATGAGCGTGCGGTGGTGCCGCTTCACAGTTGAGGTGCAACGAGGTGAAGGGAGGAGGAAGCTCTGGCTGGAAAAGAAAAGTCGGGGTTTGGAAGGCGGGAATAGGAGGCGGAGAGGAAGGCGGGTATGGAAGGCACAGAGGAAGGCGGATCAACACACAACGCCGGATCATCACACTACGCTCGAGCGCAGAGGCGTGCGCCGTCTCACGCAGAGGCGTGCGCCGTCTCACGCAGAGGCGTGCGCCGTCTCACGCAGAGGCGTGCTCCGTCTCACGCAGAGGCGTGCTCCGTCTCACGCAGAGGCGTGCTCCGTCTCACGCAGAGGCGTGCTCCGTCTCACGCAGAGGCGTGCTCCGTCTCACGCAGAGGCGTGCTCCGTCTCACGCAGAGGCGTGCTCCGTCTCACGCAGAGGCGTGCTCCGTCTCACGCAGAGGCGTGCTCCGTCTCACGCAGAGGCGTGCTCCGTCTCACGCAGAGGCGTGCTCCGTCTCACGCAGAGGCGTGCTCCGTCTCACGCAGAGGCGTGCTCCGTCTCACGCAGAGGCGTGCTCCGTCTCACGCAGAGGCGTGCTCCGTCTCACGCAGAGGCGTGCTCCGTCTCACGCAGAGGCGTGCTCCGTCTCACGCAGAGGCGTGCTCCGTCTCACGCAGAGGCGTGCTCCGTCTCACGCAGAGGCGTGCTCCGTCTCACGCAGAGGCGTGCTCCGTCTCACGCAGAGGCGTGCTCCGTCTCACGCAGAGGCGTGCTCCGTCTCACGCAGAGGCGTGCTCCGTCTCACGCAGAGGCGTGCTCCGTCTCACGCAGAGGCGTGCTCCGTCTCACGCAGAGGCGTGCTCCGTCTCACGCAGAGGCGTGCTCCGTCTCACGCAGAGGCGTGCTCCGTCTCACGCAGAGGCGTGCTCCGTCTCACGCAGAGGCGTGCTCCGTCTCACGCAGAGGCGTGCTCCGTCTCACGCAGAGGCGTGCTCCGTCTCACGCAGAGGCGTGCTCCGTCTCACGCAGAGGCGTGCTCCGTCTCACGCAGAGGCGTGCTCCGTCTCACGCAGAGGCGTGCTCCGTCTCACGCAGAGGCGTGCTCCGTCTCACGCAGAGGCGTGCTCCGTCTCACGCAGAGGCGTGCTCCGTCTCACGCAGAGGCGTGCTCCGTCTCACGCAGAGGCGTGCTCCGTCTCACGCAGAGGCGTGCTCCGTCTCACGCAGAGGCGTGCTCCGTCTCACGCAGAGGCGTGCTCCGTCTCACGCAGAGGCGTGCTCCGTCTCACGCAGAGGCGTGCTCCGTCTCACGCAGAGGCGTGCTCCGTCTCACGCAGAGGCGTGCTCCGTCTCACGCAGAGGCGTGCTCCGTCTCACGCAGAGGCGTGCTCCGTCTCACGCAGAGGCGTGCTCCGTCTCACGCAGAGGCGTGCTCCGTCTCACGCAGAGGCATGCTCCGTCTCACGCATGGTCTCTTTACACTTTACCCATTGCACTTTATCCATCACCATAAAACCTAGCCCGTAACACCATATTCATAAAAAGTGCACATAGATGGGTGCACTTTATTTTAGATCAAAACTACAATCACAAATGATTAGTACATTTCTACATATAAGTTCCTAATTGCATTGCTAGTAAATTTGGGACACTATTAGTTCAATACGTTCATAAGAAGCTCTACAACTAAAAGCTGAAAGGTTAGAAGTGGAGGGGGTCCAGTTTAAGCTCGACCTTTTTTTTTTAAAAAAATTGCACATTCTAACTTTTTAACCCCTAAAGGACCAAGTGTCACGAAATGGCAATTTGAAAATTTGGTCAGGTTCGTACAATGTCAATTTCCAACATTTCTCTTTGAAATTTTTACTATAGAAAAGCATTACCAAGACCTTAGTGGTAGAACAATTTTTTCATAAATTGGGCATTTGATGAAAAAATTAGAGGGTTTTGAATTTCAAATAGGGAGAGCGGGCACCTCAGGCACCTCCAAAAACTTTTGCTAGGACACTCTATTGAATGTGAAATTTTCAATACTTACTAGTAATATTGTTTCCCTTCATGTTGTCAAAAAAAGTCTCTTGTCTTTAGTGAAAAATAGCATACCAACCCAAGTCAAACATTTTCACACATTGTCACTCATTGTCGGGCAAGGTACCAAAAAAGCTTCTTCTTTTCCACATAAAACCTAGATATCTTTATATTTTTCACTTTTTATTTTTCCCACAGCAATATGTGGTGTAGATCTTCTTATTGACCATTCGGATTACCAATCTAAAACATTACAAGTTCACAAAAAATTAAAGTGTGAATTGGCAAATTTTGAACCTCCACTCCTTGCACAGTTGTTTTGAATATGCTACACCCGTCCTCTACCTCCAAAAATTGGTGTATAAGGAACTAACATCATGCTTAATGTGGGAGTCTAAAACTCCCACTTGATCGCCCCTACCAAAAAAATTAGTTAAAATAGGGTTTTTAGTATTAGTTATCTAGAAAAGTAGTTAATATTGTGTGAAATTAGATTAGATAGTGGATAGAGAAAATAAAAAAATGCGTAAGTAGTTAATTAGGTTTATAGTGGTGATAAAACCGGGTCTTTAAATCACTAATTTAAGTCCCGGGAAACAATTTCAAAAGACTCCCGGGAGAGATCCTGGGACGTAAGTCTAAAATCACCACTTAAATCTAAATTAACTAGTTAAGTTTAGGAGGTAGTTAGAAGTAGTTGAGTTCTTCTCGATCTTAATTCTTGTTTGAATTAGTAGTAGTGGTAGAGAAAAGAAAAGAAAAGACAAAAAAGAAAAAGATAAAAGAAAAAGAAAAAGAGAAGAAAAAGATTCAAAAATATATATATAAATAAAATAAAAATAACATATCGAGGTATCAACCCGGGTATGAATTAGCCCGTGTACCAACCCGGGTATGGGCTGATACCTGGGTGTCCGGGTATCACCCGGGCAGCAGCCCGGGTAGCTCCAGTAGTCATGGCCGACCTCTCTCTCCCCGAAATTTGACCTCTCCTCTCTAGAAACTCTCCCCCCTCCAGAACTCTTATCTCTCCCCCTCCTTCTCTAAAATCTTTCCGCCCCCTCAAATTTTCTCCTCTATCTCCCTATCTAGTTCTCTCTCTCTCATAGGTTCTTCCTCTCTCTCTATTTAGTCTTTGTTTGGAGTTGGGGTTTGAAGAAGTAGTTGAAGAAGTGAAAAGGAGATGCAACTAGGGCTTTCAGAAGAGGAGGTTTGGAGGAAGAGGTGCACGAGCTAGGGTTTGGTGGAAGAAGTGCGCGAGCTAGGGTTTGGAGGAAGAAGTGCGCATTTCCTAGGATTTGTGGAAAAAGAGGAGATAAGTGGCCAAAACAAGAAGATAAAAGAGAGTAAGGAAGGAGGTTGCGGGTGCAACAACAAAGGTGACTCTTGCCCATGTTGGGTTTCTTTTGTTTGTGAGTCTTTTCATCTCTTGTGTACCGGGGTGGCTCCCCGATAACATCCTCCCCGGTCTAGAGAAAAAGTCCCCCAGAGAACTTCATCTAGACCTTATTGTATTGTTTACATATGTAGTTGTTGTCGATTGTCCTAGCATTGTGGCAAGTTGTTATTTTGAATTGTCTCTATCCTTCTATCATTTTAGGTCTTGCCCACAATTCCTATATTTCTCCCGGTCTTCCCGATCAACCGGGAAGAACCTCTTTCTAAGTCCTTGTCTCCAAAATCCTCTCCTAGATACGATTATATGTGACGTTGTGTTGTTAGAATGTTGCTAGATGTGTGAGACACCTATATCCACATATTCTAGCAAAGTGTTCCAGAGTTGTTTACCGGTTGACCGGTAGGCTGGTGTTTCCAGGCCGGACCGGAGTTTGTAATAAGTTAATAGGGAGATTGGTAGAAGTACAAGCATTTTGAGGATTTTTTCCGCCCGGGACAACATGGCTCTCCGGTGAGTCCGGTGGATTCAACATGGCTTCTCCACTCTTTGGAAGAGTGGGGCTTGAAGGTCTATGAGAGAAAAAGAAGCCTCCCGGTAACTTCTACTGGGAAGGAACCGGTAGACCTCCCATCCTCAACCCCGGAGTTCTTGGTGGAGTTCTCTGTGGCTATACTAATCAAGCTTAAAGAGACTCCGTATATATCTATAGATACACTCAACCTTCCAGTGGCTACCGCCACTCCACCAGTAGACCTCCCGGTGGATATTCCCAATCCACCAGTAGACCTCCCGGTTGAGACACCCGACCTCCCGGGGGATTCTATTGACCATGTTGGTACTTCAAGACGTAGTGACAATCCCTATACGTCTCAATCGGAAGAGTCTTCCGGTTGAGTCTTTCTTATATGTTATGTGTTGATTTACCTCACCGGTTGGTGGAATGTTGTTTTAAGTTACTAGAATTAAACACTAGGGTGAGAGTAGTGATGTCGATGGGACTCCATTGCGCACCCGGTCACTACCACTTGAGTGGTTTTTCCGGCTACTTAGTTTTGTTAGGGAAAGGTTCACCGGTCCCGGGACTGGGAGTCTTCCGGTTTACCGTTCTACCGGTAATCCGCCGGTGACTAGGCTACCCTTGATTTTAGGATCTAGATGCCATTTTGTCCTTTAGTGGATTCACTTTTGGAGGATAGCTATTGACTTTAGTGCACCCTCTAGATGCCATTTTGTCCTTTTGGGGACCAGTTTTGGAGGGTAGCTATTGACTTTAATGCACTCTTTAGATGCCATTTCCACCTTTTGGGGCTCTACTTTTGGAGGGTAGCTAGTAGCCTTTGTGTAGTTAAGGGCCTTGGTTTCTTGTGTTAAGTACTCTTCTATTTGTTGATGTGCTCGTGTTTTGCCTTCATTGCTTGTGTCTAGAGTCTTTGTTGAGCTTGTATGAGTAGACCGGGAGAGGGTTGAGTTCTCTTAGTCTGTCTTTGCTAGGTGTGTAAGGTTGTGACTTGTTGTGTGTTAAGTGATTGAGTGTGAGTAGAGACATCCCGAGGAGCTAGGATATCTGGATTAGATAGGTAGAGTGAGGTCCGGGACTTATGCTCTAGACTTTTCATCGGTGAGATCGGGAAGAGTTGCTTTATCGGATGGGATCCGGGAAGCCTATGGCTATTTATGATAGCCTCCCTTAAGTGGGAAGTGTTCGGAATGGTGGGGAGAAGGGGGTGACATCCCCCTTCTTTCGGTACATCGGGAGACATCCCGGCTAAGCTTGAGTCCGGAGAATTCCGGAATTATTACCCTTGCAGTGGATGAGTTTGATGATCCCCGTGGAAGGTTGTTTTGTTCATATGATTTGCTTAGTACCAACTTGTTGTGAGTCCTGTATCTTCTTGCTTTGATTCATTGGGTGTGGTTGTAGTTGGAACCCGGGCTTACGTGCCCTATTTACCGGGACAAGTTCCCGGTAGATTGTGAAGACTAGTAACCGGCTGCGACCTTTGTAACTATTTCAAAGTGTAGGATAAGATTGTGGATATTGTGGCCTCTGGACTGCGAGAACGGAGGGCAGTGACTTTCCGGGCACTGTAAAAACTTACCAGAAATTTACTCTGACGCTCAACAGAGTTTAACTGAAACACATGTGGTTACTTGTTACCGGTTACTAAGGTACCGGAGAAGCCATCCTCCGGGATGTGCCGAGGTATTATGTGTGAATTGTTGTTAAGATTTAAAGAGTTTGATGCACCATAAAAATCCCTGGAAACGATCTGGTAAGGTGGGCTTGCTTAAGGTTAATTTCGGTTAATTTTGAGAATAACGAACCACTAGACTACGACACTTAACAAGATGGTAATGGATGTAGATCTTGTGTAGTTCAAAAATTTGACACCAAGTAAAGTCAAAGTTTGTTGATCCAGTGAACGCAGGAAAGAAAATGAACCATGTGCTTGACTTTAAACGCTATAATCTTTAAATCCGTGCGGTCAAAGTTTATGAATTTTTTTGGGTATTTAACTGAATATCCACCCTCGAAAGGGGGAAGTAGTTCCATACTACCAATCCATGCCCGGTGGGCATGGACTTGGTGGTGGAATGAACTGACATTCTATTCACGCCGGCCCCCTTTGGAGACCAGCGTTCTTCTTCTTCTTCTTCTCCTGTTACTGAATAATTTTTAATTGAGATCCTGCGGTCAAAACTAGAAGTCAAAATTTTTGTTTCTTTCTTTGTTCATTGCACTAGAATCCAACAATTTTGAAGTGTTTTTGGTGTAAAACTACCACAGTAGAAGAAGAACGCCGGTCTCCTAAGGAGGCCAGCGTGAATTCAGTGTCTGTTTGTTCCACTACTAAGACTATGCCCACCGGACAAGGAATTAGTAAGCTGAAACTACTTCCCCCTTTCAAGGGTAGACACTATGTAACAAGTAGCCAAGGGCCACAAAGCCAACCAGGAAAAATAGCAACGAAGGGAGGGGGGGGAAAAGGGGGGGGAAGAGAGAGAGGAGGTAGAGACGAGGAGGGGGGATTGTGTTTCGCAATGTCAGGATTTTTAGGAAATAAAGTGGGTGTGTAATTTTATGGGGGGTCTGGTGTATCGGGAAGGGCTTGGTTGTTTTCAATCTTGCGTTTATGTAAAAAGATGGACATCGTGTGTTGTATGGCAATGGTGTTAATATTTTTGAAAATGTTTGTAATTGTATCAATAGGAATTTTAAAGGTATCTTCGAGGGTTTTTACAGATGGGATAATGGTGGTGGCATGAGTGCCGACAGCGATTACAATAAGGGGGTCTACTTTCCATCCAAGGGCAGTGATGTCATCAATAAGGGGTTGGTATTTATTGACTTTGTTTTCGATTGTTTCTGGGGAGAATCTGTCATTGCAATATGTAAATTCGATGAATTTGATGGTGTAGTCTTGGTTTATGTGGTCGGGTGGGGGGTCATTGTATGGTAGGCCTCTAACGCAGAGTATGTCTGGTTTGAATCGGGCATTGCAGTGGCATCGTTGAGTTTCACATGTACATAGGAGTAGCCATGGTGGAATCGTATTTTCTTGTGGGTAGTTGTTAAAGGTACTGGCGTTCATGAGGATAAAGCATCTCGATTTATTGTAGGAGGTGATTAATTTACGGATTTTCCATACGGCTTTGTTATGTCTTTTGACAATTAGAGAGTGTATGTGGTGGTTATGGCATTTAAGTAGAACATGTAGCCACGTGTCAGGGTCCGTTGAGGTTTATATGGGACATGTAATAGATGGGAATCTTTCTATTCCAAAGAAGAGTTGTTTTCGGTCGTTTCCCACATATTGACCGGTGCGGAATTTGATGATGCATGTTATTTGTGAGTCGGAGATGATGGGATTCTTTCAAAAGTTTGTAGAGAGTTCATTGTCTATTTTGTTGTTGCCAATCCATTTCTCAATGTCAGGGAAGTTTTTCGCGATTGTGTCAAGGTTGTTATAGAGGTCTTGTTTCTTGAGATATTTGTTCAAGAATCTAACCGGGCCTTTATCGGGGATATCTTCTTTAGAAGGCCGATCTTTTTTTTGGAAGTAATATGGGGTAGCATGAGCATGTTCGTGTGGATCTTTGGCATTTTTATGCAATTTTTCACGGCGTTCTTTTGCTAGTTTGTCTGCTTGTTCGTTTCCATCAATATTGGCATAGGGTTGACAATCCTCTAAGTTCACAAACTTTTCCATAGTTTAACAATCCTCTAAGTTCAAAACAAGTTCTATAAGAAGAAAAAGAACTTCGGTCCTTGGTGAGGGCCGGAGTGAATAAAGTGTATGTTCGTTCCACCACTAAATCAATGTCCAACGGACATAAGTTCTACAACTCATGGTTGAAAGGTTAGAAGTGGAGAGGGTCCGGCTTAAGCCCGACCGCACCTTTCAAAATTGCACTCTCTAAGTCTTTAACTCCAATTTTCTAAGTTCATAACAAGTTCTACAACTCAAAGTTGAAAGGTTTGAAGTGAAAGGGGTCCGGCTTGAGCCCGACCCCCCTTTCGAAATTACACTTTCTAAGTCTTTAACTCTAATTCTATAATTTCATATAAAATTCTACACTCTTTGTTTTTAGGGTAGGAGTAGTGGGTGTCAAGCTTTAGCCCGACCCCCACCCATTTTTAAGTTGCACTCTCTGACCTTTGAATACCAATATCATAATTTCATAATAAATCATTGAATTTTGTAATATGTTCATTTGGGCTTCAGTTCTATTAAAGCCATTACAGATTCATCAACATGGAGGTTAAAAAACTCAATAATAAAGTGATGTATTCTATAATGGTATAATGCCCTTGTCGAACGACTTGTAAATTAGATGAGCCAACTTGCGTGAAAAGACATATTTTATAAACCCTAAACTTGCTTGACAAGGAATATTTTACAAACCCTAAACTTGCTCACAAGATTGATACCGCTATACTTCACAAACTTAGGGCCGCTTCACACTTGGTGGCCAAGTCGAGAAGCCGTCGATTTCCACCAATGAGATTACTAGAATGGCCAAAGTCCGGACTTTGGGCCTTCACACTTGTGCCCAAACTCCAAAGGCCGTCGTCCTACATGGCAACACTTTTGGGTAGTTTTGGCGCCAAAGCGACGGCCTCTCGAGCAAAACTTGGGTCGCCCATTTTGCTCGACCCAAACTACAATCGAGAGTCCGTCGATTTTTTTATTAAAATAATCAAAAAGTGACAAGATCTAGACCGTTAGATGAAAGAGACCGAATTTTTGGGCTGATTTTTTTTGGCTGATTTTTTTGGGCTGATTTTTTTTGGAGTAATGATATGAGGTTTGGACTTTGGACTTGGCCTTTGGGGCTTCACACCACGACCGGCCAAACCTTCAATCTATATTATTTAATGTATTTTTTTGGCAAAAAAGTTTGGCCTCTGGCCACAGTTTGGCCACTCATTTTGACGGTCGGCCTCTCGACTTGGGCATAGTGTGAAGCGGCCCTTACTTCTTGTCTTCTCACATACTCCACCATAGGCTCATTTTTCGCTACGCAACATGTTTCCACTCTCTTCACTTTGTTCAAGCAAATTCACCATCTTCACAAGTAAGGTAGAGGCATCCAATTCCGATCACTTAAGCCAGTTCGGGACTCAAATGACATTGTATGTAAAAAAACATTCATGTAGAAAGATGCGGAATTAGGAATGAAACTCAATAAATATTTTTTCAAATTTAATCACAAAGATTTGGAATTGGTATAGAATTTAAAAGCCCAGAAACCACCAGAGCCCATAATCAAATTCTAGAGTAGGTGAGATTTGGTGCCCTCCTTCACCCAATGCCAATAAGTGAGAGTGAGTAAAAGAGAGAAGACATGCCATGGATAATCAACTCATGGAGGGTATCCAATACCAATTGGCTTTGCTTGACTTTCGAGGCAATGCCACCAATGAGAGCTCAATTGAGGTGGAGCAACCCAAAATTGCACACATCATGGCCCAATGCCGATAATGATTGGTGTTTTCAAATTTTGAGTTATCGGTTTTGGGTCACTTCATGCACCATTTCAAGCATTTGCCATTTTCATGCACCATGCCATGCGTGCTCTACTAATCGGAATTGGGTGGCCGATCAGAGTTGGGTGCCTCTACCTTAGCCTCACAAGCCAGCCTTCTCCACTACGTTCACAAGCTTCAAGAGCTCTCTTTGCTCTTATCTCATGTCGACCTTAATTGCAATTCCAAATTCTTCTTACTAGCACGAGATCCAGACTCCATATTGAGAGAAAGTAGAAGAGAAAGTAGATTAGGGTTTGATTGATCAAGTTTTTGGATCTAAAGAGAGTTGAGGGCGAGATTTAGATTTAGATCTAAATGTATGTAAACAAGTGTAAAGTCATAGTTGACTTTGGCATTAGGGCGGACCCACCTAGAAATTAGGGTTTGGAAGGTCTTGGGTTAAAGAGTTGGCTTGACTTGGTATTTTGAGAGGAGAAATTTTGCTTTTCATATTTGCTTGGATGAAATGGTACAGTTTCTTGCATTCTTCCAACATTTGTATTCTTGAATTCTCTCTTCATAAATTAAGAGATAGCTTGATTAGTTGTAGTAGTGATTTTGAATCATTTTTGTGGCAAAAATGATGCTTTCTAATTAATGACGGTTGAGATCTAACGTGCTTAAAAGAACAATTTGTTGTATAATCCATTAGAAAATTTAAAGGATTTTGTCAACTTTTGAGGATTTGAAAAACTTGAAGTTTAGCCATTCGAGGTTGTTAAACCCTTTCATGAGATCATGGTTGAACTCTAATTCGATAAACCAACATATCAATTGGAAGAAAGAAGGTCCGTTGGAGCTTAGGTCTAACCCTCTTTCACTACTAGACCTAACTTTTTGCTTAGAAAAGTTAGAGAATCCAACTTTGAAATGGAGAGGTCGGCCTTAAGCCAGAAGTCCTCCACTTCTATCCTCTAAACTTTGGTATATAGAATTAGTTCTGAACTTATAGAATTGGAGTTAAAGAGTTAGAAAGTGCAATTTTGAAAGGGTAGGTCGGGTTTAGTCGGACCCCCTTGACTTCAAATCTTTCAAATTTGAGTTGTAGAACTTGTTATGAACTTAGAAAATTGGAGTTAAAGACTCAGACAATGCAATTTTGAAAGGAGGGGGGTCGGGCTGAAGCCGGACCCTTACACTTTTTACCTTTCAAATTCTAGTTGTTGAGTTTGTTATGAAATTATAGAATCGGAGTTGAAGACTTAGAAAGTGCAATTTTGAGGGGTCTAATCCTCTCTATACACATCTAAATATTAAATATTAAATATTGTTTTAAGCTGTCAATTTTTTTTATTGGGTTTAGATGATTTACTAGCAATTTTCAAGTTTTGTGTTGTGAGTTTGAGCGTGGAATTTTAAAAGGAGGTGGTCAGCTTCAGGCTTTCCCTTCACCTCTAAATTTTATATCTTGAATTAGGTGAATCATTATGAAATTTTCAAGCTTTGTGATGGTGAATCAAAAAGTGAAAATTTTAAGGGTGGGGTTGGGCTTGAGCCTAATCCCTCTACACACCTCTAACTTTGATATGTTGAGTTGGAGAATTTATCGTGGAATTGTCAAATTTTATGTTGTAAAGTTAGAAAGGGCAATTTTGAAGGGGGTTGGACATAAGTGTAACCATCCCTCACACCAATACGTTTTATATTTTGAATCAGACAATTTAATATGAAATTGTCAAATTTTGGGTAGATGATTTAGAAAGTACTATTTTGAAGGGGTGTTGGGCTTAAGTTAACTTCCAACTTTTAAACTTTATATTTTATGGTAGACAATTTATCATAAGATTTTCAACTTTTGTATTCTATACAACCAAAATCTTATATTATGAATCCATTTCGAACATCCAAATTTTTTACAATGTGCACTTTTTATGTTCCATGCGCACTTTTCATGAATATGGTGTTCCATCCTCTCCAACCAGGTTTGTATGCAAACTCGAAGATTTTGCAACCTTTATCAACGTGATTTTTTCTAAAATCTTTCTGCATTTTATTTTTGTGTGGCTATTTTGGCATTTATTATATACCTTTCAAAAATGAAAGATAAGAGTCCATGTGTTTGAAGCTCCTTGCATAAAGTATTTAATCCCTATGTTTTCAATTTGACCACATCACTTTCAATCGATACAACAAAATTCACAAAATATTTACCACACCTTCTCATATAAATTTAGAAGAAGTTCTTTTGGTTACATTCTCAAAAGGTTCATCTTGACATAGTTTATAATCAATGGAGTAGAGATTCTTCTAAAATGCCTTGGTCCTTTATGGATAAAGATGAGTGTATGGAGGACTTGAGACATGGATGGAGGATTAGGAATGGAACGGGGGTTGTAGACAAGGAAAGAAAGAGAGTTGCAATGTTGCCCCATTGGTGACAATTGATAAGTTGTGAACTATATATACATGCACATATTTCACTCTATAGAATAAAAAAAATGTAATCAAGTTTAGCATGACTAATACTAGAAGATTATTGGGACATGTTTCAAAGGAGGAGGACGGGGACTTAACCCCTAAAGGACCACGACCACTTTCGCTCTAAAACCAGTCCAAAACTGCCACTGCCAAAAAGAGACATGAAAATCACATTTTAAAGTGAATTTCGGATTTTCAACTGTAAGATCTTAAAAAAGACTTCTATACAATGGTTCATTTTCTTCCCTGCGTTGAGTAGATCAGCAGACTTTGACTTCACTTAGTATCAAATTTTTGCATTGTACAAGGTCTAAATCTTTTACCATTGTCTTAAGCATGATGTTATTTCGTAGCTCACCAATTTTTAGAGGTAAAAAAGGGGTGTAGCATATTCAAAACAAGTGTGCAAGGAGTGGAAGTTCAAAAATTGCCATTTCACGTTTTATTTTTTTGTGAACTACGTATGTATTCAAATGATAATCCAAACGGTCAATAAGAAGGTTTTCACCACATATTGTTGTTGAAAAAATAAAAAGTGAAAAATATGAAGATCTCTAGGTTTTTATGTAGAAAAGATGAAGTTTTTTTCCCCCGTTGCCTGAGAATGTGTGAAAATGTTTGACTTGGAATAAAATGCCTTTTTACACTAAAGACAAGAATTTTTTTGAAAATTTCGAGAGAAGGAAATATTCTTTATATGTGTGAAAAATCTCAATATCAATAGAAACTTTTGTCAAAATTTTTGGAGGTGCCCGGAGTCCCCACTTTTGGCTTTAAGTGGTACTAACTTTCAAACCACAGATCCAAAAAATAAAATAAAAATATCTCCACGAAGCTCTTATCAGAGGCAATCTAGAATAAAAATTTCAGAGAAATAGGATTTTTTTTTCGAATTTTAGGAACCTGCTCAAAATCAGATATCCCTCCGAAGGAGACTCTGGTCCTTTAGGGGTTAACTAGGAACAAGGACTTTTACCCTTTCACTTACAATTTTAGTTAACTTACCTATACTTACATTAAGCATATGCACATGAGCACCATACGTTGCTGTGAGGTACCAAATCCGGTTCCTATGGGGCCTTGTAGGAACCTTCTTTGACTTTACAATTTTTACCATATTTGTAACTTATCTGTTCCCAGCGTGTTCCCACATCATTCTCATGTGTTCCCAATCTTCCCAAGTGCATTCTCAAGTAAGTTTTCAAGTGGGCACGATCGTTCCCAATTGTTCCCAGTGTGTACTTTAAAATGTCAGAAACAAAATTTCATGTGAGGTGGGGCCCACCATTTGATGTTGGGGTCCAGATGGAAGCTCTGTCTGGTTGCATGTACGTTTGCTTATTATTTGGGGGCAACCGGTCAATATACTGCATCGGGATGGAGAAAAGAAAGTTGCTACATGTCTGTGCATATAATTACAACAGCAAAGTCACACAACTTCCACACACGAGCGTGTGTCAGTCTTCCGTGTGAGTTCTTCAGGTTTCATGGATCTCCTTATTGACCCTGGTCGTTACCAAACCTCAACCTCGGGTGTGCCCGGTTGGGGACAATGGGTCAATATACTAGCATGCAATGAAAGACAAACAATCTTATGATAGCATTATCTCAAACATAGATTTATCCAAAAACAAGTTTAGCATGACTTTGTGTTTGTGGACAATCCACCAAAACACACTCCAATTCTTACTCCACAGCACCACTCAGATGGCACACTCGCAGCCGCTCTTTCCCACCAACAATCATGGCCCAATTCCACATCTAAACCTCTGCAGATTTTCCAAGACCACCACTTGAATCGATGACCCAATTGGGGAATGAGCTCAGATGTGATCTTTTTCTCTAAGATTGGTATGGTTTCATGACCTAATTTCCATGAGGCCAAGTGCAGACAGCATGATCGAGCTCTTCTTCAAGCTGCTGGTAATCTCTCCCACTTGTCTACTTGTGTTTTTGAGATTATGGGTTTGGGTGATTTTTGTAAGGAAAGTAGTGACGTGCGGGGTTTGAGCTCCAGGTCCGAAATGCAAATCTTGAAAGAGAAAGTGGAGCCGTGTCATGGGAATACTCAGAGGCACCGATGGAGTATTCGAAGCTTCTCTCAAGCAGCCAAACGTCATCAGAAGATACTATCAGTTTGTTGTAAGGTCTTTGCTCTTGATTGTATGATTCCATCACTTTGTTGGAAGATTCCATCACCTTGTTGTAAGGCCCTTGCCCTTGATTTTCATTTGCTATCTTCTTGATGGATGGAGTGATGGCTTTGTTTCGCTTTGTTGCAGAGAATGCCAAACCCTAAAAAGCCATGGCACATGTGAGTTTTGGAGAACGGCATGGGATCAGAGGCCGGTGTGGATGCGGACCGTGTACTCTGGAAATGATGGTGAGCTTCAACCCCAAACACTCACTTTCTAGGGAAACTTTGGCTATCAGAGTTATTTGTGAAAGTCGCCCAAAGTTTCAATGAGATAACTCCTCTTTTTATTTTTAATACTATTGTTTGTCACTTTGGAATATGGATGAGCTTGATGGTTTCTTAACTAAAACTCTTATTATGTATGGAAGAATTTGGTGATATTTAAACCTTAGTTAGAAGTGGTTTTAGTTTCCTTTTGGAAGGAAGGAGAGGTCGTGTTGTATTGCCTTTTTGCTCTTTAGAGCTATTTAGGGTTGATTGTAGTAATTGAAAATAAGAAAAGAGGTTTCTTTGCCTCACTTAGAAACAACTTTGATATTCTTCTTTTCTCATTTTGATTAATTTAAAATTAGCTCTAAATATCTCTGAAACCAGCTGAAAGGAGGGGAAGGTGACTGATATTCACAAGGGTTAATCTCATACAAACTTTTTCTTCACTCTCAATGACTCAAGTTTAGAGACAACCAAACTCTTGTGTTGACTGAATTGAAATGAAGGTTAAGGCCACCAAGCTCTTCTATTGAGCTAATTAGAGTGAAGAAAGAGTAGTATAATAAATTAGGAGTGAGGATATCTTCTCTTAGCTTTGGGTGACTCTAGAAGTGACTATTATAGAGTTAAAGGATTTAGGATAAAAGGACTCATAAAGTTTTATGTTTTAATTAACTTAGTGTAAAGTTTAGAGACCACCAAGCTCTTTTAAGCTTATTGAAAAATTCTACTTGAAACCTACCAAGCTCTTCCATTGATTTAATAACTATAAAGAGTGAGGAGAGAGGAGTGTATAGAGGTGGTATTTTATTGAAATTTTGGGTGGCTAAATTGCAATTACTTGGAAGGAGTTACTTGGAAATTTTGATAGTTCCTTTTCTTTTGGCAACAGGAGATAACACGTTGTTGGAGACGGCTGTTAATGTTGCGACGTCCGTTCCTTTTGTACTTGTTGGCCTTCAAGTGCCACGGTAAGTTGGATTTACACACATAAGAGTAATTCCCATAATACAAAACTACTACTTTGAGTATTTAAAATGTGTTCCTTAATTTAAAATTGACCTCTTATAACCTTCCTATGAATTCCTTTAGGTTTGTATGCTTGTTAGCAAACTAACATTTTATTGGACATACATCATCCACCAGTTACTTGCCCCTATTTTGGTAATTGTCTATTTGTGAATCAAGATAAAAAAAGGTAAATAGATTAAGTACTAAGGAGTTAGACATAGGAAAGAACCTATTACTAAGAATTGTTTCAAACCAACTTAAATATTCTTAGACTTAGACATAGTCTAAATTTGTGCATTCTAATTTTGTGCAGGAAGAATTTTTCAACTTCAATGTATGCCAATTCATTGATTGGCGTAGGCATGGCGTCTAGCTTATATCACACGTCCCGGGGGGAGATCCGGAAATGCACAAGATGGGGTGATTATGCTATGATTGCAACTTCCACTTTGGTAATTGCTCCACTTACGCTACGATTCTGCAGCAGCATGTGTTTGCTATTGGTCACTTCGTGCAAGTATTGACGTGATTACGTTTTTTTTTTAATGGTGTGGTGGCAGTGCATGTCATCGGCAATAGTATTAAATAAGGATAACAAGCATTCCAAGGCTTTTCTGCTTGCTTCGGTCGCTATGCTCCCATTTCAGCCTCTGCTCGTGACAGCAATTCATACTAGCATTGTAGAGGTACGTTTAAAGCTCTTGGAGCTTCATAATCTCTTAATTTAAGCTCCTGCTACCTATTTCTCTGTTGATACGAAACAGTGATCGCTCTTGATTTATTTTCGTCCTCTTTATTGCATCGTTAACATACTAGAGGGCAAGGCCATTATGAAGGAGATAGTAGAGTTCTCTGTAAAGTCATACACAAAAAGGTCAGAAATTTGCAAAACTGGGTTTTGAGGTTCAACTGAAGGTGGTTTAAAGGTGGTTCAAAGGTGGTTTTAACTAGGTGGAGGATATCATCCCCATCTCTTTACAAATATCTCTTGACATTGTTTTTATAATATTATTTATCAAATAACTGACGTGGTTTTGGGTAGGCGGAGTTTGCAAGGAAGGCAATTGAGAACCCTAAGCTTCGAAGAGCACACGCTCTACACACGGCGTCCTCGCTGATCGGAGGGGCGCTCTTTGTAGCAGATGATGTGTTCCCGGACACGCCTTTCATTCATGCAGCGTGGCATTGTGCAGCAGCTATGGGGGTGATGACCATCAATTCTCTTCTCAACAAGTGAGAGCTGCCTTCATCTTTTGCTTTTGACAGCCAAGAATTCAAAGGACTCTTGTACATTTTAGTTTGCATATATGGTAGGGCTCATTGTTCTCATTAATTTGACACCGGTAGCAATTTTTTTGAAAGTCTGGGCGAATTTGCCTTACCTTTATGTCAACTGTTTAGCTTCTTTAATCATGACATTTCTGATGGCGAATCTAGAGCATAATTGAGTTCCCAGGTTCAGTTTTTAACTTCTTGGTAAAGAAACCATTGTAACATTTGTCATGGAACAGACTTGCAAGTAATCCATGGCATGAAATTAGGCAAAATTCTAGAGAAACTCACTTTGTTTTACACACTTTCACATCCTTATTAAACTAAATCTTGCATTGTGCTAAATTCCACCATTGTAGATGACCTTGTGACCAAAAAAGTACTCTCAAAAGTAACAAAAAATAAATAAATTTAGAGCTAGTCAGAGAGTCACTTAGAATTTAATAACTTAAGGATACCTTTTCCTTTTATTGTTATAGAAGAAGAATTCTGGTTTCTAGTGGAGGCCGGCGTGAATAAAGTGTCTATTTGTTCCTCCACTAAGTCAATGCCTACTGGACAAAGATATAGTAGTATGGAACTACACTAAACATTGCATTTAGTGTAGTCACACAAATAATGTAATTACCCTACTACACTATTTGCGAACTTGTTCACAACTAGTGTTAGCGGTCAACATCATTATTGATGCCTCCACCAACCGCCTACTAGCTGTCAAGTATTTATTCTCTATGTTGACTATTCTTGTTTTCTCTATGTTGACTATTCTTGTTTTCTCTATGTTGACTATTCTTGTTGAATTTACATCACCAAAATCTGGAAATGCCCATAACTTACTCATATTTTCTTCAAATTAAACATATGATATGTTTTTTGAATTCTACAGAAAATGTAGATGTCAAAAAACATCTCATGACTGTAATTCCAATACTTTTTGAGTGACTTATGCTCCTTTGAATAGTGTTGATTTTATTCACTGTGGCAAGATTTTTCATACACTAATTGTGCACAAGTAAAAAAAAAAAACCACCCATTTTTACTGCAATTCACATACAGTGTAATGTTTCACATTTAGTGTAATGTTGTGTCGTTACACTAATTGTAATTCTTCCTTTTAGTGTAAGAGTTCGTATTTAGTGTAGACGACACTAAATGTGATTTTTAGTGTACTTCCCCCTCTTGAGAGTAGACACTATAAGTTATACTATTATATATTTACTCCATATACTTATTAGATTAATATTAGAACTTGGTGATTTTTCCATTATAAATAGAAGAGCTAAGCCAAAGTAGTTTCAACGTTCTTTGAATGTGAAGAAAAGAGTGTACAAATTATTGTGATGGACATTGTCCACCTTTCTTACCAATGAGTTGATTTTACATATAGAGACATGATTTTAATTATTCAAATGGAAGAAACAAAGGTAAATTATTCAAATTCTTTAGTGACGTTACAAAACTCTATAATTGACACTCTTGAAGCTTAATCCCTACTTGTGTCTGGAGAAAGTAATACGGATTAACAAAGTGGTTATGCCCTATTGAAAATCCCCTCTTTTGGATCACCTATCTCTTTTCTAGCAGCCATATAAAGGGTAAAGGAAAGTCCACCTATGAAGTCTCCTTGGCAAGAGAAATTGTACAATTTGCCTCCATCCATTTTGCCAAAGTTTAACTCAATTTGTGTTGAGAATGTTTGCCACATCCATGTTGAACGTCGGACGCTGTTGATTGATGACAATGTTTGATGAACTTGCAAATAGTGGATTGCTAGAGATCCTTCGTGCATTGAAAATCCAAATAGCCTTCACATTGCCTCAGACGTAGAGACATTGCGTGCATCAATGTGGTGTGGAATCTTGTTACTACTTTCCAAGACCACAGTTGCACAATCGTGACTTTTGTACAAGTATCTAAAAGGTACTTTATATCAATGAACAAGAAACATGTCTGTTGACAAGAATGATCCAGAAATTATTAAGTTAACTTTTAAACGACAATGCTAGGGCAGTTTAGAAAGTTTACCTTATCATCAATGTATGCGTTGACTTTTGACACCAAATACGGCATGGTGAATCTTTAGCCAATCTGTGTTGGATCATAGTTGCCAGCATTAAAGGCATCCACTATTTTGCTATGAAATTTGCATCACAAATCTCTTTGATTATCCCTGCAAAAACTTTAAGTGGTTCCGTTTGATACACGTCCATGTGTCCACCATAAACTACTGAGCAGATGGTCAACATAGAATATGTAGTCCTTGCGATCACGTTAATGAAGCATATACCCGTAAAATTGCACAGGTTTCACACTTCTTGATTCACCCCTGCCCCTACTTCTAATAACATTTGGATCCACTTCCAAGGTGATGTTGTACACTGAAATAGATTCTTTGAAGCTCTGTGCTTTTCATTTATCTCCTTGCAACAAGCGCCGCAATGATTCAAGAGGCATTGTCATGTTTAGAAGATTAATCTTTTCTTGATTACAACATGTAGTGAAAAGTGGATTGACTTGTGTTGAACCATAGAGATTCGTTGTCTCCAACTGGGCAAGGGTAGTCTCAAATCTCCGGTGACATAAAATTTGGCAAAAAAATTGGCAAAAAATTTAGAGAGTCACTTGTGAATCAAATTGGAAAAAAAATGTGATTCCCATAGCACTTTGTTGTATACAACATTGCACATTATTTTGTTTTCACCATGTGAGTTTCCTTCCTAAAGCATTGAAACACTTTTGGGACCACCACACCCAAAAATGCAACATACAATCACCATGCAAATATACGTCAATGGTCATGTAGATAACAACTTTGGAAAGTATTTTTCCTTGTGGCGTGTTAATAGTCATGGCATATGCGACGGAGATTGGAAATTGTTGCGCTATGTTAACCCCTAAGAGCCTTACGTGGGGCGTACGTTTTGGATTTTGGGCACGTTTCTACAATTCAAAATAAAATCTTTCTTTAACTCCTACACTAGATTGTCCTTGATAAGACCTCCATGGAGATATTTTTATTATTATTTTTGGATTCATGGTTTGAAAGTTAGTACGACTCAAAGTTAGAAATGGGGACTCTGGGCAGCTCCAAAATTTTGCTAGAAGTCTCTATCGACATTGAGATTTTCCATTCATGAAGAGAATATTACGTTCTTTGAAGATGTCAAAAAATTCTTGTCTTTAGTGTAAAAGAAACATATTAACACATTTCTACACATTTCGGGCAAGTAGGGAAAAAAACTTCATCTTTTTTACATAAAACCTAGAGATCTTCATATTTTTCACTTTTTATTTTTTCTACAACAATATGGCGTGTAAATCTTCTTATTAACCTGTCGTGCACAACCGCATCGTGCCAAGATAACATCGTGCTAATCAGGTGAGAACGCACAGTCAGAGACAACTCGAGAGTAACGGTGACATAACCACCACCGTTACCTCTATAAAACAATAATACAATGCACACTTACACACTTTCAGCAATCCAGACTTGGGGAAAAAGAAATAAATGATCCATGACCTCGTACACCAAGAAGTAGTAAGCGGTCTCCAAGTACCCCTTTACTCGCCCCCTTCGCCCGTGCTGAAGCCCCTTTCACACCGGCGAACCACACAGTTTACATGTAAACTGAATGATAACCGCGAATGAAAACCTCTCAAAACCATAGAATCACTGTAATCCACATGAAAAGCCGCTAAAAGACTTAACAAACAAAGGGTAGGCCGGGTGCAAGTAGAGCCCCATCGTTAATCGCCTCTAACATATTTTTAATGCTAGACTTTGTCCCCTCAGACCCTCAACATGCTAAACACTCAGGACAAGACCATTGATCCACTGGTACTTCCAACAGAGGTGGAGTTAAGCATTCTAAATGCCACCCTGTAGAACATAAGTCACAAATAACCATAGTGGCTGCCTGTTTGGCACTACCACACAACCGACAACGTAATCCAGCAGAGATGTGAGAGAGACCAGGGTGTATTGTCCCATCAATGTGTGGCAAGTGACAAGGTGCACAATTACGTGTGTGATCCTTCCACTTCTTGCCATCACGACCCTCCAACACTAACACTCCTGAGTCCTTCACCTCACGAACTCTCAAGATTACCCTTCCTACTGTCACATCCAAGGTGGTGGGCGCTGCTTGCTGCAAATACACATAGTCTCCAGGTGTGAAACGCCGCACCTGCGGTCGATAACCACCTCCCCGAATTGTAGCATAGCGCAACGTATCTCGATGTTGAGCAATGGAGAGGTTCTCCAATGCCATAGGCATCACCGTTTTGAACAACTCTGCACGTTGCTCACACACTTGAGCCCACGTGTTTGGATTGTCCATGTTAGCCAACACGGTGTCAGCATCTGCTTGAATGGTCTTTGGTAAAACCGGGTGCCTTCCAAACAATAGATAGTAAGGTGAAAAAGACGCCAAGGATGCCTGTTTGCTGAACCGATAGCCCATTGCTATCCATGGTAGCTGTAAATCCCAATCCTGGTGATGTCCTTTCTTCAAGCTGTACTTCCGGAGCCCCCTCTTGACGGTTTGCACCATGCGTTCCGCCAATCTATCTGCTTCGGGGTGATCCCTCGAAGTAGTGCGATGATCAATCATCGCTTGCTCACACAACGTCTGAAACTCACCCAAGAACTCTCTACCTTGGTCTGTGAGTACCTCTGCTGGAGCTCCAAAGCGACTCAGAACACGGTCAAGAAATGAATATGCAGCTCCCTCACTAAACTTATCAGGTAATGCCACTAACTCTATCCATTTCGAGAAATACTCGATGATTACCAACACATACTTGTTGTGTCGAGGTGTCACTGGCAATGGACCTGCAAAATCCAAGCTCCATATATATCCTAAGCCCATAATTGGCAAAGGTTGTAACTGAGGCATTGGAGCGTTAAAAGACGCTCGTACCCGGTCACACACCATACACCGAGCCACTAGAGCTTGCACTTGGGATTGCATTCCACGCCACCAGTAGTGAATCTGAAGTAGACTATAAGTCCTCCGCACTCCAAAGTGTCCAAGGTCCTCGTGTGTGTCTTTAATCAGTTTCACTCTTTCTATTGGAGTTGGTACTACCTTCTTAGTACCATCTGGCCACACTCTCACAAGGTGAATCCTCTCCCACACAAACCTCTTAGCTCGTTGTAGAACCCTATCTCTCTCCTTATGAGACCATGAAGCCACCGTTTCTCCATCTTGCAAAAACTGCATCACATTCGTGTCTTCGTGAATATCTCTGGCGCCCCTAGACTCCTCTCCTCCATCCTCATCTACTGCGGCCACAGTAGCTTCCCCGGTGGTGTCTCCATTCAGTGCCAATATGCCCAGAAAACCCGAACAATGCCAACCTGGCAACGGGTCGGTTTCACCCTCAGTATGCCACCTAGCACCTGTATCATCTACTTGGTTTAGAATTGGATTGCGGCTAAGGCCATCTGCATCCATATTAACCAAACCTGCCCTATGAACCACCTTGAAGTCATACTCCATCAACATCAAGGCCCACCGTGCCAATTTTCCTGTCAATTTATCAGACTCCATCAACCATTTCAACGGCTGATGATCTGTAACTAACATAAATTCGTTACCATAAAGATAACACCGAAAATGAGCAATTGCCCATATTGCAGCCAAGCATTCCCCCTCATACGAGCTATACTGAGCCTCAGCATTGTTGTTGGACCGGCTGGCATACGCAATCACAAATTCCTTGCCATCATCATCCATTTGCGTCAATATTGCACCAATCCCCAGCGAGCTCCAATCTGTGTGTAGCTGGTATGTCCTTCCTGCTATAGGCCTCCGAAGTATTGGTGCTGATGCCAAACGGTCTTTCAATTGTTGAAAGGCCGCCTCTTGCTCATCTCCCCAGATCCAAGGTTGATCATTCCTTGTCAACATGGTTAATGGCTTGGCAATAGCACTGAAAGTTTTGACAAACTTTCTATAATAGTTACACAACCCCAGAAATGCTCTCAACCTACTAACATCTCGTGGTCTAGGAATAGACATCACTACTTCCACTTTGCTAGCTACCACACCTAATCCACTTGGATAAATCATGTGGCCTAAATACTTAATGCGATCAAAGTAGAATTTGCACTTACCAGGGTGCAACTTTAATCCATAAAGCCTCAATCTAGCAAAAACCTCCATCAAGTGTAGTCTATGTTGTTTTCGATTCCCGCTAAAGACAATGATGTCATCAATATAGCATCTCACGAAATCCAACCCCGAGAATACTCTGTCCATGACCCTTTGAAATTCTGCTGGAGCATTCTTCAATCCAAACGGTAGAAACTTCCATTGAAACAACCGGTCCTTCCCATCCCTGTCAATGCCCCAGAACGCAGTTTTCTCCTTGTCTTCCTCTCTCAATCCAATCTGGTGGTATCCAGAGCGTAAATCCAACGTACTAAACACCTTGGCATGGCCAATGGCCTCAAAATTCTCCTCAGGAGTTGGCATTGCATAACGGTCTGACTTAGTGAATTTATTAATTCTCCTATAGTCACCACACATCCATTTCTCAGTCCAATTACCATAAATGTCCTTCTTGGATGGCATAACCGTTGCTGATGCATACTCACAATCTGGAGGAGCCAACTCCACCAACCCTACAGCCATCAATTCTTCAGTGCGAGCACGAATCATCTTCCGCTCCATGTCGCTGTACTTGTATGACTTTCGATAAATTGGTGCTTCGTCGGTTAAGTTAATACGCACTTCTTGCCCCTTCAACACTCCCAAATCATGTAAACTGAAAGCAAAACAATCTAAATATTCCTTCAAGAACTCATGTTCCTCCACCTCCACTACTCCATCTGCTAGGCCTACTCTTGGTTTCCAAGTGTCCTTAGTCACCACCTCCTTCGGTTCCTTTGGAGCAGAGTTTTCCACCCTTGGTTGCTATTGAATCCCCTGTGAAGGAGACTCCCCTCCTTCCTCCTCAATAACACTCCCAAGTCCTTCCAATTGACCCAATTTGTCAATTTCTTCCATGTGAAGAGCTGTGTGTTCTTCCAAGAAGATCTTCTCCACAACATCCTCCAAATCCATCCTCTGGTGAGCCAATCTGCTCCCTTCACTCCAGTTCTCTCCTCCATACTGAAGATCTCTTGCTGTGGTAGTCGCAAAATTATTTGCGGTATCCTACATGTTCCATGGATGAGGTGCAAAGGTCCTCTCGCCCCCAACCACCTTGCTTGTCACCCTAACAGCGGCAAGTGGTTCTCCTGCCGCCCGCAACTCATAATAACCGATGTAACTAGTTAAACTAGAAGCTAACCGCTTCTGTTCTGCAACCACTAATGAAACAATCCAAGTCAAGCAATTCAAATCCATGGCCTGACCAAGTAAAAATCGTCTCTGTGGTTCTGAAATCCCAGGCACATCGGTGGTGCCAGTGGGAAACCCCATGGCTCTCTCTCTCTCATCTGCATCAGGCTCTACCATCTCCTGAGACACTGAATCCCAAACAAGTCCAGGTCCATTATCCTTGAAAGCATAAGACCTTGCAAAACTAACCAACGTGGGCAAGGCCCTACGTGGTTCCCCCTTGCGGTTAACCACCGCTAATGGTGCCTGGTCATCGTGATACACGCGCCGTGGTGTCCTGTGAGGATCCAAAATGTCACTCACATACACATCTGGGCGTTTAAGACGACCCACCGCGGACTGTAGCAACTCGGCTGGTGCCAGATTGGTCCACCACAAGCGTGGTCTATGTGCCCTGGACCCTACTGCAGCCGCATCAATTAACACTGACAATCCTAGAGTCTGATGGACCCTATGCATACTCTCGAGTGTCCTGGACCTTGAACTGCTCATCACGGGCACGTTTTCCACAATATAACCAGGCGGTTGCCTCTGAGAAGTCTGAAGCAATCGAAGCACTCGAATCATGTCAAAGAACCTGGAAGAACGGGAATCCTTTAACCCATTCTGATTGCCTGCCATAGACATGCCTTGGCAAGGCCATCCTGCAATGACAAGGTCCACATGACCCACTCGGTAAATGTCATCTTCTGACAACAAGGAAATATCACCCACAAGTGTAGAGAATGAGGTTTTGATGGCACTAGTGGCCAATAATTCTGGGAATTGAGTCCTCAGCCTCCGTGTGTGACGTTTGGCCACATGCCTTGCTGTTTCATCTACATCCACGTAAATGTAGCGCTTAACCTTGATCCCAGCTTGTAAAACAGCTGCCAAGCCTGTGCCAATTCCCCCGAAGAGCTCCAATAATACGATACCATCCATTGGTGCCTTCCAATGGATAGTAGCAGTGTCTAACGGAGGCCCCATGTCTTGATCAACTCCAGTCTCCTGTTGCATCTGTGGTAGCATAGATTGTTGCCATGCCTCTTCCACTGCTAACTCCGCGGCCTCCCTCAACTGGGTGGTGTTACTCCACGCCGCCTCAATCCCAGGTTTGTATCCTTCTTCCTCTCCACCAATTGTGTTGCCCATATAGACATCCACCTTCGCTGAAATGTGGTCAACCATAGAAGGATCCTCAAAACCTGCCTGAAACCATGAAGGTTTCATGTTCATACAACCAGAGAAGGCAAACACGTCAGCTAAGTTACCAGTAAGAACTCGAACAAATCGAGCTGGCAGCTGAGCCTTCCGCCCATCTCCGGCTTGCCATCCTGGTCTATAGCTTACTGACTCCTCCCAGAAATCCAAGGTGAATCCCATAGGGTATAGCACCGCCGAGCCCACCAAGACATCATACGACTTGGCCTCTGTAACGATTGCCTTCACCTTCATAGAACTGGCATCTGCCACATCACTTTAGTTGAGTTGTAACACCAACTCAGCCCTTGTGATCCCTGTCGCGTGCTCTGTACCCCCCATGGATGTGCTAATGGTCCAGGGACACTTCTCCAAAGTATCCCCAGTTAATCCCAACCCTTCCATAGCAGACGCTCCCAGCATCAAAGGTTGAGCTCCCGAATCCAGAAGCACACGTCGAGATACAAATATCTTCCCTTTAGGCCCAACGAGTTGGAAAATACCTTGGGAATTATCAACCACTACCACACCAGGGGTAATGGATGATCTCTCAATCGCAGGTCTAGCGGCCATTGTCTTCACACGCATAGCTGCTGAAAGCAGCCCCTCCACGTTGTCACTCTGGCTCTTCTCTGCCTGGATTATCTCTGTCTTCAACACATTAACGCCCGCGGAGTTGTCTAACTCACACATTGAGGCTACATTCTTGAAAACTTCTGCCACACTGAAGCCATCCTGTGACAACATCTTAGCAGAAAATAACGAGGCTTCCCACACGGAAGTAGTTGCCTCTGTAAGTGCTCCAGAACCTCCTGTGAGTCCTCCAGCTCATGGTAAGGCTTGTGTGGGGGTTGCCACTGGTCGTGGTGGAGGTACCATAGATGACGTCGGTACCATCTCTTCTAATGTGAAGGATTGAGGCAACCTGGCTTGTCGATTATCCTTTCCATGGTGGGGATCCAAAGTTGGACTAGCTCCACGCGGAACATCCTTAGAACTTGGAGTATGACTCCGTGTGAGGGCATAGGCCTCCAGTGTGCCATTCTTGATGGCAAGTGTCATACCACTCAACATAAAGTCTCCAAATTCATCATCTACGGAGCTAAATCCGCCCCCAGCATGAAAACTGGGAGTAACCTGAGGCTTGCTACGTATTACATTGGTACTGGCACTCATAGCTTCCATCTTGGCCTCCAACTCGGCGAATTTGGCCTTCCAGCTCTTCTTTTCCCCTCCAGTGGTCTTGGACTCCTTGTCCTTGCCTCCTTTAGCTCTCTTACTCCCCGTGGGCTTCAACTCTGGATGGAGCTTCCAGCAGCTGGCCTCTGCATGTCCCTTGGCACCACAACCCGAGCAAAAACCTCCAGTCTGAGGTGTGGAAGTCTTATCTTCCTTGCAATCCTTCCTCTGATGTCCTGGCTTCCCACATTTGAAGCACAAGGCACCAGACTCTGTAGTATACGAAGGAATGGCCACCTTGGCCACCTTAACCTTCTCTGGGACCTTCTCCTCACGTTTGAAAAAGCCCATGGCTGCCTTCTCTTCCAGTAAATTTATCTCAATCCGCTCCGAAGTCTCAAAAACAAACCGTAGTGTCGTGGGTACTCCCAATCGCAACGCCTCATTGCGAACCAAGGTCTTCAACTCCTTATCCAGGATACTGTACCAATGTTGCACTGCCTGTTGTTCTGTAACTCCGTGAGTGGCTGAGATTAGTCTCCTTAATCTCGCATGAGCCTCTCTTAGAGACTCGTCACCTCCACGTGTGAAAGAACGAAGGGCCTTCATTTTATCCGCCCTTTGTCCTTGGTAATCTCTATGGAGTTGCACGAAGAATCCCATAGTGGGATTGAATGGAGGTGGATGATTTACCCGCACCTCTGGCTGCTCTATATCCTCCGTTGAGCTCGTGCCTTCTTCCATCTTCCCCTTGGATAAGAGTGGGGGTGTCACCCTCGGTGCTCCACCGAACACATCCACGTAGTTCGGTGCGTAGAAGTCCCTCCAGGCCATGATTTCGGTGAAATGAGCCGCCTCGAATTCTCCGTAGTCTGCCAGTGGTGCTCCCTCCAGACACCCAAACAATGCTCTCCACACCATGTATGGATTGAAGTTGGGGTTACGTGACTTCTGGAGTTCACACCACATTGTGAACTCCCTCTTGAAGTCATCGATTTCGATGGTGCCCGTGGCACCTGAAAATCTTCGTACCTCTCTTTCTCCACCTCCATATGGTGAAGCCATTTCCTCCCAATCAAAATATGATTGGTAAGGCTTTATGGGTAAGACTGGAACCTGATCACTCACTTGCGGGCTTTCTAAAAATTCCTCCTCTTCCACCAGTGGCAAAGCACTCCCCTCTGCCTCTTTCGATTGACCAAGAATTTCAGACAACACTCTCTCACTAGCATCTACTGAGAAGGGGGTGTTTCTACGTGTAAACCCGGGACCCTTCCAGTTCTCCAGATTGCTAATTGGGTGCTCCTACTCGAACAATCGCCAGGCCTCATGGGTTCCTCTCATCTCTGGAGCATAAATCGTAGGTGTGACTTCCCAGTCCAATAACTCTAAGGTAAGAGTATCCCACACACTCGAGGCACGCTCTTGCCACGTATTAACCTCCCACTGCCAGGTAGTGTGGAATAAAAATCCTTCGCTCTCGAACTCAGTGAAAATGAGGGAGAAGGTGGGTAACTGGATGCCTGAAGAGAAGTCCTCGACCTCTACACCATATCTGGATCCAGAATTTCGAAGAACCACGGCCTTACCTCCAGTAACCAAGTCTTCGACACCCACTTGCCCACGAGCACGGCACAACGGTGCTGAAATTCCCTCCTTCACCCGAAGTGAGCGGATCTTCTGGACCCCACCTAGTGAAGTCCAGTACTTCACTGATTCCGCACTCAACACCTTCGTGCCTGGGTTACGCAAATTTTGGGGTCCTGTGCGAGATTTGGCTATGGGTGAAAGCTCAAACTCCCCGTGGCTACCACTTGTTGTGGCTGGGAAACCTTTCACTCGTAGGCTCTGCAAACAATCAATCAAGGTATCCAACACCTCGCCGTCAATTTCTACCTTCGGCCCACTAGTTCTCTCGGATTTCTTGGACTTACCTCTTCCTTCCATGGTCCATAATTAGAGTGCCAACTAACCTTGAAACCCTCAAACCATGGTAATAGTGTTCCTGCAAGCTTCCACGAATCCACTTTTCCCTCCACCAGGTGCTATGAATATGAAATCAGCTTCAATCTCCTGGTAGTCAATGTTGGTACTCGCGTAATCTCATACGCAAACCCTACCTAAACCTCATACGGGTATGGCAACCACTTAATATAGTCCCAGTCTCGGTTACCAACCCCCACAGCCGGTCATCAACCCGACTGCTGGTTATCAACACGACTGCAGGTCATCAATCCCACAACCGGTCAACAACCAAGGGGCCGGGTTTAAACCAAGCACCGGATATCAGTCCCATGTACGAGTGTCACTAATATAGGTGGATACCATCACAACACCGGGTTTCTACACCAGTATCAGGGTATCAAGTGTAAATGCGGATCAGGGTATCAATCACAACCGGGTATTAGCTCAAATCGGGTATCGTACCACACCCGGGTATCAGCTCTTCCTGCCGGGTATCTCTCACTTGTCCGGGTATAAACCCACAAACCCAGATATCAACCCACAGACCCGGGTATAAACACTGCCCCGGGTATACACTCTACCCCGAATATAAACAGCTGCCCGGTTATCGAACCCCAACACCGGGTATCAGTATAATCAGCTGGGTACCAGTAGCACAAACCGGGTATCGACTGGATCGGGTATCAGGCGGACAGGATATTTAGACAAACGTTGGGTATCAGACCCTCGCCCGGATATCAATCACTGCAGGGCATCAACTCAAACCCGGGTATCCCTCAACACCAGGGTATCACTTCTAACCCTAGGTATCACTCCACCTAAGGTATCAGACATACCCGAGTACATCACGGATATCATCCCTTACCGGGTACCTCCCCACCGGGTACAGCCTCACGGACGGGTACATGCACCCACCCGGGTATAAATGGAAGAGACCAGGCAGACCGAGCAACGACCGGATATAAGGAGGTTGACCGGGTACCATTAATCACTCTCAAACCGGGTATCAGGCTCAAAATTCGGGTAATGGACAACCGAGTAGAGGAACGGAGGGAACTCTGTCTGTATCGTGTTTGTGCCGCAGTGATCCCTGTCTGCACCTGTCTGTTTACAAATCCGTTTGTACACACACCTCCGAACTTCTGCACACAGATCCCAACAATCCCGAACGTCTGCACACAAACCCCCCTGCAGCAGGGATTCTAACCAGCGCAACTCTCGCGGTTGCCTCTCACCAACTCAACCGTTCTCACGCACACACTACCGAACCTAACCTCCGGCTCAGTGCCGCCTTCTCGCGTCTATATACTCACAACCCAACTCACTGAAACGCAGCTAAACCTCACTAAACTCGCTTCACTCATCAGAATTCCGAATCGTACTAAATCAGTAAGCCAGATACCAGTCGCTAACAACGAGTTACGAGTATACACATTCCTGTCGATCCGTCTGTTTGTGCACACTGCGTCTGTACACACCGTCTCTATCCAAGCAGCTTGCACCCAGCTCCTGCAACACGAAAAGTAGGAGCCTGCGATTGAGTGTTGGCGCCGCTGTTGCTGGTGATGGTGTCGATCAGGGTTTTGTGGCACTTCGTGTCCAAGGTGATGCGCAAGCTCTACTGTGAACGCGGAGAACGCACACCTACACGCCGCAGCCGAATCCCAGCTACGTCCAGCACTGCCGCCTTACACCACTCAACCACTCGCGCTCGAGTGAACCAACCCAGCTTCGGTGCTCCTCGCCTCAATGCCGATGCAGTCAACTCCTCATACAACAAATCAGATCTTCGCAGCAAGCGCGCTGTCCAAATCCTAACAGTTGCGTGCCATTCCGAGCTCCTGCTTCGACAGCTCGAGCAGCACAGAGAAGTTATCCACGACGTGATCGTCGATGGTAACGACACCCTCCGCCTTCGAGAAAATCTCTCGCGTCGTCCCCTCGTCGCCCGGTGTCCCGAACTACCAGTTGCCGTCCAGCTTCAGTAAGCTCTCTACGTCGCCTGTCTCCTGTCGAAAACGGATCTGAGGCAGACTGCTCGTGACCAAACAATGGATGAAGTACGTAAAGTCAACGTGCTTTCATCCAACAATATTAGCAAAGGTAATCGTCCACCTCACCCTTCTTATCTTATCTAATGAACCTCATCCATCTAGCTAAGCACACTTGAGGTTTTGCAACAAAATTTCAGCACTAAAACATTGCTCAAAAACACCCTAAACACAACATTTTGAGGGTTTTAAGTGTCACTAAATCACTAGGAATACACTCATATCTTAGTGATGATCTTTCTCAAGTAATAAATAAGTAGAAAATACTCATAAACTACACATAGTCAAGCCAATGCCATTTTTAAAGAATGAACGCATAATAACAATGGAGTTAAAGAAGTGCACGCACGCACGCACTCTCTCACTCCATCACGTGGGAGACTCAACTTGAGAAAGATGAGTCTCCCCACACTACACGTGGAGGTCATTTGGACTCCAAGTCCCAAATGAGATGTCAAAAGACACCACCAAGGCCCTAAAAGTCAAAGAACACTAATACTAACTCTAATTAACAACTAAAGCTAGCATCTAGGGTTTCCTTGGGCCATTTAACCTCCTAGTTGGTTTACAACGCGTAAACCAACCTCCACAAACCCTCCAACGCGTCGAACCTGACAAACCGTTTAGATTATCATTTTAAAACATATAAAATTCTCAAAAAATAAATCGTGAATTGACAATTTTTAAACCTCCACTCCTTGCACACTTGTTTTAAATATGTTGCACCCCTTTTCTACCTCTAAAAATTGTTGTATACGGAACTAACATCATGCTCAACACAATGGTAAAAGATTTAGACCAAGTGTAGTGCAAAAATTTAATACCAAGTGAAGTCAAAGTTTGTTGATCCACTCAATGCAGGGAAGAAAATGAACCATTTTCTTGACTTCAAACACTATAATCTTTCAATCTGTGCAGTGAAAGTGTATGAGATTTTGTGAGTATGTTACTTAGTAAGTCTTTATGGAGATCCTATGGTCAAAAAGATAAAAATAAGGTTTTGTTTCCTTCCTTATTCATTGCACTAGAATCAACAATTTTGAAGTGTTTTTGGTGTGAAATCGTCACGGGCTTTTAGGGGTTAAAAAAAAGTTTGGCACTCTCAGTAACCAAAGAAATCCGTGGTATGAATGCAACGTACTTTGCACAATCACATGCAAGGACTTTTGCTTCAATCACTTGAGCCGAGCAGTGGCAGAGGATGAGTCTAGTGCAATTGCAAAGTTGGTTTGATGAATCTAGGTTATTCTAAGGCATCATCAATGTACCAACTTTAAGCATTAGCTTATGGAGTGGCTACCCATTGATTTCCAAGGTATTCAAAAACTCGAATGAGTTTTACATTGGCGCCATCTTCAACGTCCACCTTGTAACGTTGAAGAGAATTTGACTTTGCTCTAGGCACCATTCAAACATAACAACATTGATTCTTGCCATGTCTTTGTTGCTTCCTACTAGTATAGAGTTGCTACCAAAAAAATTCCTTCTGCCGTGGCTTGTAGTAATTTCCATCAATTAGGTCCTTTGTAGTCTGTTGAGGTGATACCATATTGGGTGGACATAATCTTCCTAAGCAATGTCGAGTCTGCCTTCACTAAGTACAAAAATCCAATATGCAAATGTCTGATTCTTCAAGTTTGCAAGCATCATGGAGATTACAACATCACGCATATTTTGATGTAAGGTGCATACTTTAGCACGGCCCCATAGATAAGACTCTTTAATCGATGCGGCAACAACTTTTGGCCGCAAGCCCTTTGGAACAACAAGTAAAACCTCTCTAAAATTGCCACACAGCACAAAAGTGATTACTCTAAAGGTCACATTTTGCTTGATCATGTTGTGGAGATTCGATCAACAACTTAAAAATCAATCTTGTTGGCCATTGGCGCCTTGTACCCAAGAATGAGCTTTGGGTGAAAGCACACTAGGATGTACCACTTTTGGTGTCACAGTGTCACAAAATCGGAAAAAACACTACTTATTTATTTTAAGGGTACATAAATAAAGAAAATTATATTATTGAATATAGAGGAATGATCGACACTACTAATGGATCCTAGGGTCCAAGGGAAATTTTCCATTTGTAATCAATATTTGGTTCTATTCACTAATATCATTTAAAGACAAGGAATTCCATAAAAAATAAATTAAAATGAATTTACACTTATGTTGATTGGAAGATTATATTAACAAGATTGTACATGTAGGACTAAATTTATTTTTATTATATTGTTGTTGAAAAAACTGTAAATTCAAAATTAGGAATTTTTAGTATGACAATGTCCCTTCTTTCTATTTTAGCATTCCTAAGAAATTCCTTGTAGAAGGAATTAAATAACAAAAAAATTAGGCCTTCACCTAGAATCAAGTCAAATCCTGCCACTAACCAAGCAAAATGTGAAAAGCTTTTTTTTCAAATTTTTCTTGAATTCTCCGTTTTTGCTCAGAAGTGAATTAGCCTAGTGTGCTTCTACCTCTTTGTGAACCGTAGCAATTCCGCCAAGTCACTTTTTATTTGCGGATGTTGCATACAATAGTTGGGCCTAATTCAATTAGAATTTTAAATTTTGAATGAAGAGTCTTACCATGGTGTAGCAACAATGCAACAATTCCGGACAAAGCGACTGCCAACGCGATCTAATTTTGCACCCGCATGGACTTTAGGATGGGATTCTCTACGTAAGTACATTTGGTACCACATAGTTTAACAACAAAGTAACTCTTGTTAGAGATGTCACACTCAATTGCATGAGTATTTTGTAAATGTCTCAATGCTCATGGTTTAGCCTTTCAATTTGTTGTTAACCTCTTCCCTCAATTGTGCGGCAAATATTGTTGAGCTACTCCAAAATAAGTCGATTTGTTTACAAATTTGTCCATGGAAAATGCAGGTTGTGGAAAATTTAAATTGTCCAAAGACTTATCAAATGTTGCAAGCAGTTGAGCGATCACATTCATCCAATAAAGTTTCACAAAAGTACTCCAATAGTTGTCAAGGTTTGCCAGGGGTGCATGCGTTAAGATGGTTACAGAAAGGGAATGGAGCTGAGTGCTTGATTGCATCACTGCAACTTCACCTAGGCGTTGCTCCTACTCTTCATTGTTCTCAAAAAGTCTACATGCTGCTCCTATCTCTGACAGCTTCCACAACAGCTGACAACAATAAATATATTTATTGTTTAAGTTGAATTAAGTTATAATTTTATTTAAAATAAAATCATAATCTACGCAGTGAACCACGCAACGATCAACCACGCAGTCAACCGTGCAGTGAACTACGGAAACGTTGTAGTCAACCGCGCAGTTAATTGCGCAGTCAACCGTGGAGTGAATCATGGTACTTTTTTTTCTTCTACAATTTGTAATTTAAAAACTACATTAAAATGGTTGGACTAATACGTTGCAAAGCAAGCGCCAATTGCTAGTTTTATTTAAAATAAATAATTCTATAACAAAAATCAAGTCACCTTCTACTTCTAGTAACTCAGAACTAGCATTAAAATGCATAGTATGCTTGAAAATATGATTATATTTTGCTTCAAATTTTACTTATAGTCTTGCTTATATTTTGCTTATAGTTTTGAGAAGTTGGGTATATGGTAGTTAAGAAATCGACATTCAAGCGATAGATTTGTAGCTCACACTCAGTGACAATCTGACAAAGGTGCATATTCAAGGGCACTTAGAGATTTGGTTCAATTGAGATCTTTGCATATTTTTAGGTTGTGTGCTGGCAAGTGATCTAGAGTTGTTATGGTAAGTGATTTCCCTAATTTTAGGAAAAATTCCGTAAAAGCAGTTTTTAAAACCATCTAAGCTTTCTAGCCTTTCAATTTGTTTGGTGATCGGGTGAGGCTATTAGAATAATTTGCAGATTTCAAAGTTTTCTTCAATTCCACAGCTTTTGCCACAAATAATTGTTCAATCACAACAAACCTTAGAGGCCTTTTGAGAGTTTGTTATATCTGTTGTTTAAGAGGACATACCTCAAAGTCGTAGAAATTAGATGGCGCTTGAAATTAGACCCACAAATGTTGAATATGAAGTAGACAACATCCCATGTCAAAGAAGGCTTCTAGATATGTTGTTGGCGCATTGTGCAATTGATGGGGTGGTTGATAGTATTTGATATAAACTTCAGCAAATGGACATCCACTGTAGCGTCTCTCGTGCTTGCATTGGCTAGAAGTGCGCATCACCTTGAAAGGTTTAACACAAGCCAATCCACTTTTCACTATGTGTTGCAATCAAGAAAATGTAGCTTCCACGACTAAAGATGCCTCATGAGCCGTTCCGACTCTTGCTTCAAGGAGATACATAAGAAGCAAAGAGTTTCAAAGGATCTTTCCGAGTGTACAACAACACTTTGGCATTCACATCTCTAGAAGCCAATATTGATGAATGTTTTGTTTGAGGCGGAAATTACACCTTCCAACTTATAGGCGTGTTGTATCATAGAATGGACAGCCTTTTGCTAGTGGAATACTGGTATTACAATTTGCGCGGTTCTATATTGCAGATATTCACATTGCTTTAAATAGTCAAATCCTTACGCACAACCTTTTGAGAGTATATATGTCAACAATAGAAAGAGCAACCGGAAATGAACTTAGAACTTTGTTTGTTGGCTCTACAATTACAAGACCAAGGCCAAAGGAGTCGTTCTAACATTGTTGTTGTTGTGAGTTGGTTGGATCTCACGATTGAGGGTGGATCGATGGTCTGCTAAGTGAGCTCCACGTTTTCTGGTGAGGAGGGCTGCAAAGGAGTTAGTCTCAGGAGAGAAGTGTATGGCAACAAGAGAAGGTTGGCCTTGTTGAGAGTCCACATACACTAGGATCTGAGATCAAACATGTGGACTTGGGGAGAGCGTGTGTTGGAGAGGACTTAGAAACTCAGATCTGGATCAATGAGACAGGGAAACACTAGTAGAGATGTTGATCTGCAAGAAAGTGTGCTGAAAGCGTTGGGACTTTAGTGTTGGCTTACAGATCTCCCCTATACGAGTGTAGATCTAGATCGGATCCATATCTAACAATTTGTAGCATCAAAAACGTCATAGCCCACACAAACTCCACTGCGAACTCTGATCTAGTATTCACATCTACCAATATTGAGAGATTCAGTAATCACTCCATAGGAATTAGACAATGTGAGAGAGGGACACCGTGCAACAGAACCAGCATCACTAAGTGCCTAAGTCGAATTGGAGGCAGTAACACACCCCGTCGCAACAAAATCAGCATCAACATGTGCCCAAGTCGAAATGGAGGTAGCAACACACCTCGGCATCAGAGTACAAGCCCTGCTGGCCCAGATCAAGAGACTGCAGGTCACCTATACAACAAAACTGCAACACCTACTGCGCACCAACATCAAGCCCACTCTCAGCAACACGAGGAGGAAGCAAAGATCCAAACAACATCAAGACCAACTTGCGGAAGAACACATCAGGCTATCTCTAACCCATCTGCTTGCTGTTCGTTCATCTGCTGTCAAGATCTGTCACATCACTTGTTTTGTCCAGCAAATTTCTTCATTTATTGTTGTAGTTCCTGCTTCGCTTTTCGTTGTATGAAGCAAAGGAATAAGTCTGGCAACGTCACCACAGTAGAGAAGAGTATGCAGAGAAGAATCAGGCCGAGTTCCGGCACTAAGAAAGAGATGTGTATACAGAACAAGACCAAGACCAGCCCCGGCACCAAGGAGCAGCCAAGTATGCAGCAAGGACACAGACCCAGCTCTGAAATCATTAAGGTGACGAGTACGCAACAAAGAGATGGCACCCGCACGGGCACCAAGATGGAGATGAGCACGCTGAACAAAAACAGGGCCAGCTTCGGCGTCAAGGAGAAAACGAATAGGCAGCAAAAACACAGATCCAGCTCTGGTATCAAGAAGCAGAGTATGCGACTACGTGACAAGCCCAACACCGACACAAAGGAGGAGCCGAGAATACAGGAAAGCAACAGGATTTGCTCCAACATCGAAATGGAGATGTATACGCAGCGCAAAAACAAATCCTACAACAGCACCAAAGACAAGTCCGATAAGCAGCAGAGAAGCAGGTCCAGCACCGACAGTATAGAAGAAATGAAGATGGAAATAATTACGCAGAAAAAATACAAACCCTATTTCGGCACCAAGGAGATGTCGAGGCAGCAGAGGAACAGGCCCAGCATCGGCGTCATGGTGGAGACGAGCATGCAACCAAGAACCAGACCTAGCACCAACACCAAGAAGAGGTTGAGTATGCAGGAATATAACAAGCCCAGCTCCGGCAACAAAGTGGAGGTGTGTATGCAACACAGTAAGTGCCTCAACTCTAGCACCAAGAAGAAGACAAGAAGAAAACAGTAGCAGCTCCAATCGCCGACATCGACCCAACAGGTGGAGTCCACCGACAACGAAGAAGACACCTGCAACACAAACAAAAGAAGGGCGAAGTCAACACAACCACGTCCAGAAAAAAACCAACGAATACGGGAACCACATGGCGGCCACAGCAACGATCATAGATCAAGACCAAACCCAAAATCCAGGTACGCAAACTCACAGGTACGTCCTCTAACCCTAATCTCATTGTTAAATTCGTATTTCTTTTCTCTAATCAATACCAGGTACCACCAAACCCCAACGTCTAAAACGTTCAAAGAGAAGACCACTACCTGGACCACTAAGAAGATCAAGTGCCTGCGCGCCCATATTACCAACGGACATAACAAGAGACGCGTCAAGAAGGATGTATCGAGACGAAAATCTAACGGCAACCCCCCAAAAAAAGACCAAGCCAAGAAATCCAAAACCCCAGATCCAAGATCCAGATATCACAGCCCTCAAGATCTAATCGCGCGGTCGACATCACCACAGAACCCTAGCCGCCATCAATCCGAGAGACGAATGTATGCAACAACAACAGAAAACTCCAACATATCACGAAGAGACTCAACAATGTACATAACATACCTCCATACACTGGAGAAATCCTCTTTCTACCATTCTTTCTTCGCAATCGTAGCGTCGACACCGCACATCACTTGGGAGCAAGTACTAGAGCTCAACACTGGCTGTACAAGGAAGCGAGATCCAAGTCGCCGGAAGGAGGGGAAGCTTCAACAACGCTAGCTAGAAGATGAATCCTGGAGGCGCTCGTCGATCCTCCTCCACCTCCAACTGAGATCTCTCAGTCGTGAAGTCTACTTAACCCTATCTCCATAGCATCTATCTCTTTGTTGTTTTTACACTTCGTTTTCTAAACAAGCATACACAACACTTGTTAGGCACCTCTCCATATGCACTAACCCTCCCCCTCCCACACAGATAGAGCTGAAGAAAAGCAGGGGAAGACAAGAACAAGAAAAGGCGGCAGAAGCGCAGTTCCTGGAGATCAAGAAGTGGAGAACAAGATGCACTCAGATCCTGAGAAGACGGCATAAACACGAACTGCAAAAGAGAGTGGTCGAAATCGGAGGAGCCCTACATTGCGAAGCAGCCCCTTCCACCTCGCCAGCATCTAAGCGTTACACCCCAGCACAGCCGACAGGATTCCCCACTGCCTATGTCGACCGAAAATCCGTAGACGAAGTCCAGACGTTAGAACAAACCCAGATCCCAAGCAAGGAGTGGCCACAAACACAAGTACAGCAGAAGGAAGCCCAAGAGCAGGGAAGAATCGGAGGAGGAGAAGACTCTGAGAAGCGGACGCCCAAGATTTCTGAAGTCGAAGGTACGCAAAAGGAGAACAACTCAAGCCGATCCAAAAACCTTGTACAAGGTCATCATACCTGCAGCAGCTACCCCGACAACACTACTGAAGAGGAAGAGCCGAGCGGTGCTACTCGACCCAACGGACACACGCTACCCACAATCGGAGGAGAGACAGACAGATACACGGTGTCTGCAACTGAGGAGAGGACATCAATACGAAGGCTGCCCATTACGGAAGAAGGACCAGACATACTCGCGCTGCACGAAGTGGAGGAAGAGCCGCCCTGACAAGCCGAACGTGAGACGAAGTGGCCCAGGTAGCACTCGGGAACGCAGGAGCCAGGGAGGAACGAATCGTTATACTCCAAGACTACACCAACTCGATATCACGTACTCAGGGTACAATCTCTCATTTCCCTTAAAATTTTCTGACCATTGCTATTAGTTGGTTTATGTTGTATACCAATGGACATGTTTCCAAATTTCAAAATCAAATCATGTTACTTGGAGAGGTGACCCACATTGTGGCACCTCTCGTGTGTGTGTATGTGTAACTGATGTTAAAAGTTTCAGCAGTAATATCCCTCCACATGCAATGGGTAACTATTGCCAATGTTATTGCTTGGAACATGTTTACATTGCCAAATGTTACTCCTTCTTGAAAATCTTCATATCTAAAAGACCTCAATGTATGTTGGAAGGACATATTAAGAACAAGATGATAAGGAGAAAAACGGTAATGACATTGTACAAATCAGCTAGTAACATTCTTATTTTTCATTTCCACAGCATGTCGCAATCAACCGCCACACCCTCCAAGCGCCTTCTCATTGATGTGGTTGAGGAAAACCCTTGTAGCATGAATGTAACCCCAAACTCCTTAATTATTACGAATACCACCCAGAAAAAGGTAAAGGCAACAAGTTTGCCTTTCACCAAGTATTGGCTGGGCTTTCAAACAATAAACACAATTTCGAAAGCAAATGGTGGGCATAAAGTGGGTAGTATTACTATTGATGAGATGATAGAGCATGGGATGGAGAAAAAGGAGGCAACAGAAAGTTGTAAGGCAATGCCCTCATTCCCATTCATCCCTCAAGAGGAATGGCCCTATAAACGGGCTGATGGGAAGGAAGGCAACCATTTTAACCTCACACAACTTCCAAGTGAAGTTGAGGTGGATATAAATGGCCTTGCCTTAGACTACCAAGTCTCTATCCATTTTGATTTGGGGAGTCAAATATGGTCCAGACAAGCTATACTAGATATGGTAAAAACAAGATTAATAGAGATGGGAATTGCCCTTGGAACATGCATCGGTGAACCAATCGCCGTCTTTTGCCACCACCAATCCGACAATTGGACTGGTGTGGTTAAATTGCATCTCCAAAATCCGGAAATTGATGCTAAAGGACTTTTGCAAGGGAAAAGGCCTTTCATCCTCATCCTAAATGAAGGGATCCCACACCAAGGAAAAGTATGCAAGTCATACGATTCCCTGGCTTTCTCACATCTCCTATCAATTAAAATAACCGGTCCTAATCTTGTCAACATAGAGTCATACAACCTACACAACAAGATTGTGAAAGACAGTTTCGCTCGTGGCTATGACTTCGAAGTAACAGGAGTAGAAAAGAAGTGTTCTTCTGAGTTTGCATGGGTCAAAACTCCATCCCCGGAACAAGCAGCAAAAATAAAGGACTACAAAATATCATTTTATAATGAGATTTTTGTACCCGTATTTGCAACCCGGAAAATGGATGAAGATGAGATCGCTAAAAAGAATTGTCTAATTCTAATAGCAAAAAATCTAAACAAAACAAAAAACGAAAAAGAACTCATGGAAGGAATAAAATCCATACTTGGAGAGGAGAATGTGGTGAACACATTCTTCAAACTTGAGCATGGCCGTCATGTAGGGACTTGTAATATCGAATGTCTTAATGCGGCTGTATACAAAAAATTTGTCAAACAAAGTAAAAAACTTCACCGTAAATATGTTATGTTTACCCCCCACCCCAAGAGTCTTGATAGCAGCAACAAACCGAGTTTGGAGGAACTAACAAGGCTTGGCTTTACGGATGTAAACTCGGCGGTAGCTAACGCAGTAATAGCCATGGAAAATGGCCCAAACAAAGGCAATGGTATCACCCTTCAACAACTTCGAAAAGAAATGAAAACCATGAAAGGGGAAATTGTCGAGGAAGCAAAACAATATGCAGACATGGTGCAAACGAACACGGTAAAATCCCTCAGAGGGGAAATGTCAACCCTTCGTTCCCAACTCATTGCAACCATTATGGCGGCGGAAACACAAGCATCAGAACGTGAGCACCGAGCCATTGAAAACAAAATGGATAAGTCAAACTAATAGCGTCAAACAACGCTATAATTAATATAAATATTATAGTATATATCTATACTAAAAACAAACTATATACCCCAAAAAAAAAATATAGTATATCTATATACTACTAAACAAATCAAAAACAACAACAACAACAACAACAACAACAACAACAACAACAACAAAATAAAACATATAAAAAACACCAACAACAAAAGAAAAAGAAAATACAAAATTAAAAATAGTGAAAAGCAACAACAAAAACAACAACAACAACAATAACAACAACAACAACAACAACAACAACAACAACAACAACAACAACAACAACAACAACAACAACAACAACAACAACAACAACAACAACAACAACAACAACAACAACAACAACAACAACAACAACAACAACAACAACAACAACAACAACAACAACAACAACAACAACAACAACAACAACAACAACAACAACAACAACAACAACAACAACAACAACAACAACAACAACAACAACAACAACAACAACAACAACAACAACAACAACAACAACAACAACAACAACAACAACAACAACAACAACAACAACAACAACAACAACAACAACAACAACAAAAACATCACTCCATACTCCTCCCACTAGTAACCACAAACATTACTTATTATAAACTACTAATTATACTCTGCGGAGACATAGAAATTAACCCCGGCCCAATGCCAAATGTCTTCCATAACCACCCAAACAGACACAAAAGATTATCAAAAATATATTTCATCCCGAACACTATAAAGCTATACCCCGAATATCAACACCTAGCATCTTCCTTTGCACCACTTCTAAAAAATAACCACACACTTACCAAACTATTTCCACACTCTACCCCAACATTTCCCACCACATACACCAAAAAATCAACCACCCACCCACACATATTTTATTCGCCATTATTACCACCCTCCACCCATCAATAGACGAATGCAACAATATCACCAACCAATATTCTACCAACACAAACCCAACACATTGGACAAGTATATTACTAAACACCCTATCCTCTCTACACAATCCTCCTGAAAGACATATAGATACACTCCACCCATACACCAAATTCCTAGAGGAAAACCAACACCTCTTTGAACACAAAACCTCCCTACACAATGACTTATATAACTTTATTCATAGCCAAACCCCACCCCCTTCCCCCGACGAAATACAACTAAAATTTCCCTACTTCCCACATAATCTCATCCGAGAAGCTCTTAGATGCCTTGAACCAATCCACGCCTACACGCACCCCACCCCGACACCTGCCTACATTCCCCCTCCACCTTGTAACCTCCACTCTACAACCAAAACAATACAGACAATAGAAACACATATATAACTACATGGAACGCCTCAACATTAAACACTGCTTTACCATGCATACACAATCTAACAACCCACACCAACGCTCCACCCGCCATAATTGCCATACAAGAAACTAAAATAACTGCTACTAAATCCACAAGATATATTCAAAAAACATTCCCAGATTACAAACTTATATTTAACAACACTCATTCTCTCACACGATGCATCCAACAACGAAGGCCATATGCACCGGCAAGAGGAGGCCTACTCATGCTCATACACCAATCATATGCCTTTCCCGGGAATATTACCAAAATCCCTACCCCGGCTAATATATCACCATATCTTCATATCATTGAAATTACTAACCGGCCCCTTCAACCATGGCTCATTCTTCACCTATACATGCCCTCTCACATAGAAGATTCGAGGCTTATCCCGGAAATCCAAAATTCCATCACTTCACAAATAAATACACACAATAACCATACTATAATACTCTGCGGAGACTTTAACCGAGATATTGCCCTTATTGGACGGCAAAACGGATCGGTTTGTACCCCTCCAATGGACAAAGACTACCAATGGCGAAATTATACGGATAACCTAGGGTTATATCTAATCCCAACCAATACAAAATACTCTCGTCAAGGTGGACATAACTACACACACACTAGCCTAATTGATGGATTTTACATTAAAACAACTAACCATACCCGTTATACATCTACCACAAATACCACAACCAACTTAAACTCAGACCACTTTCCAATCAAACTCAATATACCTCACAACACCCTCATAAGTAGACCTCCCACAATCATCAACTCAAATGATACTAAAATACTAAATCCCATCCCAAAAGAAAACCTGTATAACTTTAACACAATATTCTTTGAAAAAAACTCATTGCAAATGGACTCCCTTACAGATACTCTTTCTAACCATCAACACCTCACACAAACACAATGGGAAGAAGCTTGCACGACTCTTGACGAACTTATTAATGAAATTTCTAATACATTAGAAAAAACTTGTAAAGCCCCCCCAATTCCAGAACTCACACCTAGAACCTCAAAACAAGGAGGATATCTCCCGAGAAAACTAGCAAAAAAGTGGAAAAAACATCTTGCCACATACCACACCATTCGTAAAACAATTTACACCGCTAAAACTAACCAAAATTGGCAAACCCACCCAATAATCTCCGAACTACATAACCTCCGTCACCCTCATATTCCAGAGTTACCATTACCTAACACCTCTCACGAAGAATGGCTAAAAGACATTGCAATCATTGCAAAAACTGCCAACAAAGAAGCTCGGAAAATTACTACAGAATATGCAAGAGAATGTGTCAAAAAAGCCATATCTAAGTATCGCCAATTATACGAAACTAGTCCAAAAAAGATCAACAGGAAAGTCTTTAAAAATAACACAAACATGCCACTAGACTGCATCTTAGATCAAAACAACAACATTTTAACCAGCCCTGATGATATAGCAAACAAAATACACTTCCAACAATCCATAAACAATAGACCAACCACCCCCCCATGTCACTTCCAACCACAACACACATCAACATGCACGTGTGGAGTCAGGCAATACCCGTGGCACGATTTAGACGGATTTACCATTGACAAAAGAGGCGAGCCAACAACACCACTCCATACATATTATAACAGAGACACATACAACATGTGCTTAAAAAACTTGAGAACTAACAAAGCCCCCGGCCCGGACCACATACCCAACTCAATTCTAAAAAACATGCCCCCAAGATTCCACGACCTCCTATCATTTTTCTTCCTTCATTGTTACAAACAAAAATCCATTCCAACATCTTGGAAAACAAGTCTAACAATATTATTATACAAAAAAGGAAACCCATCCATGCTACCTAACCACCGACCCATTGCCTTAGCTAACACCATTTATAAATTATATACTAGCACACTAACATCAATACTATCGGCCTACGGGGAAACACACCAAATATTACACGAAAGCCAAGAAGGGTTCAGAGCCGAGAGAAGTACCACACGGCAACTTCAAACCCTCATTGCCCCACTTGAAGATGCAAAATTCACTAACAAAGACATTTACATACTCTACATCGACTTTAAAAACGCATTCGGTTCTATTGACCATCCTCGACTGCTAGCCATAATGAGCAACCTTGGGTACCCGGAAGACGCAGTCACACTGGTTGGTAATATATACTCTCAATCTACCACTACATACATCGGAGAATTCTTTGGTAAAACACGCCCTATCCCCATTCAACGTGGTACCATCCAAGGCGATACATTGAGTCCATATCTCTTTATTATCTTCCTAGAACCTCTATTGAGATGGCTTCAAAGAGGCAATACATTTGGCACCTCTAAAATCACCATAAACTCGGCCGCATACGCCGACGATCTAACGGCCATCTCTGGTTGCCTTAAATCACTCCAAATTCAATTAGACAAAAATAGACAAATTTTGTCTATGGACAGGGATTGAATTTGGGGTCCAGAAATGTGCCATAACTGGATGCCCAAACAAATCCAAAATAAACCCGACCGTCTTCAAAGCCCTCATTCAAGCTACCAACATCCAATATCGCAACCAACCAATCCCGGTTCTTAACCAAAACCAACCCTACATATACCTTGGAATAAACCTAGTCCCATCGCTAAAATGGAAAATTCAAATTCACGCTACTACCACGAAACTTATTAAACAATGCAAGGAACTATCAATATGTCCAGCCACATTGCAACAAAAAATAAAAATGATTGATACCGCCATTCGCCCGGGTATCTCATACAGTTTCTATGCGGTCCCTTATTCCATGCCCGCCATAAATAAACTCGATAAAAAAATCATAGCCATACAAAAGAAAGTATGCGGACTCCCTAATTGTATGCCCAATGTCATAACACAACTCCCCCACGAACTATTCGGATTAGAAGCCTTTTCTCTCAAAAATGCCTATCTACGTTGCATTGGAGGACAACTCTAGAATGCACTTAACGACAAGGGACGACTAGGATTAATCTGTAGTGGACTCCTTTGGCACATCCTTGCCATATATGGAGGAGCACAATACCTCCAAAGACTTAAAAAATCTGATTGTCTTCGATCTCCCATTACCCGTACACTTTTTCTACTCAAAACAGAAGGTCAAGCATTTCTAAAAAGCACACTAGAAGATTTCCTACTAGGCCCTGCACCAGTCGAACAAGACTGGGCAAATGAAATACATAACCTCCCTAGACTTGATCCTCAATTATCCGACAAATTCCTACAAAAACTTTTTTCCGCAAACATTACCGATCTAAAACAAATTACACTACCAAATGGAACACACCTAATGGATGACAAGAATTACAAAAAATTCTATGGCACCCCCCACAAATTAATAAAAAATGCACTAAATATTGCTAAACAACTATTTTGTCATCCTACATGCCTCCCTACATGCCCCAACTCTTGCACCACCCACGCCACACCGTACACACTTAAAGACCCATACATCATCGATCACAATAACATCCACCACAACATCAACCTTCCATTAATCCCTCCAAACCCGCCACATTCACGACCATATACCCCCCCACCACATATATTAAAAAACCCTTCCATACACCCAATAAGCAACATAACCGCGCACAGACATAAAAAATGCGCTAACTCTTACAACATAAGCAAACAATACACGTCTTACCTATGTCACTGGTCCCACAATAATATCACCTACGCCAAATGGCTCCCACAAAGAAATCTTTTCCCTTGGCACCTCCCAAATACCTCCTTACATAACACCGAAATCCTCACACAATACTACCTTAGAACTCAAAAAAATTATTACCTAAATATCATACAATTACACCACCCTCAAGCACAACCTCGGGATAGAAGATTTGTCACACCACCTATTATTATCCCCCTCCTCAACATCTTTACAACCGAATGCAACCCCGAAATTGACATCCTCGCACAGTCAAATACTATCAAAATACAACAAGATAATGCCCACATATACGAAGGTAATGGGAGACATCTAATAACCATACCACTCGCTAGACTACAGTGGCTGTGGAACCAATATCACAATGCACTACAAACTCCCAGTAACATTGAACCAACACCCCAAACATTTGAAAACGAAATTGTTTGGCTATACCAAAGATACAACTACCGAATACCCAAAAATGACCCCCTTGAAAATGCACACTACACATTACCAGATCCTTTATTAGACTACCTTATTACATCTATGAATATTACACATTCATACTTCTCATCCCCCGTTACATGCTCCACAAAAATCTCAAAATTCTACTCACCATTTGAACGTGATAAGATTTTTGGTTCTCTTGGAAAAGCTTTTGATTAAAGGTGGAGTGGGATAGGCCTTGCACACCCGCACAACGAAGAAGAAACACAACAAGCAATACATTGGGCACGCCTAGTGGCAAACAATGATCCCAACCACAATATCACCACTATTATCACTCCCGACACTCATTGGTACCACAACTCTAACCCACACTTAGGCCCCTTCCCGGACTCACACATCATAGCACTATTTGAAGCCGACTCTATGACTTACAAAGAACCCACTATACCACCGCAAATACAAACACCCCGCCTTGAACCAGCAACCCTACGTATCCTATGTATACACCAACAAACTTGTGAAATAGGTAATCTAGAAAACCTCACTCATCTCACTTTGATAGCAAAAAATCTAAACATTAACAAGGTATACACCGCAATTGCCCTCCCGACACCCATCTCAACCCGGGTAAACCGCAACAAAAAATGGTCTAGAACTCCCCACACAAACATCTCCGCATCACCAATTACCGAATTCAGCCTCCCCCCTCCTATTCCCAAATTAATACAGAAATTAAATATGACCCCAACTTTAGCTACTACACTGACGGCTCCTTTAAAGAACCAACCGAAGTAAGCCCGGGACATTGGCATCGAGAAAAAGCCGGTTATGGGATATACAATTCAACTAAACAAATTAAATTAGGCAAAAGACTACATGGACTCCAAAATATTCTAAGAGCCGAAATGATGGCTATACATAAAACCTTTAAAATAATCACCACTCAATACCCAAACGAACCGGCTCACATTGTTACAGATTGCATAAATGTATTATATTTCCTTAATACACACATTAAACACCCTACTTTACACAACAGTCACCCGGATAAAGCTATCCTCACATCTATGGTTGCAATGCTCCAAAATCGTACACAGATTACTACACTCCACAAAGTCCGAGCTCATGCTAATATCGACGGCAATGAACAAGCCGACAAACTAGCAAAGGAAGGAAGAGAAAAAACCCACAAGAATGCCGAACACCCATTTGAACACGCCCATGCCACCCCATATTACTTTCATAGATATGAATGGCCCTCCATGGGCAAAACTCCCGATAAAGGCCCTATACGATTCTTGGACAAATACCTCAAAAAACATGATCTTGTAAATAACCTAGAAAAACTTACAGAAAACTTCCCCAATATAGATAAATGGACTGGCAACCCAAACATTCATAACATACTATCCAACAATTTTTGGAAAAACCCCATTATAACGGATCCACAAATAACATGCCTAATCAAATTCCGCACCGGACAATACATGGGCAATGCCCGCAAACAACTCTTCTTTGGAATAGAAAGATTTCCTACAGTTACATGTCCAATTTGCAACACCACGGACCCAGACACATGGCTACATGTCTTACTCAAGTGCCAAAACCCCCATACACACTCACTAATTGTCAAAAGACATAACAAAGCCGTATGGGCTATTCGGAAACTACTTATATCATGACATAACAACTAAATCCCGATGTTTCATTCTCATGAATGCCGGAACCTTTAATGACAACCCACAAGAAAATACGGTCCCTCCTTGGCTATTACCATGCATATGTTACACTCAAAGATGCCACTGTAATGCAAGATTCAAACCGGACCTACTATGTGTTAGAGGACTTTCATACAAAGACCCCCCACCAAACCACATTGATCCTAGTCTCACCATCCAATTTATTGAATTCACATATTGCAATGATAGATTCTCTCCGGACACCATTGCAAACAAAACAACTAAATACCAACCACTACTTGACGATATTCAAGCACTAGGATGGAAAGTAGACCCCCTCATTGTCATCATCGCGGGTGCTAGAGCCACCACCTTCTTTCCCTCAATGACAACCCTTGAAGAAACATTTAAAATCCCCATCACTTCAATCAAAACCACTTTTTCAAATATTAACATTATTGCAATTCAATATGCTATGTTGATACTCCTACATAAACGTAAACTTGAAAACAACCAACCCCTTCCTGACGCTTCAAACCCCCCTCCATAGATCTACACTTGCATTCTGCATTTCACTGCACTTGCCCTCCCTCTTTTGGGACTTTTTGGAACCTAGGGTCCTTTTTGATACTGGTTACTTGTTACTGGGTACATAGTGTCTACCCTCGAAAGGGGGAAGTAGTTCCATACTACTAACCCATGCCCGGTGGGCTTGGACTTAGTGGTGGAATGAACAGACACTTCACTCACGCCGGCCCCCTTTCGGGGACCGGCGTTCTTCTTCTTCTTACAAGACCAATAAAGGAACAATATATCAATAGCAGACGAGGTTGACGAGACTATGGTCGGTGATGGCCATGATGGCAACATATCAAATATTATTGTCAAGAGGCTGAGGGGCAATTTACACTACAGACTAAGAGCCATGACCAAGGAAAATGGATTAATTCTATAGTCACACTTCATGGTCACAGTTCAAAAAAATGTAATTTATAAAGCCCTTGGGCCTCTCACTAAGTGTAAACCGAACTTGGATTGGGAAGAATGACCGTGCACTAAAAAGTGGGCGTGCTGATTTTTTTAATGAATGCCTAAAAAAGGCAATTTTGGAAAATTTTGTCATAATTTACCATCTCTCTTTCTTGTCCTCCTTCTCATTCTTCCCTTCTCTTCTCTTCTCTAGCCTTGAGTTTCTTCTTCTCTTCTCTTCCCCTAAAATTGCAGCAACCATGGTTTCGATGGAGGAGAGGAGAAGGAGTCTTGTCGTAGTTTTAGGGTTATACATGTGTTTGTACATGCTTGCAAAGCATGCTGCAGATATGCAAGCCTTGATCTTGCAAGGAGAATGGGAGAAGTTTGCTTTTTTCAGCTTGCTTCATGAAAGTTTTGGTTTTAGAGAGGGGAGCACATCGAGACAAGCCCGAATGTTTAGATTTGTGGACCGTTTGTTGTTGGATTCATAGACGGAGAAGGATTTTAGGAGTCGGACTCGAGTCTTTCAGTACTTTCAGATTTTTAATTGTGTGAGAGATTGGGGCCATATTTGAAGAAAGAATGTACTCGTTTTAGGCCAATTGTGCCTGTACAAGATAGGGTTGCAATGTCTTTGCACAGTTTGGGCACTGGTGATGGATTGCGGAGCATACGAGATTTGTATGGAGTTCACAAGAGTACACTTTCAATAGTTCTACGCGAGTTTTGTAAATGTGTTCGGAAGCATCTTCAACTACTTTTTGTTCAAACTCTAAATGAATCGTAGTTTAGAGCATTAGCTTCACGGTTTAAACAAGTACATGGAATACCTTACATTATTGGAGCATTTGAAGGGTCCCACATTCCTGTATTAGCTTTTGTCGTTGGTGGAGAAGATTACTATTGTAGAAAGTCCTTTCATTCAACAATTTTACAAGGGATTATTGGACCACATTGCGTGTTTTGGCATTATGAGTTTCGTTGGGCTGGTAGTCTTCATGATTGGGCTGTGTTTCAGATTACAAGAATAGAACGAGCTTGCATTGAAGGTAAGTTGTAACCCTACAAATTGATTGGAGATGCGGCATATCCGGTGAGACCTTGGATGTATTGTCCATTCAAAGGCGGGAAGGCAACATTATTTGGTAGGGAGGCAAATTGGAATTTTATTCAATCATCTACTTGCATGTGTGGAAAGAGCATTTGGGATATTGAAGGGACGATGGAGGATAATTATGAAAAGATTTGAAGTGCCCTTGAGGAGTATGCTTGATATTGTAGCAAGTTGTATAGTTCTACACAACATATGGATTATTAATAGTGATGGCATCGAAGATGATTGGATTGTTGAAGCTGAGGAAAAACTGAGGAAGAGAGTAGTCGAAGGAGAGATTAGGGATGGCAGTAGATTATGTGCCTATTTCGGACAAGGTAAATGATGGTGAAACTGAAATTTTTTTAATCAAAGAAAATGAGAAGACAAATGATTTGCTTCGTGAAGCTACAATGATGCATGAACTAATAGTTGAAAGCTTGTGGCAATATAAACTACACACTAGGTCCGCCATCATTGATACGGATAGTGATAGTGGATCAGATCATCTAGAAGAGTAGCTAGAACTTTTCTAGCAATGCTGGAAAATTCCTATCCATGTTTTTCAAGAAATTGATGGATTCCTGAAATGTAGTAATAAGGGCGCTGGAATTACCAACCACTTTTCCAAAAGCCCCTCTATCTTGTCTGGTGTCTTCTTTTTCATCTCTTGTGTTGTTGGTACTGGAATTAATGTAGAAATTGTTTCAGTAGAAGTAAGTGAAGACGGAGTGAGATGTTCTTCAATTATTTTGGTTGCACTTGCTGGAATTTGATTGTGTACACTTGCTCTACTTCTATTCCATTTGTACATTTTGTCAAACCATTTGCACTCTTGTTTCCTATACGTTCCCAAAACCCTCATTAGCCCTCTTGTCCGTTCTATACTCCTTTAGAATCATCTTGTATTTCTTCTTGCATGATAATCATGTACGGCTGAAACCTTTGATTGCTGCCACCATACGGCTCTGTAATTTGATCCACGTATTGCAAGAAACATCCAAAAAGATTATCAGAACATTGAAAAGATGCAATAAGGGCTCAAAAACGATGATTGTAAAATAATTCCAGCACATAGGAATAGACAGTTTCAAGCTTAAATAGGCAATGGGAAGAGATTTGCACATCAAAAGAGGTTGGGAGGATGGCAGAGGTGTTTGGAGGAATCTCTTTGCTTGGTGCAGACCGGAGTTCAAATCCCCTCGCGCGTGAGATTGTCCTGAAATAGCCGAAAACCAGAATGCCTCCGTGGTAGCGGCCGAACACTTTTTGGAGGGAGGGGGGGCATAGGCATGGGCATGGGCATGCGGCTAAGGCCTTCTACGGCCCACATACGCCCGCATTTGCAAGCATTTGCCCTGCTACTTGAATTGAAACAAACAAAAAATTTGGAAAAAAATACCTTGCATATTTGTTGTTTGCGTGAATTCATCGTCCATCCTATTCGGATAGCAATCAACTGGTGTACTTCAAAATCCCTCCACTTCACTAAAACAACTCCCTCCTCATCCGACTCTCCAAGCTCAATTGCGTCAGTTTTGGTGGGTGTTTTCTTCGCCTTCCCTCTAAGTGTAGCCTTCTCTTTCAATGGACGCCTTCTCTTCTTCTCTATGCCCTTTGCAGCTATAGCCACCTCTTCTTTCACTTAAGATTTCAGTTCCAATAGTAGAAGAAGGCACAAAAGAAGGAGGTCGGAATGCACTAGAAGAAGAGCTAAAAAGATTCGGACCATGCTTCAATTGACGATGTAGAATCTGAGAAAACAATGTAGGATTGGTCCTGAAAATTGGAGCTGCAATTTCTTGCATCCATTGTGAATTCTGGGACCATGCTTGTCCTTGCAACTCCTTAAAGGAGTCTTCATCCGGACTGTACCCCTCCATGATTCGAAAAACAAAACGAAGAAAAAAAAACAAGCCAAAATGACAAAATACAGCAAGAATCAAGGCACACAAGACAAATGAGGGAATGATACAAGGAAAGCGATGACCTTTTCTACTTTGAGTTCAAAGTGTAACGGTATGAGGTAATAAAGGGTGGCCGCCATTGTATCTACAATAACATTGGGCCTCCTAAAAAAATTAAATTAAATTAAAAAAACGGCATTTCAAGCCCATGGTCTTCTCGTTCAGCAATGAGAGAACCCTTTTTGCCTCTCTCGCCGCAAAATCCGGGGGACCCTTCAACATTATCCACTAGGCTTGTTTCTAGACCTTTTCAAGACCTCAATTCCTTTGGTCACTTTTTTTTTTCCTCGTTGTGTAAACCCAAGTCATCATAGGATGAGTTGATGGAGCCAATCACAGATTTTAGAGGTGCATGAGACGAGTTCTTGGTCCGTAGTGTAAACCGCCCCTGAATGGTCCTTTTCAATGGATCTTAGCTTTGCATTTTGCATATTTGCCTCTGCATATTTGCCACTGCATTAGGTGTTTATCTTTCCCAATGAATTTTAGGATGGTCTCCAAACATCCCATTGAAGAGCTTTGAATCCAAAGGCTCTGAGTTTACGGAAGTAGATTTAAATGATGTTGGAGGTAGAGGCATGGGCGGATCGTGAAGAGTAACGTAGATGCATTTTTACACACACATGCTTCACCAACCAACAATGCTAGAATGTGAGAGTTGAACCATGAGCAATCGGCACTTGATTTTTTTTGGTTAAAAATGGTAGGAAAGATTCTAAAAAAATTATAGATTTTAAGTTAAGTAGAATTATGTAATTGTTAAAAACAATATTTTTGAAATATGTTGCCATGGATTATTCTTTCACAGTTTTTATCCCTAATGGACCGTGACAGTTTCACACCAAAAACACTTCAAAACTGTAGATTCTAGTGCAATGAGTAAGGAAGGAAACAAAAACTCTTATTTTTTGTTTTGATCATAGGATCTCAATTAAGACTTATTAAGTAACATACTCACAAATTTCATAAACTTTGACCATACGGATTGAAAGATTATAGTCTTCAAAGCAAGAAAGATGGTTAATTTTTTTCCCTACATCGAGTCGGTCAACAAACTTTGACTTCACTTAGAATCATAATTTTGCACTAGACAAGAACAGAATTCATTACCATTATGTTAAGTATGATATTAGTTCCTTGTAAGGCACCATGGCCTTAGTGTGGTGGTTTGGGTCATGGCACCCCGTAAAGTGGTTGTGAGTTCAAGTCTCAATGTCGGTGTGGTGCCTACCACCATAGTCCACCTAACTATGGTGGAGTTCTTGAGACTTCGTTGTATGGGTATCCAGAAGGCCCTTTGGAGGATGTCACGTCGATTGTCTCTAAGGCACTTAGTGTAGGGAAGCACTTAGTGTAGAAAAGTATTTATCCTTAAAAGAGGGAAGTAGTTCTATTACACTAACCCATGTCTCATGACCATTAGAATCACTAAGTACAGTACTTAATGACCATGTGCTTAGTCAAGAGAATGAACAAACATTATAATCAAGCCGCTTTCCTCTGGAGACCGGAGTTCTTCTTCTTCTAGTTCCTTGTACACTGATTTTTAGAGGTAAAGAAGAGGTATAGCATATTCAAAACAATTGTGCAAGGAGTGGAGGTTCAAAATTTGCCAAATCACGTTTTGTTGTTAGCTTAATATGCTTAGAATGATAATACAAACAATTAATAACAAGGGGTACATTACATACTGTTGTGGAACAAATAAAAAGTAAAAAAAATATGAAATTTTGAAGTATTATGTGGAAAAGAAGAAGTGTTTTTGCCTGATAATGTGTAGAAATGTTTGATTTGAGTTTAAATGCTATTTTTCACTATTGACAACATATATTTGTGACATTATAAAAGGAAATAAGATTACTTGCTAGTACCAAAAATATCACGATTAATAGAGTGTCACAGCAAATGTTTTTGGAATTGCCCGACATGCCCGCACTTGAGAAGTTTTCCTTTAAGATGGAATAAATTTTTTTCCATACGTAAGAAATATGAAGATCTCTAACTTTTATGTGGAAAGGAGGGAAATTTTTAGTTCCTTGTCCAACAATGTGTGATAATGTGTAAAAATGTTTGACAATGTTTGACTAGGGTTAATATGCTATATTCACTAAAGACAATCTTTTTGGACGATATAAAAAGAAGTAATATTAATTGCTAATATTGGAAATCTTACATTTGATAAAGTGTTATAGCAAAAGTTTTTGGGGGTGCCTGACGTGCCCACTCTTTCCATTTGAAATTCAAAACCCTATAACTTTTTCGTTAACTATCGGCTTTGTGAACAAATTGTTCTCGCACTGAGGTTTTAGTAATGACCATCTACAATAAAAATAGGAATGTTATAAAATGACACTATAGGAACCTGACCAAGCTTTCAAAAAATCCATTTATCATCTATGGTCTCTAAAAATGCTTCATTTGATATGCATTGTGGACAACGCCCTTTGAAGTTGAAGAATGAGCTTCCAAATATGTACATTAGAGTAATTGCAACTAATTTCTATTTTCACTTCACATTTTGAATTTTGACTATGACTACAAGGAAAAAGAGGGTCTTTGAAAAGGAGGTATTGTTTCTAGCTCTCTTGCAATTGCACAATTCCAATACACAATTTATGTTTTTTTTTTGAAACAAAACAAACCAGGTTTGATTGCAAAAAGTCACTAGTACAGACCAGTGCGCCAGTTCCGGCGACACCAAAAGACTCAGGACTCAAGACTAACATGAAACTCTTTGACCCAGACAATGTGGTCGCCTTCAATGCTACACAACAACTCATGACAACCCCAAGTGGAGTCGAAAAGGTTTGTCGCCTTGTTTCTACTAGCCTCGGTGTTGGCAGTGAGAACTCTGCCCCAAGCAATCCTCCCATAATCAGTGAGGCCCTGCCAAATGACATTCTCAATCTTGTTTTGATTCCACCTCATCTAGTTGAACACCCATTCGTTCCTGGCAAGCCAAATAGTCCAAAGAGTAATCCCTCTTAAAAAGAGCCAGATTCTACTAAGGTTCACGAATCTCCTAGGGGGCCTACTACCAAAGAGTGTTTGCTTGAAGTTAACAATGCTCCATTGGGAGTGAGGGGACTTACTGAGACGACGAAGAATCTCATTCACATAGTCCCACGAGCCTCTAGCTTGGCTACAGCTCCAGAACCTATGCAGAATGCTCTCCTGCTCACCCATACTGCAAACAGTGCAACTATCATCAATGTGAGGAGAAGTGCGTTTCTTCCATTGATTCACCGCAACAGCTTTGTGCCACAATTGCCAGATAAGCCCCGTTTTTTTTTCCACTTCGCTCTTTATCCCAAACATAGCGCCATCTAAGTTTGAAGTTGTTGGGAAGGACTTGACTCCATTTCTTCTAGACCACATTCGGTGGTGGACGGCGAGCTCGAAGAAGCATCCTCCCGTGTTTGGTAGAATAGTTCAGGAAGGAGATATGCTTTTTTTTGTCAGGCCAGATGATGCGTCTTGGGTCCCACATGAGGGAGCTGATTTTCTCATAGTAAAGAAGAATCCATTTCTCCTTTTTGTCTTTTTTAAAGTTAACCACTCTCACCCTTTCGAGTTTCCTCCAAGTAGTGAGAGTATTGTTACCTAAAGCCGTCGGGCTCTTGAGGAGAATTCTTGCCTTTTCTCGACAGTGTAAAGGCCTTCACTAGCATTGACTTGCCAAGCTCCATTTTTACCAATTTCGCCTCTTCCTTGAAGAACTTGTCCCAAAAAAACCCACGAAGGCAAGGTATCGTCATTAAGTTCGAAAATTCCAAGCCAACCACTACATTTCGGGGGGTGGTACCAAATTTGAAACCAATATCTGCCAATCGGATTAAGTCTTTGAAGAATCTCCTCCCAAACCTCAAATTTTGTTTCTCTCAATCCAAACTTTTCCCCAGCATCATGTGCAACAATAAAACGATTCTCTTCTTGTATCCATATGTCTCTAGTATAAATCATTCCATTCCTAGCTAAAGTTGCCTTACGTTGTGTCGAGAGGTGGACACCTTCTGTTAGAGCACCTCTAGCTGTCCACAGTGGTGAGCTGAGCCATTCATCTAAAGAGTCCGGCGTTAATGATGACTTCATTGAATAGGCTACGCCAAGCTCGTTTGACCTTGTTCCATAGCTTAGATCCACTTGGACTTTGGAAACCTTTGTTAGTAAACCACCAAAGGTTGGGTGGCCACCTTGGGCCTGAAGCGGGTCGGCATTGCTCCAATCTATAGCGGATTAAGGACGTGAAAGTTGATTGGCTAGGCATACAGGCTGCTATTATCCATTTATATATCAGGGCTATCATTGCTACATCAGGGCTATCATTGCTTCCATGGAGTCTACCACACCGAGACCTCCCAGTGCTTTCCTCTGGCAAATTGAGCTCCATGCCATTCTAGCTCTTGAGGGCTGGGGTGTGCCAACCCACATATAGTTTTGTATTTTTGCAGTGACTTTCTTCACCCCTATGCTACTTCCTCCCCATATTGCAAGATACAACAAGGTAGTAGATACTAGGATGCTATTACCAGTTATGATTCTGGCCGTGCTATTTGCTCTAACCTTTGACCAATATTCCAGTTTCTTATCAATCTTTTCTTGAAGGAAGATGTCAATATTACTCGTTGTGAGGTCAAGTCCAAAGGCCGTTCTCAACAACTTGGCAATTTCTCCCTCTTGTGGCCATTTGAAACTAAGAATTTGAGTCCAAGGAGGTCGGGGTTGCCCAACCTGACCCCATAGATATGTTGCCGACTTGTCTCTGTTCAGCAATAAACTAGAGGCTTCTTCAAATTCCTCCAAAGTCTCAATTACATTACCTACCACTTCTTCCTCCGCTAGGACTGTAAATGAGATATCATCGGCATATTGCAGAAGGACCTGTGGCTCCTTTGCTCCTGGGAGGTTTATACCTTTGATTCTCCCTCTAATAATCTCTCTTTTGATGCAACTGTTGAGAATTTCTCCTACAATAAGGAAGAGATATGGCGCCAAAGGACACCCTTGCCTTACTCCTTGTTCTATAGTGAAGGCTTCTGTAACTCTTCCAATTACACTTACTCTGGCTTTGGCATTTCTATATAGTAGTGCAACCATGTCTAGAAATTCCTTAGGAAAGTCCATAGCTTCCGAGACACAAAAAATGAAACTAAGATCAACACGGTCGTAGGCTTTAGAGAAATCTAGCTTTAGGAAGAGAAGGGGTTGGTTAGAGAGTTTGGCATGGTGGATTGTCTCATGAGTCAGGAATATATTGTCTAAAATATATCTCATGGGAAGGAAGGTTGACTGATCTGAACTTATCAGGTCCATTAAGATTGGCTGTAATCTTATTTGTTGTGCTTTGGCGTAGATTTTGTACGCCACATTGAGCAAGGTGATGGGCCGCCAATTATTGAGACTTCCTCGGCTTCCCCCTTTATGTATCAGAGCAATTAATCCTTCTGTTACCCCATTGTGGAAACAACCTCTATCCACAACTTCCTTTACCATCTCAAGGTAGTTGGCTCCAATTGTCTCCCATAATTTTTTGTAAAACTCCGTTGCTATACCATCTGGCCCTGGCGATTTACCAAAGGCTAGTTGGTCCACTGCGGAAGAAAGTTCTCTTAAAGTTAGTTCTACCTTCAGGATCTCTTGCATGTGACTTGAAAGTTTGGATATTGGGCCTATTAGAGAGGCTTGTTGTGCACCTTCACGATTTTCTTACCTTGTCCTACAAAAGTAGAGGTCTGAATAGAAATTGAAGCTGACAGTTTCTAATGTTGGTTAGCTAGTGTAAATGCCTCCATGCTCATCTTCCAGTTCTGTTATGCTACTTTGGGTTTCTCTCTGTCTATAAGCTTCGAAAAACTCTTTTGTAGATTTGTCTCCCACTTTCCTCCATTTTGTTCTCCCCCTACAGTGCTCTCCTGCTAGCTTCCAGTCCTCACACTTGGTTAAGGTGACCCTTGCATTGGTCTCCCTTTTTTGAGCTTCCACATCATTTGGGTTTGATTGAAGGAGAATTCTATTCTTTTCTAGGTTACTTCTTCCTTCTTCTTTGATCCTTCTCTCTTTGGCTTTCCTCTTACAAAAATATTTATACCACCTAATTACCTTCCTGAGTTTTCCAAAGAACTATAGGGTGGATGACAGTTTAACCACTTCTCTTTTAATTCTTGAACTACTCCTGCGTCGTTTAGATAGTACATATTCATCTTATACTTCGTTCCTTTTGGCCTTACATCTTCTAGTTCTATCGATATACAAACCGGGAGATGGTCTGAGTGGCTGCCACTTCCTAGAATTTTTTAATGTGTGCCTTGGATTTGCTAGAGGGGGAAGGGAAGACATAAAATCTATCAAGTCGCTCTAGCACCCTTTCCATACCCGTTCGGCGATGTCCCATGTAAATACCAGTTGTTAATTGAAGTCAAAAAAGTCTTGCACGTTGAAGAAGTCTTTGAATAGGCTAAAGTCTTGTCTTTCTCTTGCCGAGATAATCCTGTTGGATGTGGAACACTTATCCCTCGCATTTTCTACAAAATTCCAGTCTCCCCCTAGGATCCAGTTGCAATTTGGGTTAAGAGTTTCCATAAGTTCAATCCATAGAAGGCTTCTCTGGAAGGGGGATGTGGGGCGTAGGTATTTAAAATGCCTAGGTCTCTTCCGAGGTTGCCTTTAAGTATAATCCACTGGGCCGAGTGACCCCTTGAATGTCCTTGATCAATAATGAGATGTTTGATCTTGGGAGAAACTAGCATACTAAGCCCCCTGCACCCTGCATTGATTTGATCTGCCTCTAGTGCCTCACAGTGAAAGTATGGACTTGTCTCCATAAAATTTTGCTTATAGAGCGAAGACCTTGTCCCCTAAGCTTGTGTTCTTGGATACAAAGGATATCTAGTGTATTCAAGAAAGGTTTTAGATAATTCCTAACTCTAGCTACATTTCGAGGATTGTTTAGACCTTGTACATTATGAGATAGGAGTTGTATATTCATGTGTGAGGCAAGGAAGATTGGGAGCTAGGGTTGTTAAGAGACTCACAGATTTGAAGTTTCCCGGCGCTACTTTTGTTGATAACGCTCTTGTTTTTGGAAACTCCAGCCTGTGCCTTAAGTGTTTCCTTATTCCTCCTTCCGTCAATAGACCTCTGCCTCTTTGTTCTTTGAGCTAAGCTTAAAGGCTCCAATGGGAGGACTTCTTCGCTTCTTAGGTCCCTTACTACCGAGGTTGGTGTAGCGCTTACTCTGTCCGGTGTCCAGTTGAGCGTCATAACGTAGGCTGCCCTCTCCTCTTCATTCATTTGTTCGAATGGTCCCTATATTCCTCCATTGTCACTTGTCTTCAACGGAGGGCATTGAGGTCCGTGGCTTCTCTCACACATCCGGTGGACCTCTCACTTTCCAATGTTCTTTCCACCTGTCCGGGATCAGGGCCTGCTCCTCCCCTCTTGGTGGGTTCGCGTTCTTGTTCTCTACTTCTAGTCTCTGGTTCAAGCTCCACCCTTGCGTCCCTCTTGGTGGGAGTTCCCTCCGCTCCCTGGTACGTCACTTCCATCATCGCCTCATCTCCGTCAACCGCAGCCGCCTTTTCCCCCTAGGCTTCGCCAGTCGCGTTTGGGTTCAGGACCTAGTGCGTCTCTTCCTGCATCACCTCGTCGTTGCTTTGGTTTCCCTCAGCCGCAGCCGCCTTTTCTCCCTGATCTTCGCACGTCGCGCTTGGGTTCTGGATTCCCAATTCCGACGCTTTTTCCTTCTGTTGGCGCGCTCTCCCGCTCTCTTCTTCTTGCTCCGAAGTCACTTGCTTCTCACCTTTGTCCTCATGTTGTTCTCCAAGCCTGCGTTTTGACGGCGTCTCCAACGCCGATGCCAAGTCCGATGCCTTCGCTATCTGATCGTGCGCAGCCTTGTCTTTTCCAAGCGCTTTTTGTGGCTTTCCACCTTTGATCCCGGCTGTCCTCCTTTGGATCCTCTCATCAAGGGCGACCCCTGTTCCGTCGCAATGGCCTTCCAGCATCCCGCTTCTTCCAACGTCCTTTCCTGTGCTAGCCTCCCTTCTTGCTCTTCGGCTGCTACTATATCCTCTAGCTGTTCTTCACCGTCTTCTATCCTCAGAGCGTCGAATCGCCCTCGTTGGAGTTTGGGGTTCCTACTCTGCGATGGTAAGTCATTGGATTTTCTCTTGCTACTTCCTTTCTATGTTCAAAAGCCTTCTTCATCTTCTAGTTCTTTTCCTTTTCCTTTCACTTGTTTCTCCTTGTCTGCGTTTTCTGCTTGTTTTCCTTTCTGTATTGTTGTCGCCTGCTCCTTGCCTGTATTGTTATTTGTTTTATGTTTGTTTCCTAGCTTTTGCGGGCACTCCTTCAAGCTGTGGTCTCTCTCAAGGTTTTTATAGGTTTCTATAGAGCTTCACCAAGTCCATTGCGATGTAGAAACGGTGATCGGAACTTCCTTTGTCCTCTCCTAGAACTTCTCCAAGTCTTGCTCCGATTGCTCTTGAAACCTCCAAGCAGTCTTTAGGTATGTGCCTTAAAGTAATCCATGTGGGGAGTTTTATCTTGTTCGATATGCCTCCTTGATTGCCTGTGAGGTTGAACTCTTCATTGTATGGGTCAAACCCCGGGATCCAACGTTGAAAGATGCATATACCTTCTAAGGTCCTGTAGGGAGTAAGTAGTAGAAGCTTGCTAATGATTTCTATAGAGTTTGCTTCGATCAGAAAGAAGCCCTTACCAGATGTCGACCAAAATGGAGATTACCTCCTACTCTTTTCCTCAGTGCCTCACACTATTGTTTCAGCCGGAACTCTTACGGCCGTCCTCCGAGGAAGAATGCTATGGAGCTGAACTGCTGTAGGAATTGGGACTCATTCTTGATAACACCCTGGTTCACTTTAATTTCTCTTTTCATATCTTTCAATAAATAGCATGCGTAACTTCTTTTGTAGCCAGGTGGGAGCTCCTCTCCAGGTTTAACTTTGGTGAGATGAAGTCCGCTAACGCTGGTGGTTTGCTCGTTTAGCACCTATTGCATGTTTGATGGAGTTGCTGCTATTTGTTGAGTCTGACGGGATGCCTCCGCCTCCTCGATCATAGCGGCAACCTTCCTTAGGACGTCTACGTAAGATGCCATCGTAACCCTAATGTGCTGTTTTATTACTCCTCTTTGTCCGCGAACGGGTTGGAAGCCTCGAGTGGTCACAACCGTATCTTGAATCCGGATTCTGTTATCCTAGTGTTATGAAGGGTTTAGCAATCACCAGTTATCCGACAGATTTTCCTATAGGTGTAAAGATGAACTACCATGTTTCATGTCAAGTTTGTGTCTTTAATCTTGATACCTTCCAACTTCTCTTTGTACGTGCACTAATGCAACCCTAACACGGTAGTACCCTGCTAACTAATGGATGAGTTGCCCTTGGATGCCCAAATAATTGTGGAAAGGAGAGGTTACGAATCCAAGTTTCTTTAGGATTCCGGAAAGAGGGTAAAAACCTTGACTGGTCGTAATCGGACCTAGATTCCCAAGGAAAGTGGTTGTTGTAGTAAACGAAGGGTCAGAATACTTCCTGCGTAATGAGCTGTCCGACAGCATCTCTATAGTTGTGAGGAAGTAGACACCACCCTGGTGCATGTGTATTTTGTGTTTAAGAGTGATTAGAATTGGTAGTTGAATCTTTCGTCACTTTAATCTAAGAGAAGAGAGTTTTAAACACCGTCCCTCTCCTAATAGAACTTGCCCTCTGATAACTTATATCATGAGGGAAAATTAGAGTTGAATCACTATGGTTTGATCCTTTCGCATCCGAAAACCATCACCAGAAACATGAAAGGAGGAAGTGCAATCCGATTCCTCTAGGAAAGGAGGAAGTGCTAACTTCTCCTGAATCCCTGGAACAATACACGAGTCACTTCTTGGGTGATTTTGGATGTTTAAAATACTCAAGGGAATGCATCCATTACAAACGTGTTCCAACAGTGCATGAGAGTGATCACTTCTTAAGTGATGGATTTGACGGTGGTGAGGATGATGAGGAGGTTGAATTGCTTATGGAAGAGGACAATGATGGAGTTTTGATAGCTTTGGAGGATGACGATATGTTCTTGATGCAACTTTCTAGTTTTTAGACTCATCTAAATTTTATGATAATTTCATGATAAAAGGTTTTACATTTTGAAGATGCTAAGAGTGCACTTGAGACTTTAAAGAAAATTTTGAAGCAAAGACCTAATGATATCATGGTATTTATCAAGAAAGGTCAAGCAACTTAAAAGCAAGTACACTCTTGGCATGTATTGTACAAAGATCTTGCCAAATTACAATAGATTCTTTCTTTTATTAAACCTAAATGAATGATGAATTTTATATTTTGTTTATTCTATAAACACTGTATGTTTATCTTCTGAATCCATATTAGATTGATTTTTGTAAATATAAAAGATTATTGAAGAAATCATGGAATCATACAAGTTGGGACTTGTAACTACATAAAACTTGAGCTAGTGGTTAAAATTACTATTATATTTTTTGAAATAGTCACTATCATAATTATTATATGGTATTCATTTATATGTATTATACTATTATTTCTCATGAAATGTAATATTTAAAGAGGTATGTTTGTAGTATGTAGTCATGTAAATTTAGTAATCTTCAAGACAATTAACTTGTTAATTGCCAAGTCTAAAATTGCCTATTATTTTAAAGTCCTATGATTGCAACATCTTGAGGCATGATGTACAAAAGACCTATCAAATTATTCTAAAAGATGATGAAGAGAGAACAAATTGTTTTATTAAATTTGTTTAGGTTTAAAGTTTGGTGGTTGTAAGTAGAATGTTCTATCAAACTTAGTATGAGGTTTACAATAAATAATTGCACCAATTACAAGTCTCAAAAGTAGATATGTAATTGTAAAGCAGGGAAATAGCAATCTCCTATTTTTATGTTATTTAGAATCTTATGATGCGTCACATAGCATATAAACTGGCATTTGGCGGTTGTAAGTAAGAAGGTACATGATTAGGTATTAGGGAGCTACTTTCAAACAAAGAGTTGATCATGCCTTTACTTTCTATAGACATAATCTCCATTTCCATTGTTCCAAAGTTTTGAAATATGATTTAAAGATACAATATATTATTAAAGGATGGAGGAGTTGTATGTCATGTTTCAATTCAATACTTCTTCTAGCCATACTTTACGTTTATTTTGATTGTTGAAGATATCTTGTATAGTGGATATTCACAAGTTTTCTTTTCCAACATTGAAGAATGGCCAATGGTTCTAAACAGCCGTTTTTAATCTGGCTAAAAACAGCCACTTTGCACTGAAGAAAACGACTTGGCGAACCATGAGTCTAAATCATGGGGTGAAATATAGCATTTATCGCCACGTTGCAGTCTTGTCTACAGGTCCCCTCGCCAAGTTGGCGCCTCACTATCACGGTTGTAGGGTATGCTTCGCCAGCGGTGTTGAAAGTTTCTTCTCAGATTAACGTCTTCCTCGCAAGACTGCGTCCCTTCAATCGAGAGCGGCGCCAAGCATTCAAGCGCGTCCCCTGCTGCGCGCCAATCCTGCGCCAAGCATCGCCCACTGCGCTTCAGTGCAATAAACTGGAGTCGCCAGTGCTTGCACTTCATTTCAATTTGGGTGCGCCAGTGGCTGCTGCGATCTGCAGGGATTTCTCGCCATCAATGGCGCCTCATTTTTTTCCTTCGCCGCCGCTTACCTTGCATAGCCTTGTCGCCTCTTTAGTTGAGGGCAGTAGGGTTGTGCGCATTGGAATTTGGGAGTTTCCAACTTTCTCACAATCTCTGTGATGAATTTTGCTATTGGGTTTAGGGTATTTTCTGTTGAGTGTTCTTCAATTGGGGCAGATTTGCTCGGATTGGCGGCGCTTACTGTACGAGTCGAAGATGTGCATTGTGCACGCCGCGCATAAATTACTGAGCAAGTGTAGTGCTTTCTATTCTCTTTTTGGTTTAGGGTTATGTCCAGTGTCCACATCTATTCTCGTTTTGGTCGTCATCGTAAATCTCATCATTTTTTGTATTGCGGTTGCTTCATGGCGGGTTCTGGGGATGAGGGTTGTTCAACAGGGATTGTAGAGCTCGCAGCGGACATAGCTAAGCGGAAGGCCAAACGTGATGCTCGGATGGAGACGAAGAAGCTTGCTGCCGTGCGTGCTGCCTTCAAGAAGAAGCGTGAAGGTGAGCAGGCAGCGAGGAAGAAAGCCCGAGAGAAGACGACGTTGCAGGCTTACTTCAACAGTAGCCGTAATTCCTGCAATGCATATCCACTCCGTATGGTGTTGGACTCGTCAATGCCGGATGTACCTGGAGCAGAACCTTGGTCGCCGACAAGCTCCAATTCCATACTTGCTGGACCCAATAAATCAAGCAGCAGCTTGAATGTATCTATGGATACAGGAACTCCCTCAAGATCATCGGGAGACACGGTCATTCTCAGTGCGAAGTCACCCATGATTTCAATACTGTCGAGTGCAGAGAGTGGTGGTAGCATGGACAATGCTGGCCTCGTTGAGATTCCGCTGGGAGAGGATTTTTTTTCCTCAGATGAAGAAGTTGAATCACCTCCGAAAAAGAAGAAGGGCGCGAAGACTGCGAAGAGCGAAAAGCAGAAGAAGTACGACCGACACCGCAAGTTTCAAACTGAGTGGTCTGCGAAACTGCCTTGGGCAGCAGGAATCTTGGCCAATGATGGAATTCTGCACATGGTTCGATGCAGAGTATGCACGGCGTTTGGGAAGAAGCCGTGTGTCATGGCACCGAAATCAGATACGCTATTTAAGCATGATGGGCGTAGAACGGCAAAAAAGGCGATCCCTCGTTACGGCGTAAGGCTGGAGAATCGTACATGGCCTTGAACTGCAAGCACATGCAGAACCTGAGGTTGTACGCTGCGCGCCCACAATCCACAATTCTGCAGGCCGTGAACCACTCAACCTCCATGGAAGCAGTCAAGAAGAGAGTTCAGTTTGCAACTATATTTCAGGTTCTTTCTTGTGGTCGTCCAATGCTAGAGTACGAAGTGCGTCATTCTCTGTATAAGTTCATTAAGGTCCCTGATTGTCCAGCACAACATTGGTGCGATAATTCCGGTTGGCAAATTGCAGAGTACATGTATGCTGAGGTGCAATTAACAATGAAGAAAATGGTGCAGGAAGCTCGTTACATTGCGGTAACAGTGGACGAGGTGACCACCGTTGACAATGGTTACTGGTTATCCGTCCACTGTTAAATGGTGAAGGATTGGGTCCGAATCCCACTTTTAGTGTCTTTGCAACGTGTTACCATTGCTGCTAACTCCAGTAACATCACAACGCTTATCATGGAATCTGTTTTGTCCAGTGGTGGCTTGGATCGTCAGATGTTGGCTCGAAAATTACTGTGTTTTGGTGCAGATGGGGCCGCGACACTGCAGGGCTGTCACAAGGGGGTTCCTGTGCAGATCCAACAACAATATGCCCCCTTTGCGATGGGGATGCATTGTGTAGCTCACCGTTGTAATCTGGCTTTTAAGCCACTCTCGAAGCACGGTGTTTTCATTGCAATCGAGAAGCTGCTGGCTGCAACGAATGCCTACTTTTCTCACAGTCCGAAGCGCTATATGGAGTTTAGGGAACTAGCAGAATTGACAGAAACAAAAGGCTTGAAGATGCTCAAGTCTGTTGAGACACGATGGATCAGTCTCGTTGAGCCGGTGAGACGCCTCTTAGCTGAGTATCGAACTCTCATGTATAAAATCTACCGAGAGGAGGAGGACAAAGACATAACTTTGGTATGTTTTTCACCTTTGCATTTTTTGTTCTCATTGTTGCTCACTGTTTTGTGAAACTATTTTGTGTTATGAAATGACATGTAGCCGTGTTTGATGTGCAGCCATGCTTGACGCGCCTTCTAGACCCATACACTGTCTTGGGTATGGCTGCCCTGTTGCCACTACTTGAGGCAGTCGACAATCTGATCACATTTGCACAAAAACAGGATGTGTACATTTGTGATTTTGTTGCCGCTGTGAAGGTGTGTCAAGGGCAGTTGTACTCCATGTACGAGGACCATGCAACACGCTTCAGTACCGATGAGTTCTGGGCGTACAAGAACCTACTGGATTGCTCCCATGAGCAGGTGCATTGGAAATGGATAACCAATCTCAACGACAATTCCTCCCAGTTGACGTTCATGTGCAACAACGAGCAAATTTTTGTTGTCCACAAAGGAGCATCAGTTTCTCGTGAGGTCTTTGCTGAGGTCGTTGCGAAGATCAAGCTGGAGACTGCTGGTACGTTCTCGTGTGTTGCATGGCTGACTTTGTTGCGTAAATCAGGCTTGAAGCACTTGGTATAACGTCGTTTTTTGGCTTGCTTGAACTTGTTGCGTAGATCAGGCTTTCAGCACCTGGTATGTTGTCGTTTTTTGGTATGATGTCGTTATTTTCAGCACTTTATATGATGTCGTTTTCAGCACTTGGTATGATGTCGTTATTTTCTTGCTTGAACTTGTTGCGTAGATCAGGCTTGAGGCAACTGGTATGTCGTCGTTTTTTGGTATGATGTCGTTATTTTCAGCAGGTGCCAAAAACTACATGAGTAGTGCGCCACCTCTTGCCGTTGATAGCTTGACCGTCATCTGCCTACTCGTTTCTCTTTCGGTGCTACGTCGTTCTGGTTTATGTGCACCTGCTTGTGGATGTTTTTTGCTTAATGTATATGTGATGTGGTGGTAAGGTGACGCTCCGCTTTTTTGGTTGAGGTTTCTGGAGGTCATTTGCTCAATCAGTAATGTGTATGGATAGAGGGAATGAGGTTAGTAATGTGATATGGATAGAATGAATGAATCAGTAAGCATGCATGTGATATGGATAGAGTGAATGAATCACTAATGTGATATGGATAGAGTGAATGCATGCTTTGGAAGGCTGTTCGAGTGATGCCTTCCTCATCCATAAATTCCTGACTTTGCTGGTAGCTTCTGAGGTCAATAATACTTGACGTAAAGGTCCGAGAATTGAGACCGTTAACTCATCAGTGAGAGGAGCGGACGCAAACTGAATTCTCTGGAGCTAATTGTACAGTTGCAAGTTTCTCGCACATTGCTGAAGATAATTCACATTTTATGTTTTGGAAAGCTGCACGGACTGTGAACCGGTTGCGAGCTGGAAGCTGATTGTACAACGATAGTTTGAAGATTGCGTAGATCAGGCTTTCAGCACCTGGTATGTCGTCGTTTTTTGGTATGATGTCGTTATTTTCAGCACTTGGCAGTGATGTCGTTTTCAACACTTGGTATGATGTCGTTATTTTCTTGCTTGAACTTGTTGCGTAGATCAGGCTTGAGGCACCTGGTATGACGTCGTTTTTTGGCTTGCTTGAACTTGTTGCGTGGATTAGGCTTGAGGCACTTGGTATGACGTCGTTTTTTGGCTTGCTTGAACTTGTAAGTTGTTGCGTTCTCACAGGCTTTAAGCACTTGGTATGATGTCGTTTTTTGCATGCTTGAATTTGTTGCGTAGATCAGGCTTTAAGCAGCTGGTATGTTCTTGTTTTTTCCATTGCTAAACTTGTTGCGTAGATCAAGCTTTAAGCAGCTGATATGTTTTTATTTTTTGCATGGCTGAACTTGTTGTTGCGTAGATCAGGCTTTATGGAGCTCGTAATCTCATTTGTTGCATGGCTGAAATTGTTGTCGCGTAGAGCAGGTTTTAAGTAGCTGGTATGGTCTTGTTTTTTCTTCTGCTGAACTTGTCTTTGCATTGATGAAATAATTGAATATGCTGGGTTGATGATGCAGTGGCAGCCTCTGGGCTCATCAAAGAATTGGATAATCGCTTCCCATCACAGAACGTTATGCAAGCCATGGGTATCCTGTACCCGCAGTACTGGCTTCAAGGAGATTGTGAGGAAAGCTTCTCCAAACACATCCGAGTCCTTATGGACTATTACGGGCATGGGAAGATTCTGGGCAAAGACAACGATAAGATTTCAGTCCCAGCCCTCATTGATCGTGAGCTATTGTTGAGCCAACAGGGCTTATTCAAGCTCACCATGTTATCCAATGCACGCGCCGCCATGGAGCCACCATTTGACTGTAATCCACTAACGAGGTTGTGGAAGGGCCTTGATGCTGCAACGTGCTTGACGCACCACTTCTTTGAGTACATGAAATTGGCCGAGATGGCGATTGTGCACGTCATAGGGTCGGTTGAGGATGAACGCGTGTTCTCTTCAGTTTCATTTCTCAAGTCCAAAGTGCGCAACAACTTGGACAAGCATCTGCAATGCGTTGTGGGAATGTACTCTCAGAAAATATTCACCTTAGAGACTTTCCCATACGATGCAGCATTCCAGAAATGGGTGAATGGCGGTGAGCGATATCGATACGGGCTTCTAGCCTAGAGCATCATCAACATATCAACTTCTGCCTAAATCCTACCATGGTTTACAGGCGGTGAGCTTCTTTGTATGAGCTTAGTAGTATGGCAGGCTCTTTGTTTCTATCACTTCTGTTGGTTAGTTGGACTCACCTCCAATCTAACGTTCAACTTTCAATGAAGCTCATTTCCCTTTTATTTCCTTACTTTCCAGGAGTTTGCAGCAGTACTTAGCACTCTTTCAACTTCTGAGGTCGCCCAAGTTGCACTTGCAAATTTCAGGATGTAGCCACTTTGCTTTTGTAATTTGTTGTTTTGTCGCCACATGTTGCATCATTTCTGTGAATTGTGTCGCCACTGTAAATCGCAAAATTGAAAAATTTGACTCTAGTGAATATCACATTTTCGCCTTCCAGCACTTCCAAAGTAGAGAATGTGGCCACATGCATGCACTGTACAAACGACTGAAACAGCCATTCTCACCGCGCACCCCCTAAAAAACTCGCCCAATGGGCACTATTCCTAGAACCAAAAAAAAAAGGTTGGTTCTAAAACTTGTTTAGACCTTGGCACAATGAAATGAATTATATTTTGTTGATAGGGATTTTCACACCATTCTTAAGAAAAAGATCATACCAAGATTGAAAATATATAGAAGGATTTTTAGGAACTAATTCCAACCATTCTCCAATCTTCAGTATGTGACATTCCATGTAAATCTTTCATAATTGAGAACAACTCGACCATGGACATTTCGCTCCAAAAGAGATGAAAATCAACTCTCCTAGCCCATGCTTCATCTTTGGCGGTGAAGAGTGTTCATTTCTAATCCTCAAAGAACAATCATATGGTTATCATAAAAAAAAATGTCATCTTACTGATTAAAATAATCTTGAAAGTGAAAGGGGACAACCTGCATATCACCTCCTACATTATGCTCTTATAATATTAACCAAGGCAATGTGCAAAGGGTGACATAGCTTGGAAAAGGTATTGGAGAACTATTGGTCAATTCTTTGAAAATTTGAAACTATGGAGGAGATTTTGCATGCATTGGATAAGACCCTAGAACATTGGTTGCTATAATTACTACTTATGAAGTTCAATGGTGCAATTTTTTTTTCATATTTAGTATCTTTTGGAATCCATATCTCACCCTACCTTTGTCTTGTCTTTCCTCATTTGGAAAGACTTTTAAGACAAATCTATTCTCTAAATTGAGAAAGAGCCACAAGAAGTGACATCCCTAAGGGCATCTTCAATGCATCCAAGAATATGCACGCTAAACCGCAAAAGTCAGTGATGTGTAGCGAGCGTGAGAAGATTGGAGGGAAGGATGGAAGGCATTGTGCCTGAACCCAATGTGCCTTGTACAGTCGCTTCATAACATGAACAACCACTTCACATCCAACGTGGTAGGGAGACCACGCAACACGGATCGTAGTCGATGTGGAAGGTCATGTAGAGGGAGATGTTGAGGGCTCTGAAAGGGTGGCAAATGTGGCGTGTGGGAGGCCAAACTTTGCGAGCCCTAAAATGTTGAAGGTTTGTTCAGGAGTGGGTTGAGGCGGAGTTACTCTACGCCGTGGTTGCTTTAATACATATTTAATTCAAAATGGAGAGTCGTCCAAACTCTTGGAAAATATTAAGTTTTTGTCCAGGTAATTACCCATGTAATGTCAAGATGCTACCCCTATAATGCATGTGATACCCATGTAATACTCAGGTGATACCCATTGTGTCCAAATCGTTGCATCAAAGAAAAATAATTATTTCGGCATAGAGGTGTTGAAAGTGACCACTAGATACGGTACTGAGTGTTCCCTGGAAGCTCCAGTTCAGGGTCGGGGTCAGGGTATGCATTGCTCTAATGTGTTGTAGCTCCTGCCTGCCGTCCAGAGGTCGGCGTCCGGAGGTCCTCATCGCGATCGTCGCTAGGATTGTGCCATTAGGGTTTGGAGTTTCTGGACTTCCATAGTTGCTCTGTTTTCTGGAGCTTCTGCGCCGAACCTCGCATCGCCATCCACCACTCCCGCCTCGCCGCGCCGCGACGCTCCTCCTCCACGCCATCTCTCTGCCTTGGGCAGCGAAGGGCATTCGATAATGCATACACATAACCGTAACGAAATCACCGCAGCTGAAGAGGGGGATTCTCTGGAGACGCAAGAACAAGAGCGGCGAATAAAACCCCGGGTGAGAGCGGTGTCTGAGACGGTCAACGTTTACTAGCTTGGTTTTTTTGTTTTTTGTTTTTGTTTTTTCTGTTTCAATTTAGAGCTGTCTAGGTTACATTTATCGCTAGGACCATGCTAGCGTGAAGTGTGTGCTCGTCGAAGAAATATCTTGTCTTTAGATTTTTAGAATGATGAAGAATGCAGGACGAAGGTTTCCTGAAAAAATCAGCGTGAAGATGAGAGAATTGTCTTACTGGTACTGACATGGTAGGCTGTAATGGCACTATTGTAATCGCGAAGGACGTACGGCATCATGATTGTTGATCGCTTTGCATGTGCAGGCAGCGTCTACACTACCTATAGTTTTTAGTGAAAAAATCAACAGAACGAAGGTATGCATTATCGAATGTTAGGATTGGCGTTTGAGAAGAGAGCGCTGTGCATGTGTTGTGTAGTTATTTAAGAGTGATCCTCTGCTGGTCGGTTTTGTGGTCATTTAAAAAAAATCTGTGTGTACTGTTGTTCCAAATTCATGTTCGATAATGGCTCATACATTTGCATGGCATGAGCTAGGCGCTGCTGGAATGCGAGGGAGATGCAGTGGATCTAAGCGGAGATATGGGTGCTGTTGGGCGTTTCACTGTTGATCACCGTGACAACGATATTTTGCTTGATTTGAAAGGTGTTTTTCTGACTCTGTCTTTCGACAGTTCTTTTAAAATGCTTGAAAGTCTTGCTGAGGGTGCAAAATTTCCTATTATCTGGCTTTCAATTATATGTTTAATGAGCAAGTGATAGCTGTCCTTTCCGTGCGCGTCCATTACATCGTCATGGAGCACCTCGATTTCTACTGTGCAGGTATTATTTACAAGACAACAATAGTGCCCTCCAATACTTTTTTGGTGGTGAGTTTCTTTTATTATCTGAGCTGGTTGCAGTGTTCTATTATACTTGCTGAATATTATTCACTTATCTTAGAGTGAGCTGCTCAATGTTGCAAACTTCATTCTTCTGATTTCTTGTTTTGCTTGTCTTTTCAACAAGAATACTGTTGTTGGTTGTAGGTGAACGTGGGGCAGACAGAGGCAAAGGTGGTTGGATCGACAGAGCTCCTTCTTACATACTGCTTCTGTTTATTCTTCTCTCGTAGAGTTCTCTTTCTTCGGCTGCTCTGCACTCATGAATCCGTTTCTTCTTTGAGACTCGGAAATGGAGATCAGATGCACAGGAGTTTTATTGCACTCTGGCTTGCAATTACATGGTGGAACTAAATATACAATAATCTGTAGTTAAGTTAATGATCTGTGTAAAAACATTGTATGGCATAAATCTCTAATTAGCTCTAGCTGACTCATCCAGTTCATTTTGTGTCAGGTAGAAGCCATTATGAGCGATTTTGTGCAGTTGAGAGAGGATGCAAAATTCAATGAGAATGAAACCATGGTTGAAGGTACGTGCTCCACCATGTTGGGTTGTAATATGGAGCTGCAGTTTTTTGAGCATGAACTGATTTGACCATCAAAATGAGTATGTGGTTTATTTGCGGGCAGGGCTTATGTTTTGAGATACTCAATACATTACTATGTGTTTTCTTATGTGAGGAGTCTTCTTAAGAAGGGTATATTTTTCTGTATTCATAGCTTGTTTTTTATTTGTGATGCAGGGACTTTACAAGGTTTTGCATTTGACTCTGATGAAGAACTCGAACGGCCAGCAGTTGAGAAGGCAGGCTCACCTGAAAAGATAAAAAATGAAGAGGGTGCTGACGATGAGAAAGTAACGAAAAAGAAGAAACTACCTGCAAAGGCCCCGGTACATGCACTGAACTACCTCCTTTGATTGCCTAGGCTATGTGTAGGCCAAAGACGTGCAGTATTTAGGATATATTGTCTTTTTTTTTCTCAGAATAATGTTGAAGCTCGAGGGAACTGAAATATGGTCGTCTACTATGCATGTGGACAGAAGAGTGGCAAAACTCCTGCAAAGAAAGCGGTGGCAGGTAAATCGAAAGTTGGAGGAAAAGCTAAGGTAAAGAACCTAGTGATTAGTCATGCGTTCTTGACCCTTGATGATTTGAGAGGTTGCCCTTTCTGGTCAATCCTATTATGACCCTGTGGGTTATCTTTTTATTTCTACTGGACTTTGTAACTGTAATAAATTCCAAATACAAACAGTTCAGTGCAGTTCTAAGCTCCTAAATTTTAGTTGTCATTTATGAATTACTAGCGAACTGAAATCTTTCCCGACAGTAACCAACACGCGGATTGTGCTGAGTTTTGCAGGTTAAAGTAGGAAAGAAACCTACTGCCAAGGCCACGAAGACGAAAGGCAGCACAGGCAAGAAGTGATATCGAGTAACGCTTTCACTGCAAAATAGAGGAGCGTCTGTAAATTTCGTTGCGATTGTTATAGAAGCCCAGGTAACCAAAGGTCGTACTGATAGCCTATTGACTACAGAAAGCTCTACAGGTATTCCCATGTAAATTGGTTCCACAAGCATGTTTACAACCTAGAGATGAGATTGAAATCGGTAGATTCTGCCATTCGCTTCCATTGTGACCTAAATAGAGGTGATCTTTGTGGACACGTGATGTATGATTAATAATACGACAGCATCATTTCAACTCCAGTTGACCTTCTGTTATCTACTCATCTACTTGTGATTACAGACCTTCTGGTTGCTTGTTTTATGTTTATTCTAACCTTGTTACAGTAGGCTACAGCGGCGAGTAGGACAACGTAGCAGAACTTTTCAGACATGAATCTGCCAACGAGAGGCGTTCTTTACATATTACAAATTTACAATGTCAACAGAATGTCTGCTAGAATATTTCGTGAGACATACAGTATGTACGCGTCTAGAAAAGTCCCTGCGAACTCCCACTTCGTACATAGGTAGCTTGGGGGCTTCTCTCGGTAACGTCAATTGCAGAAAATATACAAGGGCTCCCCAGATCTATTTGTACATTTCACGGGGCCTTTTTTTTCTACCTTTCTCCTACAAGCTACAGAGCAGTAACTGTTTCCACTGTTTTGAGATTTTCATCAAATGATATTAACTCAACCGGAAGCCCATTTTATGTGCTCGCCAGGACTCGGCTGCTCCAGAGGAAAGGAGCAACAACGGATGAAATCCTTCCTGCTCAAAAGGTGTGAGGCTTTCCCTCAAGAAATTCTAATCACAAGAGCGACTGCCGCGACTGCCGCGAGCTTGAATCTCTGTGGCCTTACCATGCAATGCAATTCATAACGTCAGACAAAAACAACCCGAAACACAAACCTGTAACATCATTCAAATCCCAGGACGGTTCTAGTTTAGGGACACTTGAATGGTGCCCTATACTACAACCTACTCAAGGCTTTAGTAATAGAATAAGAACAGTAACAACCTGAGAGAATCCAGACTAAGCAGAAACTTCCCAATGGGACAGGCTTCTAACAAAAAATCCAACAAAAATCAGGACCCTGTGATGCTACTCTGTAACGGAATTTTATTTCATTTTTTCAAAAAAAAAAATCTACAGAATTCGGTCAACGAATCAGAAACCATTGAATGAGATGCGAAATGTTAAACGAGCACAAACTCAGCTGTCACTAATCAGCATGAACAACTCTAGTGCTTTGAAAGAAGATAGTTGACAACAACCTCTAAGCCATTGAATGAGATGAGAAAGGTTACATGAGAACAAGCTTTCAGTTGTGTAGAGATGAGATGAGATCACTCACAATGGAATTGGATCTTCTGGAACAGGTTCCGAAAGCAGTGGCGGTCACGATTGGAGGTCCTCTCCAGAATGGATTCGAGCTTGGGGATGATCTCGTCGAACTGCGGCCGCTTCATCGCAAATTCGGACCAGCATTTTGTGATGAGCTCCTTCATGCCATCGGGATAGCTGGTCTTGGATCCGAACACCGGCCTCCGATTCTCCCTCGCAACCAAGTACGCCGCCTCATACGCGTCCTCCCCAGCGAACGGCTTCTCGCCCTCGAACATCTCGTAGCAGATCATCGCGAACGAGAACACGTCCACCTTCGTGTTGTAGTTCTCGCGCAGGAACACCTCGGGCGCCATGTAGCGGTAGCTCCCAGTCTCGCCCGTGAGCTTGTACACGTCGTGCAGGTTGGTCACGCGGATGAGCTTGCTGAGCCCGAAGTCGCCCACCTTTAGCTCGTTGCTCTCGTCGATGATGAGGTTCCGGGGCTTCAGGTCGCGGTGGATTACCACGTTGGGCCCGCCGTGCAGGTACGCCATCCCGCGCGCCACGTCCAGGGCGAAGGTCGTGGCCAGGTCGGGCGGGAGGGGGCCCTTCTGGATGAGCGCATGGAGGTCGCCGCCTGGGAGGTACTCGGTGATTAGCATGAGTGGGGGGGTCGTGATGGCCGCGGCCAGGAACTGCACTATGTTCGGGTGCCGGAGCTTCACTAGGAGCGCTACTTCGTTCTGGAAATCCTTCACCACTTCGCGGTCCTGGAATCCCACGTCGAATCAGAGAAGCATTCCATGCAAATGACGACGTCTAATCAGAAAGCATCCAATCAAGAGGACGTTACACCACTTCCCGATCCTCGAATCCACGTCTAATCAGAAAGCACTGAATCAAGAGGACTTCTGACAGAGGACGAGAATGCGGATGATTGGTTCTTCAATTCCAGTTCCGAGGTTTTTGAGTCTTGAAATCCATCACAACTTTCCGATCCAGGAAACCAACCAGAAAGCATTCAATCAACACCAGAGGACGAGAATGCGGATGGATGTTTTTCTAGGGTTTTGAGGTTCCGAGTTCCCAAAATCCTTCTCAACTAGAAGCCAACCAGAAAGCAATGTGGATGGGTTTTTCATTTCTAAGGTTGTGAGTTCTATAAATCCTTCACAACTTCGCGATCCTGGAATCCAGTCAGAAAGCATTCAAGCAGACGAGAATGCGAGTGGTTTTTGAGGGTTTTGAAGGCACCTGGGAGAGTGACGGGCGGATCGTCTTCACAGCGACGGTGGTCCCGCGCCAAGTGGTCTGCCGAATCTCCCCAAACGAGCCCTTCCCAATGAGCGTGGATCGCTGAAGGTCGATTTCCCCGGGGTCCGTAATAAGCCAATCTGCGGAGCTCTTGGGCGGGCTCATGAGGTCGCTCCCCCTGCGCCGATGGCCCCCCGGCGACAACACATCGCGCGCACCATACCGCCGCAGCAGCTTCACCATGGGCGTGAACCCGAGTTCCTGCGCGTTGGCCAGGGGCGTGTTGCACCAGCGGTCGAGCGGGTCGCGCGCGGCGCCCGCGCTCAGCAGGAGCTCCGCCGCCTTGTAGCTGTTGTTGGAGGCCGCGACGTGCAGCGGCGTGCGCTTGTCGTAGTCCGCGCCGTCGATCAGCGCCGCGGCGTCGTCGTCCTCGGCGAGCAGGCGTTTGAGAGAATCTACGTTGTCGTTGCGCACCGCCCAATGCACCTTCGCCAGTGCCCGCTCCATGATGGGTCTGCCCACCAAGAAATCTAACGCATCCCCCCTCCTCTTCACCTTAATTTCCAATCCTCTCCAGCCTCCAAGGTACTAGATTACCGAACTCTCATCTTCTATTTCCAATCTCTCTTTCCTCCAAGGTAGTAGATTACCAAGCTCTCAAACCCAGCTCATCTTCTATCCAGGCCCTTACTTCTCAATGCACAACAACCCCTTCAGAAATTCTCTTCCCTCTTCCCACCAACGTACTAGATTACCAAGCTCTTCAATCTCATCTCTCTGGAACCCCACAATGCGAATTTTACACACCGACTCGCAGGGAAAGCCCAGAGCTTGAGGTATCCCGGGATGTTATCACTTCTCCGGCACGTCAACATCCCACTAAGTTTACTCCTCATGATGCAGTCTCCAAGGTACGTTGCTAGTCCGCATATGAAGTCGGTAGCTTGTCTGCAGAATTCTGCCCAAACTTGAGTCTCAAGCTTCGGAATGCTGTGTGCTTTGCTGTCACCCTTCAGCATGCATGTCAATGCGCCTCCAGAGTCTCGCCGACGCGGTTGCTGCCTTGCTTGGAACGCCAGCCCCTTGTGCGTTGGGTGTGTAGAGGATTGGAAAGGGGGTCGATGAAGGGGGGTGATGCTGTGTACACATCCAATACTTGTGCTCGTGTCCTTGGTAAACGAGCATGCGCATTGGAATAACAGAACCGGGAAACACGTAACACACGCTTCAATTATTAGGGAAATTCATGTTAGAAATGAGGTTTCATGTAGAGCAACGTTATAACCTGAGAAAGAAGTGTGAGAGGTCCACCATTTGACCATTTTGATGTGGCAAGTGCGTATACGATAAAAGAGTCCTTCGCAAATGACCGTAGACGGGTGGGCCCCCCTTTTACCATGTTTACACGACTCTCTTCTCGAATCTTCTAGTGCCATGTTAAAGTAGTGAAACAGCGGAGGTCACACACTTGCTTCATGTTAAAATGTCCCTCTACGTGAAGCTGTCACCATGAACTGAACTGTGTGTTCAATGTTTCCCGGGTCTATTACTCCGATGAGTACGCTCTTCCATTATGCACAATTACGTTCCAGTCGACGTGTGCAGTGACCTTTCAAGGCTTCCTCTGACTGCTTTGATGTGCAAGCTGCAACCGCAGCTTCGCTTTATAAATGCGTGCAATATTACAAGTTCCAAGAGAGTAGGTACGAGAAGTAACCTATCGGAATCGTCCCTTGATGAATGTCCTATTGGTACGAGAAGTATCCAATGACTGTGCCCAGTGAAGGTTTTCGCGATGATTGTCGCTAATCGACACTCAAAATCAGAGCGTTCCTGTTCGGTGAAGCGCGCTTTTTACACAAGGTGTGAGGTGCGCTACTTTTCAAAAGAATAAAATATCAGAATAATGGGAACTACTTAACCGTCCGCGAGAACCCTCATGTGCTCCTTAAATGACTCCACATTGGTGTTGAACCAGTTCTTCACGGCCTTCTTGTCGATGTTCTTAATTGCGCCGATCTTGTTGTCGATTTTGCTCTGGACGTTGCCGAGCTTGTTGTTCCACGTCGCGCCGAGCTTGTTGTTCTCGGTGTTCGTGTTCGCATTTTCGTCAGTCTGGGACAGTGGCTTCCTCTCCACAATCACCTTCATGGGTGCCTCCTTTGGATCCAGGTCAGGTAGACTCAGAAGCTCAGGCATCAAATCACGGCACGACGATCCTTTCTAGAAAAAACAAACGAATTCGACGTCAGGAGGGACGATAACAAGTCTGTCAGAGGACAGCAAGAGATCTTCGGGACATATTCAATTTCACCAGTAAGGGATAAAGTCTAACCAAGTCAGGAGCAGCGATCGAGTTTGGAGGTATGTCAGCTCTTGAAGTGAAGGTCAGACGCTTAGCAGAAGCTGGTGCCGGTTTACTCTCAGGGGGGTCCTCGAGTGCTTTCTTTGACGGTAGAGGACCACTTTTAGGGCCGCTTGGTGTGAATGGAGGTTCGACAGGGCAATGCTGAGGTGACTGGAAGGTGGGCTTCGGATTAGGACTCAAGTTCATCAGCTTCGAAAACGAGAGAGACCGACCCCCACTCTTCGACTCTGACGAGATTTTACGCAACTCGGCATTCCTCCATTCCTCTGAGCCGTGTCCCTCACTGAAACGACTTCTGGGTGGTGTCCTCATGGGGCTCTTTCCGGGTGTCCTCAACATGGTATCACCGAACGGTTGCTGGTTCACCACGGGGGCCACAGAAACGTTGCGTTCTACCAAAGGCGCGAGAGTACGCTTCAATTTCCTCTTGAGATCAGAAACTGTGTCGGTAGCAATGACCGGAATCGTAAGCGTACCCTTCACGTGTCCTTTGCTTGTCCTCATAAATTTTAGCTTTGATGCATCTGGTTTGTTGCCGTCCTTAAGATGGCCTGCACGTTCAACAGGATTTGCTTAAAATCTCTGGAAGACAGTGGAAGACAAGTGAACTCGTCAATAATATGACAAGCAATCGCGATCTTGGGAGATTTGTTACCTTCATTTTCTTCCGCAATAGAGCTCGGTTTTTTTGCAAGACTGACAGGGTTCTTGGACATTGTGACAGTGATAACACTTTCTGGTTGGATGAGGTAGCTTCCTAGCGTTTTTTTCTCCTGTAGTAGCTTGCCTGAAATGAGTCATGCCGATTGTCATTATCGGAAGAGTTGGTCTCGGGAATTTCATGTTCAGAACAGGTCGGGAAACTTCATTCAAATAATTCTGCACGGAGATCACTGTAATACATACCTGCGTAGCTGATCTTCTGTTGGTAAGGTGAAATCCCAATGCGGGACTCCACGGCTCTAAGAACCGACATCACTGAGTCACGTCCTTGGACAGAAATCGAGAATTCCTCTTCCCCGACGACGTTAACGTGCACCACCATGCGCCTGTGTGCTTGGTCGGTATTCCTGTCCTCTGCATCCACAATTCCCAGTTCGATCCGTAAGAATCCTAACGCACAGGCATTGAAACGTGACGCTAATGATAAAGCAGAATTCACCAAGTCTCTTGTCTACCTGATTTGCAAAGATCGATTATGGAGTCCTCATAGACCTTGTGTAGCCCATCGAAGTCCCGTACAAGGAATTCATCATGCATGACACGACCCACAGAGGAGAGGAGCTGCTGCGACACGGGTATGCCAGTGAGTGCTTCCAAGAGATGCTTGATTGCAGATACTGGAGTAAGTGGTGAGACTCCCAACAGTGGTAACACGCCATCCTTGGTCTCAATGAACAACCGACCGCCGTCTTCAGAAAGAGGACGAGGTAGCCTCTGCATGAGTAGGAGAAAGTGTTTCATCATCAGAAACTACACGATTACTGGACATGTGATATGACTGTCTATTGCGGCACCTCAGACTTCGGAAAGAAAATGAGAAAAGGACGACTTTCACATCACGAGGCTCACGAATAGCAAGGGTTCCACGGTACGCACTTTCAGTTGAAGGGTGCTCCTGTCCAAAATATGATACTCATCGATTCTTTTCTCACCAACGAGATCTACAAATCGCCCGCCTTCACGTCCGTACATCGTGAAAGTGTCTTCATCCAGGTAGAGCTCAGAAATCTCTTGGTCTGCCTGCAGTTCCAGGGAAGCCCGACACGTATCGATTATTCAACTATCAAGATCGTTTTGCCCCAGAGTGATTCACGCAAGCAGACGAGAGGAGTCCTGAGTCAGACAATACACTGAAACATGAGAAGAGGAACATGAAGAGATGGATCGAGATTTGACCTGACACGAATATCTCTTGTAAATGTCATCCACATTGTCTTTCTCACTCAAGCGGGTGAACAGGGGAGCTGACAGCAGCTGGCACTCCTCTGGCAGGAAAAGATTCCTCGCGAGAAAAGTTTGCAAGGTGTCCCTTACAGTCCCATGATTATCCAAATTTGGCACCAACACAGTGCGTGTCTTCTCAGACGCCGGGGCCGCAACTAAGGCATTCGCAATCGGAAGGTGATCAACCTTAACAGCCACAGTAATTCCCATCTTTACAGCATGCAATAGTCTCTGATTCTGTAAACACGAAAGCCAGAAATATGTTACATCTCCAGCATTCCTCCAACATAGATATTTATTTAACTTCGTACTAATTACAAAGTCGCCAGAAGCTATGCAGCCACCTCAAACCAGCATTACAGAACCGTTACAAACCGTTGCAAGGCATTATTGGACCCTATACCAGAGACGTAAAATCGAGGAAGACAATTTTATTTTGAAGGCTTGAGAGAGACGTTAGCCAATTCACCTTGAATTGCACAGGACTACTTGGAATTGTTCCGCGTGGATATTTCTGCGGCTTCAAGCTAATTTTGAGGGATCTGATCTAAAAGAAACAAAGGTCAATAATCCTACGGTATGTTAGAAAACTGAATCTTAACAACAGAAGACATGGCATTGCAAGTTTCATTTCAGAAACAGTCGCTCCCCTGGCTTCAAAACTATACCGATCACAAATTCCCACGAAATATCTCTCCGGTCGGCCTCCTTCTACCGCTCAAAAGACATGGGACGATTAATTCACACTGGGAGCGAAGAGAAACACTTTCTGTACAATGCTTCACATTCTGAAAAACTCAGATTATTTATTAGCGCAAGTAACAAGGAATCGTATCTCTTGTGATACTCCTCTAGTCGTTCAAAGAACAGATATAGATTCCGTCACTAATCCAGCAACCTCACGGAGACAAAATCAAACTATCTACAACAGAATCACAGAATCGACCTGAAGTTACCTCAGAGAATGACAGAAAACGTGATGCCGTGAATCAACGTCCACTAGCTCCCAACGATCCTCCAACGCAGCACGAGCACTTCCTCCTAGCACTCGTCAAAGGCGATCAAAAACCGAAGCGCGAACAACCCCTGGAAGCTCCACCCACAACTATTCCGCGACACTTCTCGCTACAAGTGATGGCAAAACCAATTCCTCCAAGCTCCGCTCACAAGCGATCCGAAAAATCACAACAAGCTTTTGCCACAACAGCTCCGCAATTGAAGTTCAAACACTTCCGGGAAGCTCGTGCAGCAACAGATAACACGAAGCACAGCATCCGGCGCCGGAGCGAACTTGGTAAGCATGCACGATTGCCGCGAAGGCGCACATAAACAGCGACAACAGCAACTGCAAATGTGACCGTTGCACAGAAACAGGAACAGTCTTCATTCGCAATGCTCGTGGCTGAAATCTACCCGGTACTACGATGATAACCTGGCTGATACTGGGGCTAATATCCGCTATGTTGGGGTGAGATTGGTGTTATGACTTGGTTGGTACTTGGGACGGTACAGGGTCGGCACAGGCGGATATGGAGGGTACCGTATTGTGACACCGTCCGATAGTTTCATTCATCCATGAAACGTTCTGTTCATTCACGTTGGGCCCCACCGCTTGCGGAATTGGGTCCCGTTTTATCTTCTTGGTATGAATTTCGGTAGTGCATTTGTAGTTGAGTCATTTGTGAAGCCACCCTAAGTTTGAACAAGAGAGAATAAGGTGATTAAAATTCCTAGTACTTCATTCAATCTCTTTCTTCATTTACAATGATGATTAAACTCCTTTTGAGTTTAGAGGCTATAAAGGTTATTTGTACTTAGTAAGGATTTTTATGGAAAGACATCAAATTCTTATGTAGTTGGTGACAATTTAGAATGAAATTACATTATAATAGACTAGGATTGGTACCCGTTGTCCTGATGGGGAGAGCGAAGGGTGGTGTGTTAAATTTACGTTTGTATGTTTTGTATTTTAAAACCTATAAGCTCAAATCGAATCAAAATGGAAAACTACATCCCCCGTTGTCATCAACTGGCCGGGACAATCCCAAGTTAAATAAACGTATGTAAATGCAAAAATCAAATTTACCCATTATATACGCATTATGTACTAAATATACCTATTATTCACTTTAAATACCCATTATTTATTTCATATACGTGTTATTGTCTTTAGATAACTATCATTTATTTTATGTACCCGAGGTAGTATATTGTGTAGTTTCAATATGTTGGAAATTATGGTTTTATTTTCTATTTTTGATACATAATACAATTTTTAAACTCAATAAGCCAAATTTGAATCAAAGATTCAAATGGCAAATCCAAAGGTCACATGACCGGGAGCGGCGGACAGATAGACCGACGCCTTTTATATAGGTAGATCATACATCTTTTATATCCTTTCATATCTTGCAAATAACCCTATTATCATATACAAAGTACCATGTTCTTATAAGAATTCTAGTGGGCACTAAGTATTATATGGAAAATAAATTGTAAACTAAGAAATATTTATTAATTATAAAAAATCATATGGTGAAAATAATTAAATCCATAGATTAATGGAAGAAGATATCTTGGATGGAATGTTAGCACATAAATGATGGATGAAGAAAATAGACTGGGATCAAAAAAGAATGTATACGTTTTGGAACGGCTAAAGAACCATTTTGTTCCTTGTGTCATTCGAACAGTTTTTTGTGATGTTGATTTCAATCATGTATATTTTTTTAACTTTTTTTTTAATGGAGATGTACCACAGTAGTAGCTTCATGAAAATATAAGGTTTCTTTTATATGCACATTGAGATAGCCTTTACACTATTCTAAATGGAAAATTTTGAACTTAGAGCAACGACAATTTTTTGCAACACTCTTTCGTTGAAATTAAGATTTTGAATGAATTTTGAAAAAAATTATATTTCATTTAGAAACTTTCTTTAATGCAAAATTATGTCTCAAAACAAGTCAATCAAGGAAAAAAAAAATCATTTCAAGTATTGATGTAAGAGCTGAAATTATTGACTATGATCCTTAAATACATATGTGACCTCATCATTTACTTGTTAGACAATTTATTAAGAGATGATTCAATTCAATATCTACAGATTAAATTAAACTAAATTATTAATTTCAACACATTGTATCATGAAACCCATGGAAAACTAGATTGTGAACTCCAAAGTAAAGACTGCACACACATTGTACGCACAGTATTTAGAAACCGAGTCATGAAATGGAGATACAAACTCTTGGAATATCTCGGAATATATTGTCAGATACATGAAATACAATGAATACCTACAAGTACAACGTCACAAAGTACGTGGTATTTTAAACATAGGGAAAATGATTTTGGTTTATTATCTGATAGAAATTTGTCTCTAAGAGACTTTTTAATGTTTTGTGGATGCTAGTAGTTCTAATCACATCTAGAACTTTTGTTTTGATTCAGATAAGTTTTGGGACCTCTTTATATTCAATCAAGTAGATGATAGGTGAATATTTATCAAAAATCATGCATGAATGTTTACTCCACGTGTTGTATGTCAATGAGTAACTATCAACATAGTGCACATCTAAATCTTATTCATTTAATGTATGAATATTTGTGCAATATTAAGTGGGCCCATTGAAATTCACTTATTTAATGTAGTGAAATATATCCCATTCAAATTTTTATTTTGATATATGAGGCTTTTGGCACGTTGGGAATATGCATTCAAATCCTCTTTGACAAGAATTTTTTTGTTTTTATTTTTGAACTTGTAGGAACAAAGTTTAGGTGCTTCAATCATCAAAAGCTAGAGTTTGGGGTAAATAAGAATCCTGGTTCTATAGAGCTAAATAGTACAATTTTTTGAGGCAGGTGTTAAAGGGAGATTTTTCTTATCTTTTGTAAGTACACCAATTAATCTTGTCTGGAACTGGATGTCCCATAGGTCCAGGGATGAAGTCAGTTCATGGAGCTGTAATTGGACCCCAATCCGGACCTAGACCTTGTTTGGGTTTCGTTTATGTGTTTAGTTTCGGTTACATGTAACAAATTTGGTGTTGTTAGACCGATTTTCAACCGTTCAGGCCACACACAAGTGCATTCCCGAATTTCAACTAACCCTAAATGCCCTCAATACGATTAGGGTTACGTAGAATTGCCTAGATCTAGATTAGATCTAATAGAACATGACCCGATTCACATGATCCTAGCATCATCATGTGAGAAGAACAACACCCTAACCATGAAATCTAACTTCTAGACATTCCGCCATGGCACAAATCACAATTAAGATTTAGCAAAAGAGTTGCATTGCTTCACCAAACCTTTGCAAATCACTCAGACTCCGCCTCTTAACCTAGGTAGCATGAAGCTATCAAACACTACCTCTTCTTAACCTAACCTCCTACCTCTACACACATACATCCTCAACAAGAAAGAGTGAGGGTGTTAGCCCTCATCCCCCTCCTAGCCGTCAATCCTAAATCCAGTCTTCATCTAACAACAACCTTCATCTACTATCCAGTTTCATCCACTTCTACCGGATTCAAAGATACTACCATATTTCCTAAAATTACAGTGGCACCACTTCTCTCCATAACAGCAAGCAACAATGAAAAAAGTTCTTGGCATTTCTCACTACTCTTGTATGAAAATGCATGGAAACTAAGGATTTCATATATTTGAAAAAGAATCCCCATACAATCGAAGAAGGCATGGTAATTCCATCTATTGTTTGGATTTTAGATCCAACTATAGTTTATATAATTGAATAAAATAAAATTGCTATATTGAGGAAATGACCAACTTCTATACCCTATCCCATACATGACCATATTCCTTATTCCAAACCCCTCCATTGGTTATGATTTTTGGCGTACAATGACCATAGTTTCATAAAATATATGCAATGTGTGGTGGAAAAATATGCCATTATTTTGAGTCAAAGTACATTGATTTTGTCCACACATGAAGATATAAAATAATTTATTTCTTCAAATGCATGTATCTTACAATTTGTTTGGTCAAAGTTTACAATTCAATTTGAATGTCTTTTTGTATTGTTAAACTTCAAGATCCTAAGATTGAAAATATTAACCCCTATGAGCCCAAGTGTACGTGGAGGGTACGTTTTGGATTTTGGGCAGATTCCTAAAATTTGAAAAAAAAAACTTTCTATTTAAACTCTTATACTAGATTGTCCCTAATAAGAGCTCCATGAAGATATTTTTATTATTATTTTTGGATTCATGGTTTGAAAGTTAGTACCACTCAAAGTTAGAGATGGCGACTCCGAGTAGCTCCAAAATTATTCTAGAAGTCTCTATTGACATTAGGATTTTCCATACATGTAGAAAATATTACCTTCTTCAAAGATGTTAAAAAAAAATTCTTGTCTTTTGTGTAAAAAAACATTTTAACCCAAGTCAAACATTTTTACACATTTCGGGCAAGCGGGAAAAAACTGCATCTTTTCTACATAAAACCTATGTTTTTTCCCCGCTTTTTATTTTTTCTACAACAATATGTGGTGTAAATCTTCTTATTGACCGTTTAGATTATCATTCTAAAACATATTAAATTATCAATAAAATAAAACGTGAATTGACATTTTTTGAACCTCAACTCCTTGCACACTTGTTTTGAATATGCTACACCCCTTTTCTACCTCTAAATCTTGTTGTATACAGAACTAACATCACGCTTAACTCAATGGTAAGAGACTTAAACCCAGTGTAGTGAAAAAATTTAATACCAAGTGAAGTCAAAGTCTGCTGATCCACTCAACGCAGGAAAGAAAATGAACAATTTTCTTGACTTCAAACTCTATAATCATTCAATCCGTGCGATCAAAGTGTATGAAATTTTGTGAGTATGTTATTTAATAAGTCTTTATAAAGATCCTACGGTCAAAAGAATAACTGTAAGGTTTTATTTCTTTCCATACTCATTGCACTAGAATCAACAATATTGAAGTGTTTTTCGTGTGAAATTGTCACGGGCTTTTAGAGGTTAAAAGAATGTTGAGATTAGTCTCACATTACCTCATCTTAAGGAGGCAGGTTTAGAGTGGTTTCGGTGGAATATAGACTTGGTCCTTTAGAAATTGAAGGTTGTCATTTGGTGTAAATACTAATAGTATATAAGGAATTTTGAAATTGTCAAACGGTCAAACCACAAATTCAAAAATTTCTTACATACTATTAGGCCAAATTTGTCAAACAGTCCTTTAGAAATTGACAAACAAGGTCAAACGGTCTAGTTTAACAAAATCTTCCAGATGTTTAAACTAAACCTTGTCAAAATTGAGGTTCTGGATGTGTCTAGGTCAAGTCCAATACCACGACCAACACCTGCACCAACATCCAAACCTAATCCAGACCTCTTAGGGTTTCATTCTTGAGGGTTTTTGTGATTCTTTCAAGAAGACTAGATGGTTTTGCACGGGTCTCCTGTGTTTTAGACATTTATATGCACCATTTCTAACTCTACAAAATCTAAAGGTGTTCAAAAATGGATTAGGGTTGCGGATATTGGTTAGATCTAATTAGATTTAGTGCAAGAGGATCTCAATCTACTCAACTCTCTTTCCTTACCAAAACAACAACCTAACACCAAGATCGTACAAACAAAAAATTTGACCTTCAAAACAATGCATGACACAATATGTTTTTCCACCATTTGACCCCAAAAGGAATGTCTCAGTAGGCATGGTTGTAGCCTTGAAGACAAGAGAGGAGGACCAACTGAACGGATACCATTTTTTATTGCTAAAGTATTTAGTATGTCTTGTCAAGCATGCTCTAATGGCATTGCATTGGTATTGTGGTATCAACCTAAAGCTATACGTGTGGAAGATGAGCCTCAAATGTATCACGAAAGGTACCGGACTTGCATTGAAAGATCTTGGAAATCGTCTTGAGAACAACAAGACGGTATCCCTATTGATTCAATCATCACTAGATAGAAGAATGTTGTAGGAGTTACAAAGATTGTGATGGTGTTTGGAGAGAAAACTAAAAGGAGACTTAAAATTCCCCACAGAGAAAAGTTTCATCGTTACAACCACTTAAAGATGATCAATTGGCATCACCATGGCCATGTAGATAATGAAGGTAGCTAGATTTTATAGCTTAGAAGAATAGACGCTGAACCTTTGTAGTAGTTGAAATAGGTCTTTAGAATCTTTGTAACAAAACCTATAAATGGTAACAATATTGATGTTCACATATGGCTTTCTCCTTTCTAGGTTAGACATAATTCAACTTATTAACGTGCACATAACACTCTTAACATGCTATGCATCAAGGAATGCATCTCTCTTGATGATTTTTTATATCATTAGCATTAAAAATTACTCATACTCATATGCCTCTTTAATTTTCAACACTCAAACTCAAATCCTTATCAAGTGGCAAGTGCCCATGCATTTCTGGGAATATTGCATTACCTCACTGATTATAGTGGTGGAATTATTGTAATTCCAATGCTATTTATAATCTAAATTTTGGGGAAGACACCTCTTAAGAAGAAATGTGTATTATAATTTCTTTAACGTCCACAACCGTTCATTAAATGGATGCACTTCTTCAAATCTTAACTAACTATTAATGAACTCTTGGCTTAATATGTCTTTTAGCTATTTAAATTAATTGATATGAACTTTTAACACTAATTGCTAATTTTTGAATATATACACAACCCTTTTTACACTTAAAATTTTGATAAAAGCTGTTTTTAATATTAATGCTCAATAGTTTTATTTTTACTATATGATGCAATATATGTCATCCTTTTTACTCTTGGGATTCTCATTTTATGACAGATTAGGCTCACCGCAAAAAAATTAAATTAAATTAAATTTAAAAAAATTAAATTAAATTTTTTTTTTAAAAATAAATAAATATATATATCATGATAGTATTTGAACCCCAATCCCTTCCACAATGTTTTTGAATATTTTGCACCCTTCATATTTCTCTTTGATTTTTCTTGCAACGAACTAATATTGTATATCAAATTTTTGCAGAAAATTTGATCCTAAACTAATGCTCGAAATTGACATCATAAAAATTCAAAGAGAGATGATCCACAAAAAACATGGAAGAGAAAAAAAACCTAATTTTCTTGCTTCAAACTGTATAATCTCTCAATCCGTACCGTCAACTTTCATGAAATTTTGAAAGCATGTTATTCTAAATGTATTGTTGAGGATGTCACGGTTAAAGTATAGCTTCAAGCTTTTTTTCCCCTCATTTTTTTTGCACAAAGTAAACGTACATTTTTGATGAGAAATACTTAAAGAATTTTTGGGGTTTAGCTTGCAAAAAGAAACTTATTGAAAATGTAACGATAGGAAAAAAAATTCCAACTTATATGAGATGATGTGGTCATAATTTCGTGAAATTTAACCACTTGAATTGAAAGATGATCGCAGTCAAGGTAAACATAATAAACCCCATAAAGTGCACTTAGGTCCATAGGGGTTAAACTTATATGGCTCAAGAGTAAGATGAGTTCATATTCTTGTTGAAATTTTTTGCCAATAGTGTTTCCAACAATAACTAGTAGTGTGGTCGTTCTGACAAAAACAATAAAAACAATTATCCTAAATAATCATTGTTTTTTCCTTAAACGCATAATCAATTTCAATCAATAGTACTAGCATGATAGGTGCAAGGGTGATATTCCATATAACATGTTTATCGATATGAAATTCATGCATGGATATATACAAATTTTGATGGTGGTTGGGTTTCCAAATATATCTCCCTTAATATGTAAATTTCGGAATACATGCCACTGCCATACCTAACTATGGAAGATCTAGCCATTACCTTTTGCCACTAGGACTATACCCGTATCTTTTATTAAAATGCGGCACTATTGGGCTATTCCATAATTCTATCGTGGCATTCTAAAAATTAAAAAGTGGTCCACATCCAATGATTTAAGCTTATAAGCTCGACGTTGTAGTGTGTTTCTAAATTTTGAGATCTCAATAATAAGTGCTTTTGAGGGCTTTTACGCTCTTCTTTTTGACATGCTCATTCCAAGATGGTATGGCAACAGTCCATTGGATAACTAATGGATGCGTTAAATGCAGATAAACTCTTCCAATGGAGTACTTCATCCATTTAGAAGTCGTTGGTTCCTTGTCAGATTCTCAGATGCCATGCCATTCCAAAATTGGCAATATAATCTCAAGAGCATTGTGTATTAGAAATATGGATTTTCATATGAACGAGGAAGCCCGATTCTACCGGTCCAACACTTCATCTTTTAACTTCTGCGCTCCTTTTTTTGATTCCAAGTGTGTTTAGAAAGTTCGAACTTGGTTCAAACCCCCAACTTCCAAGTCTTTCTGAAACACAAACATTGCCACCCCAAAATGGTATAGAGGTTGAAAATATTTTAAGACATTGCTAAGGTATCACATTGTTTGTAGAACATTATCAACATTATGATTTTGGAAAGTATCGTTAAACACTTGCACCTTTCTCCAAGTTCCAAATTCACAATATACATCCTTGCAAAAATAATTACTCCTTTCAAATGTAATGTTGGAGACGTTGGAATGTATAAAACTTTCTCATTCCACACATCCACTTATACAAAAAATAATCAATCAAGTTTATTTTAAAACGGGTAACATGCAATGAATATTCTTTGTTTACATCGACATGGCCGCAATGCAGAAATAAACATCCACTAGAAGATCTTAAAAAACGACCTTTGGAATTTACAAAATAGTGTTCATGCACCAAGACATTATCCACATATTAGACTACATAACAACGTGCCCATGAACAATTAATCTTCATCTAAGTTAGTATCATGTCTTGGACTTCGCCTAGCCTCACTTGAGATCGCTCAGGATGTCCGATGGCAAACGAACTTGGCCATAATGCTCAATCGAACGGCCGTGCGATGACACCATCAATCGTAGCCGTCCGATCGCTCTCATCCATCCATAGTCATTCCATTGCGGACGCACTCAACTGCGCCCGCCTAATCGGACAATCTCGCTCCACCCGATGCCGATCGAACATCCTTGATCAATCGACTTGAGATCAGTCGGTTGGCACTTGGTGGTCGACTGCCATGCCGTCCGCCCCTAGAGCTTTGCGGATGGCCACCATGCCACCAAGCCTCAAATTTCAGCAACTCCCTCCCCTCCCCTCTCCTTCTCTTCTCTCTGCTCTTTGGCAACACAAAAGTGGTTTAGAACTTTTCTTTTTCGGGTAGTTTTACATTACACGTGCACTCTAAATAAGGAGAAAGAGTCATATGCATTAGTAGTCAAAGGAATGTCTGGAAGATTTTATACAAATACAGTTGGATATTCCATTCCAAATATCCTATACACTTGGAAACATATGAAGAATAGAACTTGTGAATAGTGGTTCTACTTAAAATAGCCTACATAAGAAATGTTGATTCATTTTCTTCTTTTACTAACCACAAGCATATTGAAATGGCCGACCGCCAGGCCATCCGCACGGTGGTCAGTTTTTGCCATTTGGGCGTCTCCACAGCCGTCCGCCTCGACTACCGCACATCGTTTGGTCCCTAGGCGTTCGCTCCGCGGACTGCAAAGCCGACCGCCGTTCGGTCGGCCCTTAGGCGTTTGTTAAGCGGTGTTTACCCTAGAAAGCGCATTTTCAAGACGCTTTCAACGATATATTACACGTTCAAATCCCCCCCAAAATGAGGGAGTTATGGCCAAAAAACCCCGGACAACCGGATTTAGGAACAATGCTGACTCTTCCGACAGCGTGGTCTTTTGAACCGCAACTCCAAATCGAGTGCGGTTTTTTTTTCGAGTTTTGTACTAGTACATGGGGGCGCTCAAATAGGAAAGACCGATCGTCGTGCGGCTGGCCAGGCAGTCAGCCGTGCGGTCGGGTGAGGGCCGACCGCCGTTTGGACGGCCAAGGGCCGACTACCATGCGGACGTGAAGTGAGGCTCCATGTGTTGTTTTCTTTATACTCACGGTGATTATGATCGTTGGGAGATGGGAGGATGTCAATTTAGCAGCGGACGAGGTTAGCAAAGCGGTCGGCGGACGGCGGTCGCCCCAAGCGGATGGCCGTGCATTTGGCTCAAGCGGACGACCTTGCAATCGTCCGTTCAGATGGAATGGCCGTCCGCAACGCGGTCGCTGCTAGCGGTGGACGCCCGACGCCGTCTGCTGGGTGATCGGCTGGGGTAGCGGACGGCTATTTATCCCCGGGTAAACTGACCAAAGTCATTATGCCACCGGACATCCTCATAGGGCCGAAACGTCCTCCGTCCGGACGACCGGACGTCGAGCGTTTTGACAACTCTGCTCGGAAGGCTACAACTGCGACGTCCCCTCTGGAATATCCACGGCTTCTCGTAGAGTCCTCTGCACCTCATCCGAATGAGATCGTCCTCCAATTGTACACCTTTCGTAATCCCCTCCCACTTGTTTGGGTTAATCTTTGAAAGAATTATCGATACCGGTAGAGCCATGTTGTCCGGGGTGGACAAAATCCTCGAAATGTTGTACTTCCACCGATCTCTCTATTAACTTGTCATAAACTCCGGTCTGGCCCGGAAACACAAGTCCACCGGTCAACTGGTGGACTACTCTAGAACACTTTGCTAAAATATGTGGATATAAGTGTCTCACATATCTAGCAACACACTAACGACACAAGGTCACATAAAATCATCACAAGGAGAGAATTTGGGAGACAAAATCTTAGAAAGAGGTTTTCTCGGTTGATCGGTTGACCGGGGAAAATATAGAAAACTTGGGCAAGATCAAAAAGGATAAGAGGATGGAAAAAACTTAAAAAAAGACTTGCGACAAGGCTAAGACAATAGAGAATAATTAATATGACACCAACGTGGACTCACATGTATAAGAAGTCACAATATGGTCTAGATAGGATCCACCGGGGGACTTTTTTCCAGACCGGGGAGGATGTTACCGGAGATCACCTCGGTAGACAAAAAGAGAAAAAGACTTACAAACCAAGAAATTTGCACGAACAAGAGAAACCCAACATGGGCAAGAATCACATTTGTTTTCCAACTCCTTGTTGCACCCGCAACCTCCTTACTTTTTGTATCTTTGATCTTCTCGCCTTGGCCACGAACCACCTCGACCTCCAAACCCTAGGAATCTCCACTACCACCAAAAAGGCACCTACTCTTCAAAATCCTAGTTGCACCACCTCCTCTTCAAAATCTTGTCTTCATCCTCTTCAAAATCTTGACTTCGTCCTCTCCAAAATCCCGAACTTGCACCTCCTCTTCTTCTTCTTTAAAACCCCAACTACAAGACCAAACTAAGGAAAAAGAAGAACTAGGAGGGAGAGAGAGAAAAAATAAAAATAAAAATAAAGGGTGGGGGGAATTTTAGGGAGAGAGGGAAGAAGGCTGCTGTGGTAGAGAGGTCTGCGACCAAGAGGTCGGGGAGAAGTGAGCAAGTCGGGAGGTCGGGGGAGGGTAAGTCAACTGCCCAGCTAGGCACAGTTGGGGTCAAGCTTCGACCGAGACTGTAGCTGGCAGGATTGGGCTTGCCATGCATGGGGCCCCCATGGACGGGACTACCCTATCTTGCCTAGGGTTGCCCGGATATAAACCCGGGTTTCCGGGTCAGGGCCCGGCTCATGCTCGGGGCTAGTGCCCGGGTCGTTGGCCGGTGGGTTAGGCTTATGCCCGGCCCGACCCTTAAATTGTTACCCAGGTAGCCCGGGTAACTGCCATATCTGGGTTGATATCCGAGTATGTTTTGTTTACTTTTACTTTTACCTTTTCAAAAAAATAAATTCTTTTCTTTTTGTCTTTTCTTTTCCTCCTGCAACCATCTACTTAATAATTCTTTCACACAAGAATTAGTGTCTAGAAAAGAGGAAGGAACTAGACTACTTCTAAGTACTTCCTAAACTTAACTTATTAATTTAGGTTGAGTGGTGATTTTAGAATTACATCTCGGAATCTCTTCCGGGACTGTTTCCAGGACTCAACCAGTGATTTTTAAGACCAGGTTTTATCACCACTATAACCCTAATTAACTACTTAAGCATCTCACTATTTTCACTATCCGCTATCTAATCTAATTCTATACAACACCAACTACTTTTCTAGTTAATTAAGACTAAAAATCATTTTTTAACTAATTTTTTTGATAGGGGCAACCAAGTGGGAGTTTTAGACTCCCACAATGATGTAATATATTTTTAACAATCTCAAATAAAATAATACTACCTACTTTTATCAAAAAGATCACATTTGATAGAGTTAGATAACAAAAGCTTTTGGAGCTGCTCGACATCCCACCTTTAAAAAAATTCACCTATGATGCTATAAGTGTTTTCCTATGGATCCATGGATAATTAATGAAAGTAATTTTTTTTTCCATGTAGCTCTTTTTGTCTTGTATCCCATACAAAATTTCAAGAATTGAAAATACAAATTGCAATCAAGACAACATGTCCTAGATTTGCGAAAGCCTATCTTAGGACTCTTGGTCCTCTAAGAGCTAATCTTGAATGCTCATAATGACAAAAGTGCCCATTGCCATAGTTCACTAAACCTCAAAGGAATCACGAGAAATTCTTAGGAAGGGGTTGAATTGCATACCAATCATGGCCATTTTTATTTTAAGATTGGGCACAAAGTGTCCAAGCAATGAATCTCCAAATTTTTCTAATAAAAAACAAAGAATTCTTGTTTGCATTCAAGCCACTTCGTGTTGTCACATAACCTTTTTCCTTTCCATTGCTATATAATCCAACCACTTTTCTAAATTTATCGTGAATCATTTAAAATTGAACCCTTACACATCATAAGGTGCCACTGGTGGCCACAATATTCTACATGTGTTGTATTTGATGATAATAAGGTTTAGATATTGAAATGACCTCCAAATGAAACGTGTTGGTTGATGATCTTCAATCCCAAGGTATAAGTCTTGCTAAACTTTAAGACACTTTTTATATTCTACATAGTAAAATTTGTGCATGTATACACGGTTGCTGACTGACGTTTAAGGATTAACCCTTTAACAACAAGCAACAATATACAAAATTCAAAATGACAACAACATGTACATTTCAAATGACAACACGACGGCAACATGTACATTTCAAATGACAACACGACGGCAACATGTACATTTCAGATCTGTACATGGTGGCCTTGTCGTTAAAGGGTTAATAAGCTATGGCAATGGACACATTTTGTTCTTGCGAGTACTTGGATCTATGGCCCACTTCGAATTGGAGACAGGACGATGGATAAATCTACACCAGTGGTAGACTATGAATCCCATCTAGGTAAGAGGTACATTTCGTTCCCGTCCAATCATTGAAGAGGGCACAGCCAACATCTCCAGCTCACTAACCACGCTAAACCTCACTAATCCGTCACTAATCCCTGCCACTAAGACGAATTACCACAAATCGAGCAATGCTCATTTGACTACCAAAGCGGGGCAGAACAGAGTCGTCGTCTTCGGCTGCTTTGTTTTCTGCCTTGTTTTTCCGCACACTGTCTCAATCCTCGCGGAACTCCATCGCCCACGGAACTCCATCTCACTCTTTCACGCATAGTCAAGCACAGTCTCGCTCTCTGAAGCTCACTGTGGTGATCCTGCTGCTGCTTACGTAGCAGGCGAATTACCGTTCCAGACGGAGGTAGACCGGTGTCACGTTTGGTACATTTTGTCTTTTTTTCGTTTTTTGGATGGATTCTGCTCTCGGAGCTTTGTTTTTGAGTGTACGAGGTTGTTTTTGTGGTGTTGCGGCAGGGAGGAGGAGTTGCGTTGGAATTTCCCGGGTTTTGTTAGTTTAGGGGAGGATTTTCTCCCGTTTCGATCGGGTTAGGGTTTTGAGGTGCCTGGATGAAGGTTGTTTGAGGCAGTTAGAGAGGAAGATGGCGAGACAGAGGGCGTCGGCCGCGACGATGCCGCGGTTTCTGAATCCTACGTATTATTTACGGCGCCCGCGACGCCTCCTGCTACTGTTTGCCTTCTTCGTGTGCACTACATACCTGCTATGGGATCGTCACAACCTCGTTGTTCATAATCAGGTATTGTCGAGTCAATCCTGCAATTATGAGTTTGCCTTTGCTGTGAATGTGTCAGCTCTTGGTAGTAGAGTGTACTTCATTTGATGCTCTGGAAACTCTTAGTCCTACAAGTGATGGTATTAGTCTGGTTCATCTTTGCGTGTGTGTGATAATGCAGGATATGGTTGAAGATTTAGCTCGCGACAATGAGAAACTTCAGCATAAAGTAAGGATGTGAACCCTATGTTTAATTAGATTACGTTGCATCTGAGGTTTCAGGGTTTTGACGGGATGTGCTTCTGACGTGGCCTTCCTGACTCAAATTTTGCTAGGATTTGTGAAGAATTATTGGTTGTAGAGTTGTTGTACTAATGATCTTTCACTGGATGTTTGATCGGCTGGGCTTAATTTTCTAAATGCTTCCGTGTGACTGGACTTTTATCCTAATTGACACCAAGATCAAATGTATTGCAGCTCCAGAAGCTCACAGAGCTGTTCAAGGAGAAGGGTGAGGCCCTTCCCAAAGAGCTAGAATTCCAGGAGCCGGAGATGATGGCCAGTAAATCGGCATTACTTGATGTTGATGAGGACGAAGTAGCCGCTGGAAGGCGCGACAAAGTCAAGATGGCCATGCTTCATGCTTGGAATTCCTATGAGAAGTACGCTTGGGGTTTTGACGAGCTTAAGGTCTACACATATAACTTTCGTCCATGTCTCTGAGATTTGCACTTTAACTGATATTAGAACCGGTATCATTTGGATTTAGATGCTCTGCAGGTGTCAGTCGATCAGGACTGAAAAGGGGTTGAATTGTCGGAGCTCTTTGTGTGTGAAGCATGTTCATCTGGAATTTGGTAGAAGCGTTACTTGTAGGATCATGAACTATGAAGGTTTTTATCAGTTGCAATGTGGTATTAACATGAGACTGTTGTGTTTCTGGTCCTTTAGTGACGGTATTTGACAATCGAATGTGTGTAGCCACAATCCAAGATCGGAGTGAACCAGTTCGCAGGGCTGGGAGCAAGCATTATCGATTCCTTGGATACTTTATACATAATGGGATTGCAGAGCCAGTTTGAGAAAGCACGAGAGTAAGTTGTTGGGTCAACATATTTGGACTTCATTTGGACTTCATTTTCTTGTATTTATATGTCAACCAGGTCTATTACATACCGTAATTTCAGAGTTACATTATTTTGTTCCTTTTACTACCTCTGATTTTTGGTCCTCTGGATGGCATGCTCATTGCAGCTGGGTTGCAGAGAACCTTGATTTCAACAAAAATGTAGAAACCAGTGTTTTTGAGACCACCATCAGGTACTCGTAGGAGCCAGCAAAATAGTTTGACTCATAGATTTGTGAGTTGATTCCTGTTGCAATAGATGGTAAAATGATGATGGAATAGCATGTTGATTTTTATTTTGTGAAGAATAATAATTGAGGCCATGTTTGAAACTAAATTTTGCTCAATGCCCTTGGGTGGCCTGTTGTTTTCTAGACGTTGCTTGGTTTATACTTATCACGGTTTGTTTATATTGCTCAGAGTTTTGGGAGGTTTGTTGAGTGCATACGACCTCTCAGGCGAAAATATGTTCTTGGAAAAGGCAAAGCAGATAGCAGACCGGCTGCTACCTGCATGGGATACCCCCTCTGGCATTCCTTACAACACTATTAACTTAGCAACCGGGCATGCTAGCAACCCGGGTTGGACTGGGGTATACAATCCAACTATCTAATGGAAACCCTTTAGTGTACTCTTTGTTTTCTGAGCATCATCTGATTTAGTACTAGCACTTATGTTCATTATGTTCACTAAAGAGACTCATAATTGTCATAACCTTTTGTTCAGGGTTCAAGCATACTGGCCGACTCGGGGACTGAGCAGGTGGAGCTCATTGCGTTGTCACAGCGGACTGGAATATCAAAATACCAAGAAAAGGTTTGTTGTTTTTACACCCCTTCTCCTTCACATCTTGGAATTTTGCTACAAGCATCATGTCAATGGGCCCAACTTTTCTCATGTTAGAGAGTATAAGTGGCTCTGCCTTGGAATTGATGTCCAATCACAATGCACTAAAGAGAGTTTTTTTTTCAAGGTTACCTCAGTTAAGGGATATTTTAAACAACAGAAGATGACTTTCACGATTTTAGGTGTTGCTTATGTTGATTCGCTTTACAATCTCAGAATCTTGACCTTTTAGCATCCTAGTTTAGGCTGTATGAAAGAAACAGGGTTTTGTTTGAGAACTGAAGATGGATTATATTGTATGTATGTGTACAAGGCTGAGAAGGCCATTCATACACTGAGAAAGAATTTTCCAAGCGATGGTCTTTTATCATATTATATCAGCCCTGATTCCGGCCAGACTTCTAATGGTAAAGTTACGTTTGGAGCCATGGGGGACAGGTATTGGGTCTTCAGCATTATTATACCTTGATTTGGTTCTGTATAACATTTTAGCATCCTTTGCAAAGGCTGTCGTACTTGAGTTGATATATTCACTGCATAGTCCTATCTTCTGTTGGTTTCAAAGCAATTAAGTTAAACGATCGGAAAAAATTGGCATTTCTCACCTTTGATCTCTTGTACCAGCTTTTACGAATATCTCTTGAAGGTTTGGATTATGGGGAATAAGACGGAGGTTGTCAAGCACTACAGGTATATTTTTTGGTCTTTGAAATTTCTTGCAAAACATGAGTCATCGAATTGAGTAGCTGAGTATGATATCATGTGGTAACATTCTATGGATGTTTGACTTCTACAGAGAGATGTGGGAGCAATCTATGGAAGGCATGATGAAGAGCCTTATCATGAAAACCACGAATTCCCCTGTTTACACATATATTGCGGAACGATCTGGTAACCAGTTGATACACAAGGTATTCCGTTGGATCTCTATGCCTTCTGTGAGGCGGATGCTGTATCTTTACACATGTTGCTATTGTAATCTTCTATGATAATTTTGGTATCCTTTTGTAATTGAAGTCTGCCGACTTGTACAGGTCTCTTCTTGTGCATTAACCTAATCTTTCGGAAGAGTTCAGTATAATACTGATTAACATTTTGTCCGCAGATGGACGAGTTGGCGTGCTTCACACCGGGGATGCTGGTTCTTGGCACAGAGGGAGCATCGCCTGAAAAAGCTAAAGAGTATCTGGACCTTGCTAAGGAGGTATACAAGTTGTTGTTGATATATCAGTTCCAAGTTGACATGTATCACAGAAGTTGGTATCGCTTTTATTTTTATGACCTCATGATCGTGTGCGTCCTTTAATTCTAACGAATAATTTCTTGCAATTCGATTCTGCAGCTTGGTAGGACATGCTACAACATGTATAGTTCAACAATGTCAAAGCTGGCTGGAGAAAATTACAACTTTGGTGGGGTGAGTCCTGGCTTCTGACCACATTTTCATGTGATAATGTGCCTGTTTCTCTGAATATGGCTTCTGTTGTGAGTAAGTTGTGTGTGTCGTGGACGCACTGCATATAACACCGAGGCTAATCAATCAATTAATGTCTTGGAGGGAACAGGGAATGGAAGTTGGAGTAGCATGGAACATCATGAGACCAGAAACTATAGAGTCGCTCATGTATTTGTGGCGCAAGACTGGTGATCAGAAGTACCGGGACTGGGGATGGGACATATTTCAAGCCTTCGAAACTCAAACGAGGACTCCTTCTGGCTATACTGGCTTGAAAGATGTAAGAAGCTCCCGACATCCATGTTGTCTCTCCTTCATCTGGAACCTGTGATGCATTACAAAATTCGCATGGAAGCGCATCAAGTCTTAGCAGGTCTTTTGTTGCGTACGATCTGGTTACAACTTATTTTGTGACTATTACCTTACATCATCTTTGTTTATCAAGGCTTGAGGGTGTCTTCTCCCTTAATCAGATGCTAATGTTGGGAAATTTGCGACCACCCGCGCTCTCACCATTCCTCCACGGTTTTTCAAGGAGGTTTATGATGTGAAGTAGACAAGTAAAAATGAAATTTACACTCTTTGTTGCGTAGATCTAGAGGAGAGTGGAATCCAAACTGACACGATTACTTTGTGCTTGAGCAGGTCAGAACAGGTGAAAAGGACGACATGATGCAGAGTTTTTTCCTGGCAGAGACCCTCAAGTACCTCTACCTCCTATTTTCCCCTTCCACCGTGATCCCACTTGACGAATGGGTGTTCAATACGGAAGCTCACCCTGTTCGAATCGTACCCCGAGTGAACGAACCTGTCAGTCTCGAAGGCAATGTAGGCACGATAAAGTCTTCAAATGCTGTTGTTAAAGTTGAGAAACGGCCACGGTGGAAGAGGAGAGGAGGCGACTGAAAAAACCATAGATTGCTCCGTCATTCATCACCACCATCTTCAAGCCTCACCATAGCTGTAATATATCTGCGATTGGTCACTAAATGTTATTAACGCCCTGTCTGAAGCTTGAACTTGGCGAGTGTTCCCTTCTAGGGCTTAGGCTTCATTGCAGTAATGAGCAATCAGGTCACTTCATGCTTTGTAATCGCAGCCTAACTTTTAAAAATCTAGGTACTTACCGCCTTAACAAATTTGTGGGAAGTTTCATCAATGCAGGTTGCTTGATTTAAGGATTCCACATCAAGCAAAGATGGCACCACCCTTTCAGGCAAGTGTTTGGCAACGTACTCTCTAAGTCATGCATACTCTTGATTTGATTCACTTGTTTGACTTCATTTCGACCATCATTACAACCTGAATTTGCAAGCAAGTTATGTACTCGTCATGCATCACGTCTCCCAACGGAAAATGCCGGTGTCATGACCCGACTTTCTTGAAAGTGATTCGTAGAACGTGTCTGATTTTGCTTGCAATCCAAATTACACCAGTTGTTGTGCAGGATAAAGACCCAGTTCGCCTGGGGACGACGAAGTCAGTCATCTGTACATATGGCAAGTACTCTGAATTAAGTACATCTCTATTGAAATGACGTCTGAGGCCATGGTTCAGTGTCAAGGCTGCCGTTCACACTTGATGGCATTCTTGTTTCTAGCCTTGTGCAGTAATGCACAGGGAGTAGTGGAAAGCATTCTGAATGCAGGTCATGAGGGTGGTGCTATTCACCGTGTGGATAGTGGTCAGCAAAGGGAGTTCATGGGATCAAGTGGTGATGAGTCTGATGGGGAGTCTGCTTCGTTGGGAGAATTAGATGGTCTGTTTTGGCACAGGTTTGATGAAGAGGTGTCTGTTGGATTGTATGATGGGGCTTCTGATGAGGAGATCTCTCCTGGTCCATCTGTTGGATATTTGGAGGGTGTCGCTCCTGGTCCATCAGGTGGATATTTTGATGAGGGGGTTTCTCCTGGTCCATCTGTGCTCTCTCCTGATTCCTCTTTTGGAGGCTCTCATGAAGGAAATCAGAGAAGTCAGTTTGACGTGCGGTTTCAGTTTGGAGCGGAGGGTGATGGCATTTCCAATGACACTGATGTATGTGACATGTTTTTGGATTGGATCAACCTATTCGTAGCTTTGGTTTTTTTCTTGGTTTTTTTTTCTCATGTGGGTTACTTTGTGCTACCCACGGCGAGCTCATGAGTTGCTTAGGTTTTTCTCTATCAATTTGCAACACCGGAGTCAAGGATTTTGATGGATCAAGGGTTCATGCAAGAATAGGAACACAAAGTCTATGCAATCTCTTGCCATTGAATAATCTTAAGGTATCTGAATTGTTGCTCAATTTCAACACTGCTTTCAAGACAATACCTGAATAATTATGGTATGTATATGCTCATGTAGGCATTTCTTGCGGCATGGGAAATGGCATGCGCTGTCCAGAGTGGGGAGGTGTATGTTCCATCTGGGTACACTTTCCTTGTCTATCCCACCACATTTTCTGGCCCTTGTGAAGGAAACCTCCTCTTCTCCGTATGCTCCTTGAACCCTTTTGCAAAACATAACTTACATTTCATGCCAATCCATCCTGATCTTGAAGCCAAGACATTAGAAAACATTTTGGACACTATTTACATCTTCAATGACCCTAATAATCATTTTTACCTTCATCCCAATTTCACACAAAAAATATAACACCTTTATGAATTCATTAATCATGTAGCTCATTCATTTCTCAATTTTGTTGCATGTGAAGATAAAAGGGACTATAATAGCTCCCATGGAAATAAGCGCATGGGATGGCATGAATGTAGGCCAATGGCTAGTATTCCGAGACTTGAACAATTTCACGCTCTCCGGGGGAGGAACCTTCAACGGCCGTGGCCAAAATTGGTGGGCTTGCAAAAGGAATGAAACATGTCAAAGAGCTCCAAATGTAAGATTCATTACCCGAATGTAAAGTCTATACCATGTAAGCATGCCACAATTTTCAAATTTTTGTCCCTTCTGCTCTCACTTTAAATGCAATAGGTGATTGTATACAAGTACTGTCATAAATGTATTACAATCTTAACCTCTTTTATGTTATCTTTTATAATATCAACAAATCCTAGATTCAAAACATTGTGATGTAAAGGAAGGCCACGTACATTTTGATATAATTCATTATCAATTGTTATAACATCTTTTCAATGGTGACAAGTGATAGTGGAGTTCTTGGATCTCAAGTTTGAGATGACATAGAAGTTAGTGTCAAGGAAAATTACGTGGTGTCAATGCAAGTATGGTGTCTTTTAGACCAATGAACAAAGAAGGTGCCCTTTGCAATCCATTATATGTTATTATAATATTGAGTGTTATTGAGAATTTGTGTTGATCTCACTTATGATAGGCAGTGACAATATATAAGAGCAGCAATGTTATAGCAAGGTATGTGAGCTTTGTGGATAGTGCTCAAATGCACATCAACTTCCAATACGTTGATAGCGGTCATGCAAAAGGCCTCCAGATTCAAGCTCCATGGTCGAGTCCCAACACGGATGGCATCCACATTTCTGGCACCACCAATTTCACGATCCAAAAGTGCAATGTTTCCACTGGTAGGCTTCTAAACTCTCTTATCTCTTTATTAAAAACATCATTTTTATTGATCTATTAACCCCTAAATGCCCAAGCATCCACATACAATGACATCATATTACATGTTTGATTTCTCTAAAGAACATTATTTTCCTTTATCTAAATAATGAAGATTATTTCTCTTATAATAACCTATGTGTGGAGGGGATCCATATCATTTTTGTATTAAAATCTGAAGTGACTAAAAATGTCACTACTCCAAATGGATGACAAAACACTTGGGAGACATTTACATTGGTTGAATGATATGTCCAGGTGATGATTGCGTTTCCATTGTGAGTGGATCACACAACATTGAAGTGAAAGACACTTATTGTGGAAAAGGGTGCCATGGCATAAGGTACGCCTTTTGTGATGGATGGTACGAGAATAGAATTAGAATCCCATGATTGCTACTTTGAATGTATGCCCCGTACGCCAACAGACTCCATGATTGAGTTTTTGGATACATGTGTAGTGTGGGAAGCTTAGGAGCAGGCGGGGAACATGCCAATGTAACCCAAGTTCAAGTGAAGAATTGCCAACTGGAGAGCACTACAAACGGGCTGCGAGTCAAAACCTGGCAGGTTTGTTGCAGCCAAAATTATTATGGTTCAGAAGCTGTCACTGCAATTTTTAAATTCTTGCGTTTCACATGACAATATTTCTATGTACCGGTATAATCATCTTCACTAAATTTCCTCCCTCTCTATCAAGGTGTTGAATGTTACAATTCTTTTGTGGTATAAATACTTACAGGGAGGCACAGGAATTGCCCAGAACTTTGAATTTCGCAACATAGAGTTGACAAATGTGAGCAACCCCATTGTTATTGACCAGTACTACTGCCCTCCTTCGCAAATACAAGAAGCTTGTGGGAACCAGGTAAGTGAAAAAAACATCCTAAATTAGCCATCATAAAGGCCATCAACTTTGTTCAATGTTCACTATTCTCATTGTTGAACGTGCTCTCTTTAATTGAGACAATTTCTAGTCTTCTTTCTCAACCAAGCGATAAATCTCTCATGCCAATCCCCTTCCCCGGGGGGGGCACAGAAACAATAAACCCTAAACCCTACCGAGAACACAAAAACAAACTTTATAAAAGTTAAGATTAAACTCAACCTCAAAATAACCTTACTAAAATGGTAATATCCACTTCAAGGCTCAATATCTAATAATAGTAAATCACTGGAAAAACATTTGAATCACCTAATGATCTTCAAAATATGGATAATGTCTTAATAGAATCATTATTAGTTTAGTATGTGGATGCTTGGATATTTAGGGGTTAAACTATGGTACTACAGTAGTGAGGTATTTACCCCTTTTTTTTTTTTGTTGTTGTTTGTAGAGTGACAATGTGCGCATCAGCCTCGTGAAATTCACGAACATCTATGGCACGTCCGCCTCTTCGGTGGCTGTGAAGCTTGCGTGCAGTGAATCGCAACCATGCACGGACGTCCGCCTCAAAGACATCAACATCACCCAAGTCAATGGAAACCCAACTAAAGCCACTTGCACCGACGCATTTGGAATGGCAGACGGCCACCAATTGCCTCCAAGTTGCATCTTCGCAACCAACGCTCCTACAAGTACACTACAGTAGTGATGGCAGATCAACAGTACGCAAACCTTTCGAAGTCCAAACCTCAAATTTGGCACTTCCATGCGATATGATTAAGTTGTAAATAAGATGATAGACTGGCATAAATCAATCAATGTATGTACACCGCCCTTGTTCACCTGCACAACGTGTCCAAGTACAGAAGAATCAACAGTAGATGAGTATTATTTGAGTACTTGAATAGCACAAGTATAATATGACTACAACACAAAGAGTGTACCAAAACATGGTGATGAGACATACGAGATAGTTGAGGAGACTATTGTCGAACGAACTGCCGCTTCCAGATTTTGGAACGCCTTTTGTTCCAAAGCTTTGGCAGCAGCAGTTTGTCTTGACCCGTTCTATTGGGTTTAATAACCTGTTCACATCAAAAACACACCATGTGATCAGAAATTAAACATGAAAAGAGCACCCAGTGAGATTCTAATCCTCCAATATCTAAATAAACATTACATGGATCATTAAACATATAACAATGAACAGGAGATCCTTAACCAGATTACAGTAAGAATGTTGCTTAATTTTACAGTACATAGATTGAAGATTACACTAATTGAAGTGAAAACGTAAAACGAAACTATTTTCTAGAACCCCACCCCACACAACAGGATTATCACATCTTAATATGAATTTCGTGCATAAAAAAAAAGGGAAGATATTTAACCGTCACAGGACATCATGTTGATTACTTATTTAGAGAGGGCATTTACCAGCTTGCAGTATTCAAAAAGGCCGAAGAAGAGAGCTGACATAAGTGACACATGAATGGTTCTTGCACCCTGTAAAAAGGCCATAAGTCGGTCAATGAACTCCAGAATCAGAGACAGGCAGCTGGAAAAATGGTTCTCAAAAGGGGGAGCACTTACCAGTCCACTGAAAAGTCCAGAAGCTCCTTTCTCTCTGATAACACTAGCAACGATCATAGGTATCGCCTGCTTTGCGCCACATTGCTGCCGTGTCTTCACAAGATCAAGCTGTAACAACAGTTGCTCATGGTCAGGACCAATGCATTGAAAAGTCCTAGGCCTTCAGCTACCATTGCCAGTAAGTGTTTTTTGAGGCCAAAAGTGTCCATTGTCATATATCGTTTAACCTCTCTAAAAACGTCTAGAAATGGGCTGAATTATATACCAGCAGAACAAGGAAGGTTTGCTCTGTAGCATCGGTAGGTTGGATACAAATCGAAAGTGTCTATTTATGTACAGAAGTTTGAACTGTCATTTCTATTTTTAGATTCGGGAACCTTGGGGGTAAAGGTAGGAAATGCGAAATGCATACCGGCATGGTGCACGTTGCTGCAATGGCCCCTGCACAAGCTCCAAGAAGCAGATGCTCGGGTGTCCTGTAAAGGATTCAGATGGCATAAATGTACAGTACATGATGATATGTCAAAGAAGCAATAACCCCATAAGAGAACGTCAAAGAGGAAAGTTCAGAAGACCTACGTGAGCTTTGTGACGTTGCGTTTTCTCTGCACAACAGATCTCAGCTTCTCATAAACTCCAAACTGCCAGAAATCATGCACACCGGACACGTCAATAAACTAGCTCTTCGCCAAAATGAAAAATACATTCTTGTCTGATGCCACCGAAAAAACCAAATATGATAGTTTAGATACCTGAATCGCAATTTCAGGTATGTCTCTCATGAGAGTGGGCCAGAAGCCCTTGTACAACCCTCCAACACCTTCGGCTGTCACAACGGACCGGAACGCTTCAAACACTGCACAATAGCATAGAACTCTTATTGTAAAGTTTAAACCACCAACTATAGTCCAAAACGTGCATAAAATTCTTGTGAAAAAGGACTGTACTGAACGAAGTATACCATTTGGATGCATGTACACTTGCACACGGTGCTTGAGTGTGTCAGCTGGTACCTGCAAAAACGGGTAGCCTATAGGTCAGACATATCACTGCATATTGAAGTGCCCAAGAATAGTCCTTTCCTTACAATAAATGATGCACGTGGAACTTGCCGTGAAAGCGAAATCTATTTAAAATATTTACAACAGTCAAATATTTATCACAAGAAAGGCTCTTAATTGGTTATGGTGGCGGGTTTCACATCGTCAATTGTGCTATCTCTCCTTGACCAGTTTCTAGTCATGAGAAAAATATAAGATGACCTGCTCCATCTATACAACAAAGACTGTTGTTTTGGTTACATCAAATGGTACACAAAATGGTTTCACAAAAATAGTTACATCAAAAACCTCAAGTATCCAAGTTGCAATTAAGATTAGCATCCAGAAAGTTTTGCACAAAAGGTGCCAATACTACATGTTAGCCTTAAAGTGATAAAGATTCATTATTACCCGCACAGCAGAAGACGCCAGAGTACCAATCGAGGCGGAAGCAACATGCACTATACCAGGAGGTAAATACTTCTCCAGGTTCTGCTTCGCCGCTGCATGTCAAGAAATCCAAAAAAGATGTCAACCTCAAGTTTACAAGCACAGTTTTCAGATTCACTAGTTTCTGTATCTGACGTGAATAAACGACGATAAACATTCACAGAGCAATCTCCTGCTCTACATATCTAACTCAAAAACGCCCAATCTAACCTAAACTACAGATACTAGCATTCAAGACAAGCTGGATAACCAAACCCAAACCCTGATTGTGTATACTAAAAATCATTTAAAACGAATAAAATATACTGATTGCATATTACGTACTTTCGTAAGCTCCGAAATAGAGAAGCGCGTTGGGGACGGTGCCAAGGAATGCGCCCATGACGCCACGGTAGAGATCTGCAGGTCCTTTAAAAAACCAGTTATCAACACCCACGGGCCCAATGCCGATGTGGTGCGAGGCTATGTTCTTTCTCCACTTCCGGAGCTTTTTAGGAGGGTCTCGTATCTGCATCCTAGTCTTCACTGTGTCTATTGGATGCCCTCCAACCTGCTCAAAGACCGTATTCAGACAAACACACACACACACACACACACACATACAGAAAAGGGGGGCGGGGTTTCCTATATGATACCGGGTACTAAAAGGGATGGAAATTTTGTTCGAATTGTGAAAAAGAAAAAGAACAAGAACAAAGGGATGCAGATGAACTAGAAATTTGGCATACCTGGGACAATGTTCTGGCCATGGTACCGGCGTATACGTGGTTGAGAGCAGTCTCGGCGGCCGACGGGTTGGCGTCGTCGATAAACGGGAACCGAAAACTCCATCTCTGTTGCTTGACGCTTGGTGCCACCGTGGCCTCGGCCAAAGCCCTCTCAATCTCCGAATTGCGCCCGGCAACGCAATGCACGGACGCGAACGAGACTCGCGCGTTCTGGCGTGGTGGCGCCTCCTCTGTAGCACGAAGACTCAATCGCTGCTTTAAACTCTCCACCAGGTTGTTGTTGTCGTGGAGCAAAAGACCAGCCTCATGCGCATGCACCAACGCGCTCATCAATGTCTGCCGCGCAACCCGCTCGTCTCCAGCACCGGGCGCCATTGAAACAGAGGAAAAAAAAACAAGAAACCTCTTCCAAGAGACACCAGAGGCGCTTTACGAATGCTCCACAACGCGCATCTCACGAATTCAACGAAAACTTAGCAAAATTTGCCACGTGCGCAGAGTGCTAGAGCCGAGCATCCGCCAACGACGTGGAGAGAGCGGTGAGGCTGGCTATGGCGGAGAATTTCGCAAGAAACAAAGGCACTGACCGATACGTGAAAGGATACAGGCGCATATCGAGCTCTCTAATCTCGTCTCCACAACCAAAAAAGAAAGTAACACCAAATCACCTCTACCACCGCAATTCGAAATGCCGCAAAAAGCAGACAAAGCCGAACGCCTGAGTATCGACAAATTAAACGCACAACTGCCTGTCACAATTACACCGACCAAATCACATGTCCTCCAAACAAGAAACAAAAAAATATCATCTAACGAAACCTATCAACGCAGCAGAAATCCGGCCATCGCTGCAGCACGAGGAGGTGGAGTGATGAGAGCGAGAGTAATGTTCTAATTGTGGAGTGTAAGTTTAAAAGAGAGTGGCGGCTAAAGGATTTGGAGGAGAATATGCTGCACCAAATATGCCGGCGTCAAGATGCCAAGTAGCAAGCACTGGCGGTCCTGGGAGCGTACGAGACGAAGGGACGGCCGAGCGGCGATGGCGATGGCGATGGCGAGGGCGTTCTTGTTGCTGCTGCCGCGAGTGGGATATTTCTGCTAGATTCCAAGTAACAACTGTAGTGCGGCAATTTGCACAAGTCCCTGGGAGACGACGACGACGACGATCAGATGGGCGGATGATATATATGCGTGGATGATACATGGATGGATGAAAATAGTGAATTGCAAAAGGGACCCCATTGCTCACTTTCATATCAACTCTATGACAAAGGGGTTCGTTTTGATGGGAGAATTAGTGGTTTTAGGTGTGGTGGCGGAGTTGGGGTATGCATCTCTGTTCATCCCATCCCCACCGTCGCATCGGATGAGTCGACGTCGTTCGTTCTCGACGTTCATCCACTTTGATGACAGCGTGCCAGAATGTTGATCAGATTTCCTGCCTATCTCGGTTTCATGTCTCTGATCAACGATGCCACGTGAGCTTCGTCTCCAGCTTCCGTCACGTGGATGGATGAATAGTCGGGTGTTTTACATGTGGGTCGAGTCATTTTCCTAGTCAGGCCGAAGCTTTCCAAGTTCTGACTTAACGTGTTCTCCTCCATTTGGGTATTGTAAATTGATTAGTGGATACTAAGCTTTGCTTTTAAGATTCTTGCTGGAAGAAAGGAAGTTGGTAAATTACCTAGATTTGTGTTGTTTTAAAGGTAACGCAGGTTTAAATATCTAGTTCGCATCGGGTGGCGTGTATGTATTTGCTTCAACCATGCGTATATCGTGAATTTCTTTGACCTCTGACCATATGAGAGGGGCAACACATTTCTCATGCCTGACAAAAGTGTCTTGGCATACCAACACAATGAGTGGCATCACAACAAGATATTTCACTGACAAGAAAAGTCTCACAATCTGCTTTAGATGCAGTTTTTGATGGCCAACACTTCTCAAATAGTTCGGCATTTGTGAAAGCACAATTCACAAGCTTCTCAACAGATGGGTGCTTCTCTAATTATTCTAGGGTACTCGGTGAAACCTGTGATTCTATTTTCTGTGCTCTACATAGTTCCATCTTCCCTCCAAAAGATGATAAGAGAATCGGTTACGCTACTGGGACCATCCACAGAAAAAATTGTCTTGTTCCGCAAGTGTGATATCAAATATCACAGGTGAAGAGAACTCTCTAACCTGGTCCTTCGGATAACAGGTCCTATCTCATAGAGTAATGTAAAATCACTGCAAAAACCACAGAGCAGGTAAAAAAAAACAAGTCCTATTCTAGCCCTGGCTCAGCCTTGGAATTCCTAAAACTATCACGAAGCTCTGAGAATCGCTTGAAGCACTGCGCCTTGGAGCGACCAGAGACGGCATCGGCCACCTTGTCCCACCTCTTGGGCGTGTCCTTGGGAAAGGTCTTCATCGCAGACACAAGCGCCTTGTCTTCCGTCTCGGTCCACATCCCATCGTCACCTTCCCATCTCTGCGACAACGGCGAGTCGATAGGCTTGTCACCGCCCTTTCTCTGTGCTAAGAACTTGGTGTATGAGTCTGCGTCTGTGAACTTCTTCTCTCCCAGAAGCTTCGACATCTTGATCACATCCTCTGTGCCATGGGCGCCTGCGAAGGGCTCGGCTACCACGTCCCACCGCTGGAGCGTTCCGCGTGGGAACTTCATCAGCTGCTTGCGAAGCAGCTCGATCTCCTCCCCGGTCCACTCTTTCTCGGCGACGACGCTGTTGTCAGGTGATCCATTTGTGTCAGAAACTGCTGCGGAGACGAGATTCTCCTTCGATGAAACTCTCCCAGGAGCAGCTGCTGCTGCATCCGGCCTTCTCTTGGCGCGCTTCTCAGGCTCCGCAGGAAGATCCGCCACGGGCTCCGGCTCCGGCAGCAGCTCGCCGGCGCCGATTCTGCAGCTTCCCCCTGTTAACGATGCGGGAGCGAAGGGGCCAGCGACGAGAGAGAGTGACAGCCAGAAGCTTAGAAACTGAAGAATGCCGGTTTGGAACCAGGAAAGCGCGAGGAGGAGCACTCCCACGCTTGAACAGACTCCTACTAACACCTTGTTCACCTCCTTCTCTTCGACTTCGGATGCCACGGGTCCGGACTGGAGCTGGAACCTCGGCTTCACGTCGTCAATTATGTCGAAATCCATCTCTTACTCAAGAAAACCAAAAATCTGCGAGCAACACGTCGATAACATGAGCATCAAAGCCTTCACTCACGACCGCTGGTTCGCAAACTGTTCAATATAACCACGAGAAACCTCAAAACAGAGAAACTGATGCCCCGCACAGACAGTGCGCAAATCTCAAGCCCTAATGAATCCAAACCTAGCTCAAAGCATCCACCTCCCGTGATCTCCTCGACGCACAGGACCATCCACTGCTAACTTTAGAGGTACACAACGAGCAGAAAATTCCTAAATCCTCCAACGCTATAACCCTAACGCAACGACGGCGACACGAACACACGCCATCCTTCTCTCACAATCATCCACACGAATGAAAGAATCACAAAAAAAACCTCAACAACAGAACGAGGCGATAAAGCGAAAGAATGACAGAGTCACAACGTACAGTCGCCGCAGCGACAGTCACAAGCTCCCGCAGAAGCGCATCTCCCTTCGTTCAACGCAAACCCTCACGCAAACTCCTCGCGAGATCAGGACCTACAGGACACCAGATTGCGCGAGGAAGGTCTCAATCGAGAGCTCAGCCGGAGCATGAACTCGTACGATGTGAGGCGAATCGGTAGCAAAGTGAGCTTCCGGCGCAAATTCGGAGGAGATCGCTCACGCGAGGACTCGACGTCGAAAAGGAGCTCTGGGACTCTCGTCAACGCACTTTGTGGACCTGGGAATACTACCCGGGTCGTACCCGGGGAGCTCTAACCATGGTATCGGGTAGGTATGCGTTTTTTTCGTATCAAATAGCTCGTGGCACAAAGTCAATAAGACCAGTTTAGTCAGATAGCCGTAGCTTCTTTCATTGAAAACCTTCATTAAGATGTCTCTAGTACTTTGATAGCAGAAAAACCTTAACAATGCGGCGATTGATGGAGCAGAAAGCTAGTGAGGAATGGACACCTTCGAAACTACACAATTGATCGATATGGCATCTGAGACATGATGTGCTCTTGATTGTCTGACTTGAAAATGCAAAGACACCTATTACCACGCACCCCAAGTTAAAAAGACACTTGAGTAACTTCGCTAGCGAATTGCTTCTGAGGAACCAAAACAATGCAGCAATTGCTGGAGCACACACAACAAAGCTACAGAATGAACAACCTGATGGCAACCACTCTCTGATCGAAATGCATCGGAGACATGATGCATCAGAAACGCTCCTGATTTTCTACCTTAGAAATGTAAAAGACTCTTATTACCTCACCCCAAGTTCACGACAGTGCTATCATTGCTAGCAAGTTGCTTTGAAGAACCAAAACAATGAAGCAGACACAACACTGCTGCACAATGGACAGCACAGCCAATCGAAATGGTACGAGCTAGATCATATATCCGATGCGCTACTGACTTCAAGACACGCAACAGAAGTGCAAGGAAATGAATGAAGAATCCGAGAAGGTGGGGATGGTACATTTGTAAGAATTAGCAGGAACTTGAAGGATACACACGGAAGACCACTGGCCTACTGGTGACTATAGTCTTGGCTGTTCCCTGCAGCTGCAAAAATGATCTAATTTTCTTCCACATGAGCTCACAGCGCCGCAGTGTCTCGCCTTTGACTCTCTCCTTTCCTGAAACAGCACGGGTTCAATACCTTGATGAAAGCATACCACGTACTTGTAAAGAACGTCGGTTGATGGTGGATCTGTCGCTCCACATCCTCGTTCTTTGGAATCGACCTCCGAAAAGCAAGCCGCATATCCGACACCACAATTTCACACAATTAATTACATGATCGTGAGAAGAGGCGATCTTCTCACTGCTCCTCGGGGTAGAGCGACACATACTCAACCCTAATTCCGCCCTTGAGCTTGGTGTTGATGACGAAGTGCCGCGGGTAGCGCTTGAGGAGGTTGACGAGCCCGGACCACGCGCGGCCGTTGCCCTTCCCGTCAACCTCGTTCCCGTCCTCGTCCACGCCCATGATGTGCAGGAACTGCGGCGACATGTTGCGGCTCTGGAAGTGGTCCAGGATGTCCGCGTGCAGCTTCGACACCGCCATCCACTCGCCGGGGTGGTACTGGCTCTGCAGCTTCT
>OZ020515.1:13496143-13674441 GCA_963971425.1 Bryoerythrophyllum caledonicum
GGCATATGCAGAACGCCCTCCACGTAGCAGCCATTCTTCCCCAGAACCTCCAACACAAACCGCCGCCGCTCAAAGTCGTACAAGATGCGCGCGTGCTGCCGCGAGATGTTCATCCCCCCGCCCAACCCCGCCAGGTCCACATCCACCGACGACTTCTTACTGTTGCGGCCCAGCAACGAGTACGTCTGCATATAGTACTCGAAATCCTCCCCCTGCAGCTTGGCGAACCCCGCCTCCATCTCCCCCATCGCGCTCCAAACCCTAAGAAGCGCAGTCTCACAAACACAGAACAACGCGACGCGCGCGCTCCGCCTCCGCCTTGACAGACAGCAAACGCTCCCTATGTCCGCGACACCGATGAGCGTGTGGAAGGAAGGTAAGTTGTCCGCGTCTGCACATGTCGAGTAAGAGAGAGGACGGTAACTTTGTTCGGAAGAGAAGACTGCATCAGTGCAGTTTGAGTGAGTGGCTGTTTTCGGTGTCTTTCTGATTCTCGTTCTGTGCGTTTGGGTTTTCATGGGTTCGTTGGTTGGGGTAGGCTTGAGTTGGGTAGAGTTTTCACGTTGTGTGTCCGTGCTTGTCTGTGACTTTGGATGCCTACATGATGCATCAATATGAGCTGTCACCGTCGGAAAAAACTACTTTTTGCCTTTAAAGCACTTGGGAGCTTTTTCGGACCCAGCTCCCGTCTCGCACGGGAACTTTGTGTTCTCACGTTTCTTCGGGAAAGTACTCGTCTTGCTTTAAAGCAGTCGGAAGCTTTTCATTTCTTTCCAACCATGAGTGAGTGGGTCCGGTAAGGATAGTATTGATAATTTATAGTTCGTAGTTGGAATCAATATTTTTTATTTGTATGATTGACACATGTAAAGTTTGGATGGAAGTGAAAGGAGTTTGAAAAAGATGACTCTATGTAATTCTCTAGCGCCTAAAGATTTCTCTATTTGGAATTTATGATCCGAATAGTTTAGACCGAGATTACACCCATAGGATATGGGACCACGTCTTTGTCTCAAGCAAACTTGTTCTCCCTTACCTACACATACAAAATGCCATAAGCTTGAAAGACCACATGTGCTATGTGATTTTAAATACTGTAGTATGCAAATAGATGTTCTTTAACCCCCTATTTTACATTCATTTTTATACTTTTGGCTTTTCAATCAATAAATAGTACCGACAGACTTTTTTTGAAAATTGTTGGATTTTGTGCAATTCCATATTTTTTGCTCCACCTACCTCCTATCATTGAGAATTTTTACAAATAAAAAGTATTTGTTCCTTAACATTGTTTTTTTTTTAATTTGTAACTCAAACATTTTTACAACCTAAAGGACAAGTTACACAAATTATATTCTACATTAAACTAAACTATTTTTTATTCTATTTTACTCCTACTGAATTCTAAGTACACACCTTTATTCAAATTCCATTAGAATTAAAATTCCAAATAATAGGAAAGTGTGTTGGAAGTTTTCCAACCTTCATTAGGCTTGAACAATTCTTCGAGAATTTTACATCAAAATGGGGCTAAAGTGGACCTTATACTGCTTTCTTATATGTTCATTACAACCTTTTAACAAAATCCCACTAAAACAATTGTAAACTATAATGAAGGTATTTTTTTAGTAGTATATATGGTCTTTATAATTTCATATACGTTTTAAAAACTTTATTTGGATAGAGATTTAGGAATTTTTGCAAACTTGCTAATAAATGAGCCTTTACTTTGGGACAAACTACATCAATAATATTCATGTGTTTTTGTTACTTCTCTGCCTTGTATGTTGCTAACTGTGAACTTAATTTTATTTTGTAGTCCTTGTCTTATAACTTGTATGGAAATTAGATCCACTTCTTACTCATGCTCCATTAGAGGAAAGAATACCTCTACGTTAGTTTGCTTCTCCTTTAAATTTGTACTGTACTCATGGTCTCAAATTTAAAAGAGATGCAAATCTCAAGTAATTGATCGTGAAAATGTCATAGACAGAACAAATGTTTCCGACTTAAAAATCCCTCATCTTTGTGAATTGAAATCATGCTATATCATTCATTTGATTCATGACTACCTTAATTGCCATGTCATGTCCAAAAATGAAGTTTTTTTCATTTTGGCCATTGTCGAGAATTTGATGTGATGCATTGTACACGTGTTGTTATCATGCGAAGGTGATTGCAAATAATCTTGGCTTGTAATAATGTAGACAACCAACACGATGACATCATCACCAAATCCATTAACTCCCATACACACAGTGTTATGCCCCACATTCAACTCTCGTCACTTTCTTAGAAATGTTTTTCCAAAAAATAATAGAGACTAGTTCTAAAACGTCAGTAGGTGCCACTAGTGACCATAGTATTCTACATGTATGATGTCATATTTGAACATGATAAGGTTCAGATATTGAAATGACCTCCAAATGAAAGTTGTTAGTTGAACAATCTTCAATCCAAAGGTGCAAGTCTTGCAAACTTTAATACATATTTTTGTATTCTACAGAGTAAAATATGTGCATGTATATATGGTTCCCGTCTGACGTTTAAGGGTTAAGATTATATGTATAAAGTTTAAAAAGTTAAATTGATGTAATAGTAAACACCACATACAACATTCATTTAGTAAAACACTTTTATAGAACAAAATACATTAAATTGGAAATTTCAACACTTTAAGAAATAGGAATGATAAGAATTTAGAATGAAACAACACAACAGGATGTGTCCGCAATCTAGCTGCAGAAGCTAATGTCCGCGTTTTAAGAGTCCATTCGTACATGCTGGTAAGAATTTTTCAAGGTTTAGGGGGTTTAAGTGAAGTTTTGTGCTTTGGACCCAGGCTGTACACTTTGTTAGGTTGTTGTGTAAGTGAAGGATTTGATGTAGGTTTTTAGGTTGCCCAGACAACGCATTTTGATGGAATGGTTATGTATTAGGGATATGGTTTGATGGTATGATTTTTTAGGATTTTATAATTTAGAAATTAAGTGAAGTCTTGCTTTAATGATTGTTTTAGTGATTGCCTAGTGATTGGGTAGCAACATGGAAGGTAAATTCTTTCTTGTTGTTTGGAAGGCATCCGATGTTAACGAACGCCATTCAGACAGATGTTGGCACCGTGTTGGCTAATATGGACAATCTAGACACATGGGTTCAAGTGTGTTAGCAACATGCGAATTTGTTCAAGTGGGTGATGCGAGTGGCATTGTTGAATCTTTCCATTGCTCAACATTGGGATACGTTGTGCTATGCTATGATACGGGGAGGAGGCTAGTGACTGCAAGTGCAGTGTTTTATCTTTAGAGACTATGTGTATTTACAGCAAGCATTGTCCACCACCTTGGATGTGACGGCGGGATGCGTGATCTTGCAAGTGTGTGAGGTGAAGACCTCATGAGTGTTACTGTTGGAAGGTCGTGATGGTAAGTTAAAGAAGGATTGCACGCGCAATTGCATGCCTTGCCATTTGCCACACATTGATGGCACGATATACCTTGGTCTTTTTCACATCTCTACTGGATTGCGATATCGGTTGTATGGTAGTGCCAAACGGGCTGTGATAACGGTAGTTGCTATAATGGTCATTTGTGACTTGTGTTCTACGAGGTGACATCTAGAATGTCTAACCCCTCCTCTTTTAGAGGTATTAGTGGATCAATGGTGATGTCCATAGTATTTAGAACATTGGGAGTCTATGTAGACAAGGTCTAGCCATTAAAAGGTATTGGAGGCGATAAACGATAGGGCTCTCATCGCACCCGACCTATCATTTGTCTATACGAGTTGTTGGTGCCTTCTCTATAGATCGACTTGATTTCTTTGGTTATGAAAGGTTCTTATGATCGGCCGTTCCTCCAGTTTACATTAAGTGTGGGGTTTGCCGGTGTGAAAGGGGCTTCAACACGGACGAAGGGGGCGAGTAAAGGGGTCCTTCTATATCAATTCCTAAATGTTGTGGCCTGGATGTTTATTTCTTTTTTCCTTGCCTAGGTTGGTGAGTAGTCGATAGTTTTTTTCGTAAACTATTGTTTTCAATGTTTACAGAGGCAACAATGATGGTATAGTCACCGTTGCTCGGAGTTTTTTGCTAATTGTGCGCTCTCATCTATTGGCACGATGTCATCTTTGGACGATGTGTTTATGCACGAGAGTTGTTAGGATCGACGCATGGAGGAGTATGTGTAGGTGGTTTCCGGTTAGAAACCACCTAGGGAATTGTGAAGTTATCGGAACGCTTACAACTTGACTCTAATTAGTGATTATTGTTAGGATCAGTGCTGCGTGACGGCTATGTCAACAGTGGTGTCTTTTGACACCTCATTTGGAACTTGGAGCTCCAAATGACCTCCACGCGTGGTTAAAGAAGACTCATCTTTATCAAGTTGGGTCTTCCACGTGATGAGGTGACGGTGTGTGCGTGTTGCACATCATTAGCTTCATTGTTATCATGCATTCACTCTTGAAGAGTGGCATGGACTCGACTTACTGTGATTTGTGAGTGATTTTCACTTACTTGTTGGTAAAGGGGTCCTTGTAGACCAAATACTAAATGTTGTGGTCTGGGTATTCATTTCTTTTTCCCTACCCTAGGTTGCTGATTAGTTGATAGTTTCTTTTGCAAACTATTGTTTTCATTGTTTTCGGAGACAATAGTGATGGTTTAGTCAGCGTTGCTCCGGATTTATTGCTAATTGTGCGCTCTCACCTGTTGGACTATGTTATCTTTACACGATGTGTTTGTGCACGACATATACAAAAGAAAGAGTGCTACTTTTAATCTGAAATAAAAATCCTTACTGGTGTGTTTTCTTTTTCAACATTAACTCTTTGAAATGACACTAAGAAACATAAATACAAATGAATTGCCTAATGGTGATCTATAAATTACTAAACGTAATCTATTTTGATGGTAATGTGTATGAAATTATTTCTAGCGTGAAATTTCTCCTATAGGCTCACTTCTTGAAAAGGTTGAGCACCAAGAGAAGGAATGAAGTAAAATGAAAAGAAATAAACTAGTAAAAGATAAAGAAAGAGGAAGCCACCAACCAACAACCCCCGGTCTACATCCGACCTGTCATCCATCCGATATCTTTATCATCAATGCACCATATATATATATCATCCGTGCATCCGATCTATTTATCATCCATCAAGAGAAGCGAAAGGAGAGAGACAAGAAGAGACGCGAGAGTGGAGACAGGCACGGTCTGTTTTCCTCTGTTCATTTGCTCAAGAGCGAGGCAGAGGAACGGATTGCGCCTCATGAGCGCCAAACCCTAGCCATGGCCGCCTTGTCGCAGCAGCAGCAGCAGCCGCAGCAGCAACCGCAGCCATCGCTCTTCGAGGCGGCGCTGCAACAGCACCAGGACGCGTACACGTTTCTGGAATTTAACACGCAGGGTGAGGATTACGAGTACCCGGGGTTACGCGCGGGGGCAGGGTTTGAGAGCCCGCGACCCGATGCGGAGGAGGGCGGGAAGAGCGGAGTGGTGGCCGGGATCGCGGAGCTGAATTTCGAGGAGGCCGGCGATGAGGAGAGCTTGGACTACTCCAAGCGGCACCTGCCGGAGCACGCGTGCAAGTACTGCGGGATCCATAATCCCGCGTGCATCATGCGCTGCAACGTGCCCAACTGCCGCAAGTGGTTCTGCAACTCCCGCGGCAACACGTCCGGGTCGCATATCGTCAATCATCTGGTGAGCTCCGTTTTTAGGGTTTTGGTGCGAGGGGATGGAAGGAGTACGGGTTTTTTTTTTATGTAGGTCTGTGAGACTGGAGACGTGATTCAGGTTTGTTTGTCGGTTTCGGACCGTTCCATCTGAGCGCTGGTTTGCAGTTTCGGTGGTGTATTTCCTTCGTGCCTTCTCTTTTCATGTGCAACGACGGGCAATTCTGTTTGGACGATTTTTAGGGTTAGGAGGTGGTTTGGATTGAGGTTGAGAGATGGATACAATGATGCAGCGATAAGCTGAAACAGTATTTGCCAGGCAGGGGAACATCGGAGTAGTTTCAGCGCGACTGAAGATTTTGTGTCAGGTAATAGATGATTGGAGGTCAGCTTATTATTGAAGGTGCTCTTTCCATTTTCAGGTCCGCGCCAAACACAAAGAGGTCTGCCTGCACAAGGATAGTCCGCTGGGAGAGACGATCTTGGAGTGTTACAATTGCGGGTGCCGAAACGTGTTCCTGTTAGGGTTTATTCCTGCCAAGTCTGAAAGCGTTGTGGTGCTTCTCTGCCGAGAGCCCTGTTTGAGCGTCAATGGATTGAAGGATATGAACTGGGACCTCAGCCAGTGGCTGCCCCTGATTGATGACCGGTGCTTTCTGGATTGGTTGGTGAAGGTACGCTTGACACTGCTGGACTTGAAAACAGTGCATGGATATTGAAGTATTGTTTTGTGTTTGCAATCTTATTGCCAGTTGATCCGTTGATGTTGATCTCTGAACTCGGGTGTTTTGGGGAACTACTTTGATGATGGGACCGTTTCCACGCTTCGAGATTACTTCTGCTGACTCACATATTTGAATTTTCGAGTCACAGGTTCCATCGGAACAAGAACAACTGAGAGCACGCCAAATAAGTGCTCAGCAAATTAACAAGGTTGAGGAACTCTGGAAGACTAACCCGGAATCTACCTTAGAGGATCTCGAGAAGCCTGGTGTGGACGATGAGCCCCAGCCTGTAGCACTGAAGTATGAAGATGCTTATCAGGTGAGTGGTTGTTTCCTTTAGTTGACTTCTTCTGTTGCGTTCCTATGGGACGTCTATCCATTTTTGATACACGGTTTGAATTTCAGGAATAAGCATGATGAACTGCGACATGTTGCTTGGTGATTCTAGCACGTGGCAATGACTGTGCCCGGGTTCCTAAGTTCAATGACTCCCTTTCTAATAGTTGTACGTTCACAGTATCACCTTCACCATCTAACACCTTCTATTATGCAGTATCAAAATGTTTTTGGCCCGTTGGTGAAGTTGGAGGCCGACTACGATAAGGTAATGAAAACGACTCTTTTACATGCGTACTCATTTTGTATTTGCTTTTTTGATAGGATGATACATGACCTAAGGTTTTATGACTGAGTATTCAACCTCATTAATAGACTGAATTGAATGTTGGTGCTTCAGTTGTCACCAGATATGTTTGCTTATTTGAATCAATTCCTCACCCAAGATTACCTTGGTGTTGTTAGTGATTCATGCGGAAGGTTGCTTCTTCTTTTAGTGAAAGTATGAGGCTGTTTGGACGTCGTTTTCTTATGGTATTTCATGTGTACGAGATGCAGATGATGAAAGAATCTCAAAGCAAGGACAACATAACTGTTCGCTGGGATGTGGGCCTTAACAAGAAGAGAGTGGCTTATTTTGTCTTCCCGAAGGTATGCATCCTGTCTCATAGAAGGTTCCGATCTGCTTTGTCAGTTTCACTGCTCTTATGTTATCTATACTTCCCACGAGATTTCTGACATTGACAGTGTTTATATATGCAGGAGGACAATGAACTGCGGCTGGTACCTGGTGATGAGTTGCGTTTGCGTTATCCTGGAGATGGAACACATTCAGGGTGGCAGTCTGTGGGCCATGTGGTATGTAACGCTTTGAAATCTTCGTACTCTAGGTTACGGAGTTTGGATGTGCACTTGGCAGATTGAAGCTGTAGATTTCTGTGTACTTGTCGATTCTTGATGTAGTTTGGCAGTCTTCCTTACGTGCATCCTGTTTGGTGCAGATCAAGCTTACGGCTCAAGAGGAGGTAGCTCTCGAGTTGCGGGCCAGCCAGGTGGGTGTTCATGAGTTGCCCTGATTGTGGAATTTTTTTACCATGTATATTTGTACGCTCTGCATTCAGTACCTAAATGCAAAGGTCCCACTCAGCTTGCCTTGTCTTATGTTGCCTTGTCTTCTCATGGATATAGATGGACGCTAAGCGAAAATAGTGCCGATTTCAACCTCTTTGAGACTTGGTTTTTGCAGGGCGTACCTATTGATGTGAACCACAGCTTCAGTGTAGACTTCGTTTGGAAAAGCACAAGCTTTGATCGGATGCAGGTTGCAATGAAGACCTTTGCTGTTGATGAAACAAGTGTCAGTGGGTAATACCTTCAGAATTTTTTGTTTGAGTGAGGTGCTTGGCTTATAATGTACAATCCATCAAATTTGCAAGATTTCTTCGTTTAGTTCTCTGTATATTACAGCTCATTAACAGTCTACATGTTAGAGTTCAGTTAATGAAATGGCGTTGTCTAATGTATTTAAATGCTCTCTGTTCTTGCAGTTATATCTATCATCGTCTTCTTGGACATGAAGTGGAGATGCAGACAGTTCGGAACACACTGCCTCGCCGATTCGGAGCTCCTGGACTGCCCGAGCTTAATGCTTCACAGGTATGCCTGGTTCACCTAAATCTTCTGTATGAATCTTTTCGTCTCCACTCTCAGACAATTTATCAAGGACAGTGATAATTCTAAATCAGACTTCCCTCAACTACGAGATATAATCAATATCTTGTGTTTCTTGCTTTTTTTGTTAAATAATTATGATAATATGTTTCATATATGAGTGTGAGTGTTTGAAGGGGTATGCCATAAGTGTGGGTTTGGTGTGGTGGTCACGTTCTCATCGGAGTTTGATGTTGTGGTGGCCAGGTGTTTGCTGTGAAGAGTGTGTTACAGAAACCTGTCAGCTTGATTCAGGGTCCACCAGGCACTGGAAAAACAGTTACTTCAGCTGCGATTGTTTATCACCTTGCGAAACAGGGTCAGGGGCAGGTAATTTTTCCTGCTTCACGGTTCTAAAGGAATAGATGCTCATTCAAATTGCACTTTGAGTGTCATTTACGAGAGCATGGAATTGGGGTATGCTCTTAGAAGAGAATGAGGATAATGCTGCTTTCAGAGATCAATATGGTTCTACGTTTGCGTTTCTCCTTAACGGATAAGATGCTGACAGAGTGTTCTTGATGGTCTGCAGGTTCTCGTCTGTGCTCCCAGTAACGTTGCCGTAGACCAACTTGCAGAAAAGATCAGTGCAACGGGTCTTAAGGTACTTGCTACTCTGCCTTAGAGCTTAGTTGTTACTACTAGTTGAAGCCATGAAATATTGTAAAGCGCTGTCAGCATCTGTTTATGTTTTTTTATATCGCAGTAGTAATATCAGGTAGAAAATGATGCGACAGTATTAGGTCAAACTTGGGTTGAGCACATCCTGACACAATTGAGTTCCTTTGAGCTTATGATCTTGTGGTTGACCAGGTATTACATTGTAGATGCCATATTTTTGAGCTTATGTATTCTTATTTGATTGTTTCCATTCCAGGTTGTAAGATTATGTGCTAAATCAAGAGAGGCAGTTAGTTCTCCTGTAGAATACCTAACGCTTCATTACCAGGTAAGATTTAACCAGGACTTTGCATACTTGGCTTGGAGTGGTTCTAAAGCTGTTTCGGGAGGATGTTTCTTGGATCACACTTTAACACTTAGAATGTCATCCTGGAAAACATTCTTTTCTGGCTTAGGTCTTAGAAATGGCATTTTTTTGGTTGAGCAGTCACTTAGGTCACTCGTTTTTGGTGTTCGATCTGATGCATTGTGATGATTTTATAGGTCCGACATTTGGATACCTCAGACAAGAGTGAGCTACACAAATTGCAGCTTCTGAAGGATGAACTAGGTAATCATATCGTTTCCTTATGAACTGAAATGTCTTGATGTTGGTGACATCAAATATATGTACAGGGAGAGTTCTTACTTGAATTGTAGGCTTCTGTGATGTTCGTTGAATTTACTGGAAGTTTTAAGTCTTCTGACGAAGTTTTTTACTCATGCAGGCGAGTTGTCAAGCGCGGACGAGAAGAAGTACAAGTCTCTGAAGAGAGCAACTGAAAGAGAAATCTCACAAAGTGCTGATGTGATCTGTTGCACCTGCGTGGGAGCGGGTGACCCCCGCCTCGCAAATTTTCGTTTCCGTCAGGTGAACATATTGCATTGATCAATAAAGAAAAAGTTGCATTATGACTCATGCACAATCACCCCGTGCAGGGGGTTTGCTAATAGTTGCATGATTTTTTGCTGAACTGCTGCATATGTTTAATTTCGTTAGTTGATGTCAGTCTCTTTTCTTGAATTGCTTAGCTTTTACCATTGTAGGTACTTGAACTTCTCTGCTTTTTCTTCCACACAGGTTCTAGTTGATGAATCGACACAAGCAACAGAGCCAGAATGTTTGATTCCGTTGGTCCTTGGAGCGAAGCAAGTGAGTATAGCCTGTTGCCTTTCTCTGGATGGTCGTTTGATGCTCTAGTCGTTTAGCATACCTTGCCTTCAATTTTCTGTTTTGATGTTGACCATTGAACAGTGGCACGAGTTTGCAATATGATTAAGGAATGCCTTCTTTTTCTCCCACTTGTAACTTAAGTAGAGCAGGCTGTAAATACCTTCAAGGGAATAATGGTTTTTTGAAAATTTTCGGTATACATCACAACATACCTATTTGAGTTTTCTAAAAGTGTTAAGATGTGTCTTGCAGTTGGTTTTGGTTGGAGATCATTGCCAGCTAGGTCCTGTTATCATGTGCAAGAAAGCTGCCCGTGCTGGGCTTGCTCAATCTCTGTTTGAGCGCCTCGTTCTGCTTGGAGTGAAGCCCATTCGGCTTCAGGTATCACGTTTCTGTGTGTGCTTTGACTTTCTCAGTGGTACCCAGTATTGCAAGAAGAATCTATATTGCTTTGTAGTAATCGGACGTGTACCTACTTTTAGCCTCAATGCAGTACAGATTTCTGGATTTCGGTTTGATTGAGCTATATAAAGTGAGCTATTCGTGTGCTTGAATAGTAGCCGATAGTGCGTGGGTTTTCATGCAAATTTCGACATTATGAGCCATCGTTCTTTTGCATGTTGGTATACTGAAATTGACTCGAAACTCATCTTATCCAGGTTCAATATCGGATGCATCCAAGTTTGTCTGAATTCCCATCCAACAGTTTCTACGAAGGAACTCTTCAGAACGGAGTTACCACGAGTGACAGGATGCTTACCCAAATTGACTTCCCCTGGCCTGTACCCAATAGGCCTATGTTCTTTTATGTCCAGGTAAACAGACAACACTTGGTCTAGTCGTTTGATGTGCTATCTTTTGTTTAAGTCTTTGACTGGCTCTCTTTAGTACGTCAAACTATGCTCTGTGGCCTTTTTGTCCTTTGACAAAGGTGCCTGTCGATGATTGCAAGGATCTAAGCCTAATGGTACTTGTTTGTTCCTCTTTTCACCCAGATGGGGCAAGAAGAGATTAGTGCAAGCGGTACTTCGTACCTGAATAGAGGAGAAGCTGGTAATGTCGAGAAGATTGTGACTACCTTCCTAAAGAGTGGAGTGGTCCCGGCGCAGGTATCTAATTTTACAATTATCTATTAGACTAGGTGTTGCAATATTCTGTTTCTGAGTTTGCAACCTCAAATTAGCTTAGTGCCTTCATCTGGTTTGTACAGGTTCTGGAGGAGTCCTCGTACTTTTTTTTGCAGAACGCATCTTGTCTGAATATGAACATTTTCGAACTTTAGGATTTTAATTGATGGGATACTGATGGATGCTGTTTTCTTGTTCTGTGATTGGACAGATTGGTGTAATTACACCATATGAAGGCCAGCGTGCATACATTGTTAACAACATGGCTAGGAATGGCTCTCTGCGGCAACAATTATACAAAGAGATAGAGGTACACTGCACGCAGAATTGACCATTTTGAAACGCCTACTTGGTTTTGTCAAACACTATTTACATTAATCAATTCTTAATCAAGCAGATGATAATTTGTATCGGTTGTACAGGTTGCAAGTGTTGACTCCTTCCAGGGTCGTGAGAAGGACTTCATCATTCTTTCCTGCGTCAGGAGTAATGAACATCAGGTAATTTCTTTATCAAGCAATCTGTGAAGGCTACATGTTTTTTTGTTTGGGAGTCAAAGTTGCACTTATTATTGCTTATCTTTCTCAAGTAGGATATAAGCGGGTGACTTTTCTTTACACCAAGTGGTATCATCAACTAAAAGTCATGGTGGGATGTCTTAACAGGGAATTGGGTTTCTTAATGATCCTCGGAGGCTGAATGTCGCTCTTACACGAGCTCGCTATGGAATCGTAATTTTGGGTAATCCAAAGGTTCTTAGTAAGCAGCCTTTATGGAACACTCTACTAACTCACTACAAGGTAATGGTTGGTTGCATCGCATTGGTCAGGTCATTTTTGTTAATTAGATGGATTTCTAGATAGCTGAATGTGGTTTGATGTTTGGACATGATTTGTAAAATCAACTTCTGTTTTCCCTAGACCTTATCACTATGTATTCTTGCGTGAAGGCCATGCAATGCAGTTTTAACCTTGAATTCCTTGGTGCTTTTTTATCTTATTTTTCTCTTTGAAATGGATGTAGGAACATGAGGTGTTGGTGGAAGGTTCATTGAACAATCTGAAACAGAGCATGGTACAGTTCCAGAAACCCAAGAAGGTTTACAATGACCGTCGCGTTTACCCAGGTGGAGGTGGACCAGCTTTGGGTCCTGGCGAAGGGTTTGTGCCAGCGGCTGCCGCGAGTGCGGCCACCGGGGCCACTGGCAATGACCGCCGAAATGGACGAGCACGATCGGTCGACGGACGAAACGGTAATTTACCACTCAATCCTGCTGATTCTTGTATTTCTTGTTATGAGTTTAGCAATAGCTTCCCATAGTTGGCATCTTGGTTTTTTTCTTCATCGTCAGCCATTTGTGCACACTATAAAGCGGTCAAATTGTCAAAGCAACGCTCGACGAGAGTTAATGATGATTTTGTCACGGTGGGCTTAAGGCTATATATTTTTTGTAAAGTAGAGATCATATAGTGGTATGCGCTGATCAGTTGCATATATCAAGACACTTGTTTTTTTGTTAATTTCAATGTGATTCAAACATACGGAAGCGTATGCGATCTAGATTCTAGTCATCTAGTTTGTCTTGCATCTGATATCAATTGTGCTTCTATAGAGCTCGCTTACCTTTTTGTTTGATTATGCAGGAAGCGGATATATGCCATTCGGTCCGTTGAGCAATGGTGCGAGCCAGAAAGGAGTTCCCTCTCACGGCGGCCTCACGCCATCTCGAGGTGTTCCGCTGACCGGGTTTCCAAGCACACCTCTTACTCAGCCGTATGCAATCCCGACCAGGGGTGGCATGCATGGTCCAATCGGAGCAGTACCTCATGGTCCACAAACAGGCAATCGTGGCTTTGGTGCTGGCAGAGGAAGCACCAGCGGCCCCATCGGCGGTCACTTGTCTCATCACCAGGCCTCACAGCAGCAGCAGGGCGCACTTGGGGGCGCCTTCGGATTTGGTGGACTGGAGAGCCCCGCAACTCAGGCCTCTCTTGGTGGTCCAATGACACAACAGGGAATCTTGACCCAAATGCAAACACAGACCCTGAGCCAGAACTTGCGGGATGGGTTCTCGCTGGGAGGCATGTCTCAGGATTTCTTTGGAGAAGACTTCAAGTCACAAGGTTCACACATTGGATATTCTGGGCAGGAATTTGCTACGCAGGGAGCTTTCGGGATGGATTATGTTACACAAGCAAATCAAGGTGGCTATGGTGGTGATTTTATCACTCAAAATTCTCAATCAGGCTACCCGCACCAATCTGGTGGAAGCGATTTTATCTCACAGGTATTTTTTGGGGGCGGTGGAGATTGTTTCTATTGCAGGGCAGTCTTCAACCTTTATGTAATACATATTTGACTTTTTTCAGTCATTATATTGCTAACGCGTATCTACCTTTCTGTATTGATGTGAGCGAAGATGTGTTGGTGCCATCATTGCCTGTGCGTTGGTGTCACTAATACAGAGTTGTAAAGGGTAAAATGGTTTATACTATTATATTAGCGCTCTCTTCGCTTTGAAGACTATGGCTTACAGTTGCACTTGTTGGACAGGACTTTTTGACCCATGCCACGGATGGACTGTTCACTCAGGGAGGTTTCAATGACCGCACTCAGGACCTTCCTTCGACACAGAATCATTACGGTCTTGGTGGTCTTCAGTCTCAGGTGGGTGGATTTGTTGTCACACACACTTCATGGATTCTGCTGTTGTTCAGACACCTAATATTTCATTTTTGTTTACTTAGAATTAATATGATGTATGATTGCTGAGTGTGGAAGACTGTTTATTGCAGAATGCATTGGGCCCTATGTACTCGCAGCCTTTCACACAGTATACGCAGCCTTTGAATTCGCAACAGCAGCAGGCTGCTCAGCGGCGCTTCAATGGCTAGCACAGGGAGCAGGGGATTGCATGGTTCCCATGGTCTACAGCACCCTCAAAATTAAGGATATAGAGAGAGGCTATTATGAGCACACATCTTGTAGCCTTGCCTTGGCTGTCTCTATCTTGGATGTATCCTGTGATCATCATAGATTTACAATGATACGTGCAGGAAAGAGAACAGGAGTGGTTTACAGGTCATTTACAAGACGAGACCATTGTTTGGAGATTTCTGGAGATGAGAGGGATACAAAGAAACACAAGAGAGCTATACCTATTGGTGAATACCAAGTGGGCGGATCCAGGTGGCCCTTTGGCGTTGGAAACAAGGAGGTTTTAAATTTCAGTACATCTAAAGCAAGGCGCACAGGAAGTGAACAGTCCGGGGGACTCGTGATGGGAAGGGGATTGGATTGAGACGCCCTTGGGAAAGGACTCTACACGCAGGGCCGTGCACCAATTCCAAATGATCATTTCCCTCGCATCATTTAACAAGGCTGCTGAAAATCTTCTTGAGACAACTGCATATGGACGTGTTGGGCGAAAAACACTCACTTGGACTGCCACAACTGGAGCCATCAGAGTTTGCGGAAATGTGCATATATCGAGCTCCCTGGATTCTACGTGCGGGATTGTGATATGACGGGGGAAGCATTTGTTGGTGGCTATCAAAGTGGAGGGAATTGGACACTGTGTATCATGATGTACGTCCTACAAACTTACCAGCAGCCGGAAGACGTGATCCTCTGAAGTACATGGTCTCTGTAAAGAAGTTGAGCTGATCAGGTTGGGCGTGCATACTTGGTGTGAATAATGGGATAGTGTTCCTAGAGCGCTCTGTTGTGGGACGGGCTAAGTGACTTATGGAGGTAATCATGCAAGTATTGTGCCATCAAGTTTGGCATAGTAAACTTGATAGTTTTGGTTTTGTTATGGGAGTACTGTCGATCCACATTCAGAGATCTTTTTCTTGTTCGTGGATGCCAGAAGCAGATATAGTAGTCTGAAGCAACATCCCAGTCATCCCTAGATGTCTACATTTGCAAGTATCACTTGCACGTTTTATGCAACACAGGAATTGGTTTCTTATTTTGTACTGCTTTGCTCTCGTGTGCTTATTTCTTTACATCATGGTTCTAACTCGCTGTGTTTTGAACCTGAGGTGAACGACTGACAAGGTATGTTCTCTGGCGATTTGAAGATTTCATTTCAGCTCTTCTCATTTTTGCTTCTTTCAGTTTTTGTTTGTTGTACTTTCAGATTCATGATTCTTTTTGCTTGTCAGTCGAGTACCCATCAGAGACGTAGGCAGTTGTCAGTATCTCTAGTTCACAAGGTGTCGTCCATGCGCTGATGCATGGACGACACCTTTGTAGTCCATACTAATAAAGTCGCTTATGCATGTTGCTTCCTTACCCTACATATGTGTTGATACATGAGTTCCTCATAAGATGCTCGAATCTGTGCAGACTCTGTGTAAAGCACCGGAGTTGGATTACCCCTGTTCTTTCGATATTTCGTACTCCTCTTCCCTTGGATTTTCTCATACTTGTCTTCCGTTGATCTCGTCTGCCCGTGATTTTTCTGTTCTCATACTTGTGTTCCCTTGATCTGCTCTCTTCCTTAGATATCTCATACACTTCTTCTGTTGAATTCCCACTCCTCTTTCCCTGATTTCCCTCACTTGATATCTTGTATCGAAGTTGAGGGCACAAGTTGTGTTGGAGTTGTCGAGAGGGTTGGATTGGGAGAATAGTGCAATGGCGTGGATGATGCAGCAGAGCGGGGGGCAGAAGAGCGTGGAGCAGGGGAAGGGGTTCGCCCGAGTGCTGGCGCTGTCGTCCATTGCAGCGGGCGTGGGCTTCTTGTGGTATGACTTGCATCTCCGGAAGAAGCATGAGGCGGCAGTTCCCGAGGATGCCAGCAAAGAAGGCCGCCACCCTGGAGTCAAGTACGCGTCCAAGACTTAGAATCTCCTCTCTTTACAAGTGTCGAGTTGATGGGAGGGTTAAGTTTACGAGGCTCTCCTTGACTCTCTTGTTTTCAAAGATTTTCTAGGAAAGCGCATGAGGTAGTGGACTGTCTTGTCTTCAGAATTGTTGAGTTTTTTGGATGGTCCAAGTTTCTGAAAGGTTTAGGGGGGTCCCTTTCGTTTCTGAAACGGTGACATAAATCAGTCAACATGAATTCCGGATAACCGTAAGTAGAAATATTTAGTAGTTGATGGTCATCAAGGTGTGCGGTTTTGGGTCACCTATGTGGTGGTCATGCATGCTATGCCTTCTCTCTTTTACTCAACTCACTTTTAGTTTCTAGCGTTGGGTAAGTAAGGGTAAGGGTTCTGACCTGAACCATGACAACTTAAGTCTCACATATTCGACAATACAGTTGAGGGCTTGGGTGAATTTGAACTTGTAAATTTTGTATCAATTTTGCACCTTGGCGGTTAAATTGAAAAATAGCTTGTCGAGCCTACTTACTACTACATCTTTCTGTTTTGAGATATGATGTGATTTGAAACCCCATCTGTTTGGGGTTGCTTCACCTTATTCACTCTGGAACCAATCGGGAAGTGTTTACTTCATCAACTGTTTCTCTGATCAATGGATTGGCAATTACAATCATTGAATATGGAGATTACTATGTCATGTGCTTATTTTAGGACTGATATATGGCAAGTGCAGACTTGGGATTAGGCGAAACCCCCATAACCGACTACTTAACCCCTAAGGTACCGTGACAGTTTTACACCAAAAACACTTCAAAATTAATGAATAAAGATCGTAAGAAAAACTTCGATTTTTAGTTCTGACCGTAGGATCTCAATAAAGGCTTATTGAGTAATACATGTACAAAATTTCATAAACTTTGACCGCACGGATTGAAAGATTATAAGGTAAGCCACCCTAAAACCGCCAATATCCCATGGCTGACAGCTACTTTTTCACTAAAAACCGCCACTACATGCACATGTAACCAACTCTCTATTTTTAATGGCGGGAGTAAAGGCAAGGGTGGCATGAATTGGATGCACAGTTGGTGGTTTTAGGGGAATGGGATCTTCTAGACTTATTGTACATGCAAGAGTGGAGAAAATGGAATATTTCTAGAATTAGTTTAAGGTTGACTCATTGCCGGTTTTTGGTTGTTATGCATGTGGTTATAGGCCATTTGTGGAAGGGTCATGGCCCCCACCTACTGACGCTCACCCAACTTTCTTCACTTGTGCCTTTGAAAATTCATAACTAATTCATAACAGATCGGAAAAATATGAAATCACTTGGGTTGAAATTGTAATTCTATTAGCTATCACTGAAAAATAATTTAATTATTATCTAGGTTCTCTATATATGCAAACTGCTTAACTTGACGGTTATGGGGGGGTGTTTGAAGTCAAACAAATGGTTCATATTCTTCCCTGTGTTTAGTGGATCACCAGACTTTGACTTCACTTGGTGTCAAAAAAATTCACTACACAAGGTCTAAATCTATTACCATCTTGTTAAGCATGATGTTAGCTCCTTACACACCAATTTTTAGAGGTAGAGACGGGGTGTGGCATATTCAAAACAAGTGTGCAAGGAGTGGAGGCTCGAAATTTGTTAATTCACACTTTAATTTTTTTTGAACTTAATATGTTTTCGATTGATAATCCGAATGGTTAATAAGAAGGTTTACATTATATATTGTTGTGGAAAAAATAAAAAGTGAAAAATATGAATATCTCCAGGTTTTATGTGGAAAAGAAGAAGTGTTTTTGGTACCTTGCCCGACAATGAGTGACAATGTGTGAAAATGTTTGACTTGGGTTGGTATGCTATTTTTCACTAAAGACAAGAAGTTTTTTTTGACAACATGAAGGGAAATAATATTACTTGCAAGTACTGAAAATCTCACTTTCAATAGAGTGTCCTATCAAAAGTTTTTGGAGGTGCCCGATGTGCCTGCCCTCCCCATTTAAAATTCAAAACCCTATAACTTTTTCATCAAATGTCCAATTTAGGAAAAAATTGTTTTCCCGCTAAGCTCTTGGTAATGTCTTTGTGTAGTAAAAATTTCAAAGAAGAATGTTGGAAATTGACACCATAGGAACCTCACCGAACTTTCAAAAAGCTCTTTTTGGACACTTGGTACCTTAGGGGTTAAGCAATGTGGAGACCCTGTGTAATAATACATTTGTTTTGCAGTGATACTTTATTTTTCAATGTTAACCAATAGAATTATTATTTCAACCTACGTGATTTCATATTTTTTTGAATTTTTGAATTTTTTTTGATGGAATGTGAGTTATTATGAATTTCAAAGTGTGCTACCATGTTTAGCCAGTGGCTATCAATACATACTCCACAAATGTGCGACCAAAAGTGTGGAGTCTTGACTAATAGCAAACCTCCATTTGAAATGAAATGGGTGATAATGGCATGGCCAATATTCTAAGCTAACTCTACCAAATTGTAATGAGATTTAGAGTAAAAGTATGGCTAGACGAGGAAACAAGGCATAGAACAAAACAAATTAAATTAGGATTTTTTATTTGTTTTCCTTTTCCAATTACGTAGGTTAACCTTTAAAGGCTAATAGTTTCAAAGTGGGCATGTTCGCATGATTGCAACTTGTATTTCCAATTCATGAAATTATGTTCAAAGGTGCAAGCAGACAAGAGCTATGTGGAAACACAATTTTCGTGCTCACTAGACCTATAGAAAAAAATTATCCCAACTTAGATTTTTTTAGTTACGATCCTCTATGAAGTATGAGATATTTATTACAAGTAAGTAACATTATTTTATTTGACATTGTCAAAAATGAAAATCTTCTATAGTGTCAATTTCACTCCAAGATGAGTCAAAGTTTGCTCACTATTTTCGAGCAAGATGCACTAAACATATCTCATTTTCTCATAAAAATTAGAGATCTTCATTTTTTCTATTTGATTTGTTTCTCTTTCTGAAAAAGAACCATGAACTTTTGTCATGACCTTTTGGATGTTCAATTTTGGATACACAAGAATGAGTTCACATAAAATCAAAATGTAGATTGCTTACTTTTGAACCTTTCTTCATTCCCCTTTTTTTTTTACACGCTTCACTTCTCCAATGCCTCTAAAATTGGCGGAAAAGGAACTAACGTCACGTACATTGTTATGGTATTAAATCTATGACCTTAATAATGCAAAAATTTGACACCATGTGAAGTCAAAGTCTGATGTTCCTCCAAACACAAGGAACAATAACAACATTTTCTTCACTTCAAATTCTATAATCTTTTATTCCATGTTATAAAAGTTCATGAAAATTTGTAAGCATCTGGTTTGAGTAGTACATAATAAGATCTTACAATTGAAGATGGAAGTAACGAATTTCTTTTTGTTTCTACTCTTTACACTAAATTGAATAGCTTTGAAGTGTTAATGATGAGAAATTGTTCATTGGAGGAATTACAGGGTAGTAAATAGGAGCTAGGCAAAATAAAATAGTTGAGGGCAATAGAAAGTAGTTGACGGCAATAAAACTAGCCGGATAAAACGCACTTTCAGTAGTAGATGATTGTTTTGGATGAGAATTGGTTTAAGGTAGAAATATCTAATTAGGGTAGGTTTTGTTTATTTAGCTACGGTGGTTGGGGTTTGGGGGGGAGTAAGCACGTACGCCCTCATTCCTCTCAATATCTCTTGTTTGTGTGTTGTGGGTATGTAGAGAGGTATAGAGGTGTAGTTAGACACAATTTTGGGTATCAAAGGGTGTGGTGAGGTGATGTTAGGCTCGGTTAGGGTCAGATTGTACTTGGATCAAGCGAAAGTAAGCCTTTTTGTGCAACCCTATTATTTGTTTGTGGGAGATTGGCCCTAATTGGCTAGATCTAATCCTTTTTGGATATTGTTTGGGAGTTTTGAGTTGTATGTAGTGTTGATCAGAATTGGATACCTCTAGATCTAACAAAGATCTATCCAATCTATACCAATTTTGTCCATTTTGGATGTTTTTAGGGTTTAGGATTATAGATATACTTCATTTCAGGTAGTTCAGGAATTTCCGGTTGTAAGTGTTGTGAATTAGGGCCGAATAATACTAAATCTACCTAAAATCCACATGATCCATTTAAAATCCACTTAAAATCTAATTTTCAAGAAATTAGACTTCTAGGCCCGATCCCCATGTTTGGGTCAAAAAAGAGTAGTTGGAGAAGGATTATTATTACGAAAGGGGTCATAAAACCTACCTTAAACAAAAATAGTCAGGGAATTTTAGGGATTAAGCGATATTTGAGTTAGTGCTATAAGATTAGAGTTTTGAAAATCATAGTTAAGTTTTTAGCTAAAGTTTTGAATCCTTAGTTTTAGAATCATAGTCAAGCTTGCATAAAATCATCAACTAACACTTCAACCTTCTAGTGTTTATAAATGTAGCATTACATCTCAAAATTGAGTGTTTTAGGGGGCCTAAAATTACTAATTTCTTATCTTTGTAATGAGTAAGTTGATTACTTGAGATCATCCCATCCTTGATGAAGATAAGAGAATTAGTAAACCTGAGTAACTTCACTACTTAATTTAGAAGAACATAGAGTTATATGCAAAGTCGCAATTCATAGTAATTGATCAAACCAAATTCACAACCAATCTTAATAAATGCAAATCAACCAAAGTTGATTCAAATGCCATAAATTGGTTCAAGTTGACATAATTAAGGGAAGAATTAGAAGATGTGAATAGATATACAATTTAAGTACAACGCCAAGAAGTCATGGCCTTCCATGCTTGACACTAAGCCTTTTCAATATTGACCTAGCGGAGAGTGGCAGGTTCAATGGAGTTGGTGGACCTTGCGAAAGATTTAACAAGTTGGTGCAGAGTTGACAGTGTGAGCTTGTTGGACGATCGATCGACACAACAAGCTCATGTGGTGGCATGAGGGGCTGGTACAAAAACTCGGCCGTGATACAGAAGTTGGAAAGCCCAAAAGGGAACTTGGTCAAAATTGCGAAAGTAAGAGGGCAAAGAACTTGGAATGCACATCTCCCAAGTTCTACTAAAGCTTCGCGAACGTCACTTGTAGTTTTTGTTCTCATTCTTGTGTTATAACAGTATCCTATAGTACTCCTTCACCACCATTCCTTACATGAAGTGATTTTGCTCTAAAAGACGAGGTAGGAGACTTATCTAAGCCTTGCTAAGCTCTAAATCCGGCTAGTTGTCCTATTTTGCTCCATAGTGCTTCAAATGAAACAAAATAAAAAAGCAATATATTCTCCAAGGTATGCAGATTGCAACGCTAGCACTCAAGAGATGCTAACAATCTCAAATCCCAAAATTTTAGATCTCATTCTCTAGGCTCTAATTTTCAAAAAAATCCCAAGGCAACAAAGGCAAACCTAACCATATTTCCCCATATTACACCCACCAAATGCCGAGACCTTGTAGGACCACATCATGTACTATGTGATAAACCTTGTAATTTGAAATAGTATACAAATAGGGGTCTCCAAACCCTCACTTGATAATTATCTCTTTTGACATTGCCAACGTTCTATCTAATTCATGCTTCATATCACACTGCTTCAACTCTCATCACATTCTTTGTGTCTCACCTACATCTACAATGCAAATGTAGTGGAGAAAGCCAACTCTCCTTAATGATGTTGAACAAAATTATCTTATCTAGTACAAGCCACATTAACAACAAAAACTCACAATAATTTTGGACTTAGAATAAGTGTGAGACGCACTTATTACAATAATTCAGAATTATGTCAACTAGTAAGAGAACCAACTCATGATTACACTCATAAACCTAGGTCTCGCAGTAAATAAGATGAACAGAGTAGGTACTGAATTCAAATGTTTCCTTGAAAAACTCTAAAAGAGTCGTGGTTCATCATTCTATGTAGGAGCAGGAGCAGAAAGTTAATTTGGAACTTCAGTTCAGCAGATGACGAATACATGGTACGCTCCACTTCAACCAATTGACACCAATCAAAACTAAACATGGGGCTGGAAAAGAAAGAGAAAAAAAAAACTCGCTTCCGTTGTACACTCATCTGTAAGACGCTTAAAGAAACAAGATTACTATAAAAGAATCGGTCTAATAAGTTACATCTCATCTGCAGGGCTCGTGTGCAACGAACAACATATTGGACACAAGTGATTATCCGCAGCATCTAGTAGGAGCGATTACTATAACCTGCCTTGAAGTCTACCCATTCTGAGTATCTAGATTCTAAATCCTTTTTGGCCAGGTATAATTCCCTCTTAGTGAGCTTCGCACCTCGTTGTTTGAATCGCTGAGCGCTTCGGAGCATATCCTTGGCCATGTCGTCAGGTGTACAGCCGGCGTTTACCATTTGTTCATACACCTCTGGAACCTGCATGAATACAAACTTTCATCTTTCATCCGAGATCTTTGACGGAATAGGAAATAGCTGTAACGTAACTATGTTCAAAATTAATCCCAACTGGAAACTCTTGATGCACGACACCAGCATTTTCTGTAATAGTTAAAGAAACAACACTTATTCGTAGTTCCAACTGCCTGCAACGATCAAAATACAAGCATTCCTAAAGCCGGTAACTAGGAGTAGCGACACACGAGAGGTGTGTTGATAAGCATCCTTGATTATGGACCTCAAAAATCAAATTGGTTTAGCCGGATTCGGGAAAAGACAAGAATTCGTAACCAACCTGGTCAAGCTGCTCCGCTTTTATCAGCGCTTTCATCAGTGTAGTGTATGTAACCACGTCTGGACTCATTCCCTGCACATGGAACAATGATGTTAAAACAGCATCATGTTCATAACAAGTAACACCTGTTTTAAAAGGCAGCTCTTGGAGATTCTCAATTTAAGGAAAGTTAAACTGTACTGTTCACGCATTGTTCAGGGCAAGAACTCACCACTTCTAGAATGTAATCGAATACCGAGAAGGCCTCAACATATCTTCCAGCAACTCCAAATGCATTAATCAGAAGGTTGAGCATTGATAGGTTTAATTCCACTCCATCTTTCTCCATACTCTTAAAAACCTCCATTGCTTGCTCACATAAACCCTGCAAATCCCAAAAGCCGGACTGGTAAGAAAAACAACCAATATCACCCTCGTAGAGCAATCTAGAAACGAGACACCAGAGGATTAAAGCACAGTACAGAGAGAACAAGAACTCGGGCGTAGAGCATCATTCTTAACAATGTTGTTTTAAATGTCATAGATACAGCAGAATCTGACGTGGTTGGATACGGCATGCCGCTTCGATGCAAAAAATAAAATTGAATTTGTGAGCCAAAGGGAACAAGAAAAGACAGCGAAACAGACCTGTTTAGCATAAGAATTGGCCAAAGCACAATACACACTCGAGGTCGGTCGTAAACCTTGTTCCTTCATTTGATCTAAATATTCCGAAGCTTCTCTGTAGCGTTTCGATGTTCCATATATATCAACCAAAGTAGTATACGTAACTTCGTTGGGGTTCAGACCTTTCGATTGCATCTCGTCCAGCAAGACAGCCATCTCCTTCCAACGGCGGTTCCATCCAAGTGCATTCAGAATAATATTGTAAGTATGTAAGGATGGAGTACAATCTCGTTCCTGCATTTGTTTCAACAACGCGAGTGCTTCCGGTAGCAGCGAAGCTCGACAGTGCGCCTCTATCAACGAATTCCAAGTCACGACGTCCGGTTTAATGCCCTCCTTTTCCATCTGCGAAAATGTGCGCATCGCTTGGGGCAATCGCCCAAACTTCCCGTACGTATCAATAAGGATGTTGAAAATGTGTAGGTTAGGCTTCACATTATTCGCATACATATCCTTCAAGACCCGAATAGCCCCGTCCCATTGCCTTGCATTTCGATGAGCTACCATTAGTCGAGAATAAATAAACGCGTTCGCTTGCACATCAGCATCCTTCATACTCTGAAACATTGCCTTCGCCTGTTCCAATCGACCTGCCCTTGAATACGCATCAATAAGCAACCCGTAACTAAATGTACTCAGTTTCAACTCTGCATTTCGCGCGTCCCGCAGCAGCTGCTCCACCTGCTCCAGTAAGCTATGTCGTGTATACGCAGCCAGAAGCGCGTTCAAAACCCTAATGTTAATCTTCAGAGATCTGCTCTTCATCTCAGCATAAGCCGCCTCCGCATCGTCAATCCTCCGTCCAGTGACTAGCGTTTCAATCAACGTGGTGTAGCTACGAATATCAGGACACAGATCACACGCCTGCATCAAATCCATGTACTCTAAAGCCCTGTCCGGGTCACCAGCGCAACAATAAGCGTGGATCACGTCGTTGTACAGTTTCGTATCCATTTCCAGGCCCTGTTGTTTTATGTCCGCACAAACCCTGGCAATCACATCCACTCCAGCGCGCTTCTTCGCGCAAGCCTGGAACACGAGCGTGTAATTCACGTTGTCCGGCTGAAACCCGGCGCTCCGCATCTGGTCCAGCAGGTTCAACGCCTCCTGGTACTGATTCTGCCGGGCGCAAGTGCCGACAATCGCATTGTACACCTTCGGCCCGGGCGCCCCGCCAATCTCTTTCATCTCATCGAACAAAAGCATCGCCTCCTGCACGCGGCTCTCATTACTCAAACCGGTGATCACTATAGCGCACAACAGGTCCATCGACTCGCGCTCGCAGACATTGCAGCTCTGCAACAGCGCCAGCAGCTTCCGCGCCGTCGCCGAGCGCTTCGACGTGCACAGCTTCAGAAACGTCCCGCGCCACACCGGAAACTGCAGCTCCCGCAGCCGTCCGACAAGCTCCTCCTCCTCCGCCGCCGCCGTCGTTTCCTCCTCCGGCCGCTCCAGAAACTCCACCAGAGGCGCCACAGCCGGAGCAATGGACGGCAACACTCTCACACCAACGGCCTCTCCACTACTAAACTCCGCCACAACTCCCCCGCGCCGAGGCCACACAATCCTCCTGTCTCCATGGCACGGATAAAACCTCTGGCTCCGGCTGAACGGCGTAGTGCAAACCTCCTTCGACGGAATGCACGGAATCCGCAGAAAAGAAAGCTCGACTGCCATAGCAGCTGCCTCCTCTCATACAAAACAAACTCCCCCCTGCCACATCCCGCAATTCCTCTCTCCTCTCGTCCCTTCACCTCAGCGAACAGAAATTCGCGCTCCATAACCTCACACAACGCAACACCACCGCAGAGTCCATATCCAGCACCTCCATTCTCCCACCCTAAGCTCATCACCTTCCTCTGCGCTTCCTCAACAGCGCCATGACTTCCTCCTCCTCCACCTCCTCACCAAACCGCTCCAAAACACTAGAGGTTCGGCACCGCGTGAAAATTCGGCTCCAGACTCCGACTAGATAGAATTCCTCTCTTCTCTTCTGTGACAAATGAGGAATTGATGATCTCCTCGAAGAGCTTGGTTGAATTGGAGCGAGGGAGGCTTGGTTGTGCGATGAGCAGCCATATCCAGGAACAGAGTGAGGTGCTGTTGGTTTAGGGCAAGAGAGCAGGGGAAAGGTAGAGAAGTGCTTTTAGTGAGATGGTGGTTGCTTTTTAGTGAGGGGCGACGTCACCGTGGACGAGAGCTTCGTCGATGGTTCCATGTGTCGTTTGTGACGTCATGGATACGGCCATGGTCATCGGACACAGTCATCGGTCACGGTCATCGGACACAGTCATCGGTCACGGTCATCGGTCATGGTCACGGGATAAATAAGAGTTTTGAATATAGGGAACGCGGAAGTTTGTATAGGCAGTTTCTTAAGTAAGGTAGAGGCACCCAATTCCGGTCACTTAAGCCTGTTGGGGATTCAAATGACATTGTATGTCTAAAACATTTGTGTAGAAATGCGGAATTAGAAATGAAACACAATAAATGTTTTTTCAAATTTAATCTCAAAGATTTGCAATTGATAGTGAATTTAGAAGCTCAAAAACCATTGGAGCCCATAATCAAACTGTAGAGTTGGTGAGATTTTGTGCCTTCCTTTGCCCAATGTCATTAAGTGAGAGTGAGTAAGAAGAGAGAAGACATGCCATGGATAATCAACTCATGGAGGGTATCCAATGCCGATTGGCCTTGTTCGACTTTCGAGGTAATGCCACCAATGAGAGCTCAATTGAGGTAGAGCAACCCAAAATTGCACACTTCGTGACCCAATGCCGATAATGACTGGTATTTTCAAATTTTGAGTTATCGATTTTGGGTCACTTCATGCACCATTTCATGCATTTGTCACTTTCATGCACCATGCCATGCATACTCTACTGATCGGAATTGTCAGGGACACGAAAATAACCAACAAGAAAGTTCGGACTAGAAAAGAGTTGAAGGCAAGAAACTAAGAACTTGGATTAACAGGAGAGTACACAAACAATACCAAGAGAGGTGAGCTAGAGCTCCAAGAGATGCGTTGTCGAGATTGAAGAACTCTTCAGCCTCGACTCATATATATACTTCTAAAACTAGGAAACTTCTAGAACTTCCGCTAACCATGTAGCTTCCAGAAACTTCCTTCTAGAAGATTCCAGAGACTTCTTTCTACAAGGTTCCAGAGACTTCCTTCTGTAATGTTCTAGAGACTTGTTTCTAGAAGGCTCTAGAAAGTTGTCTCTAGAAGGTTCTAAGACTATGTCCCTAACATCACCCCCTCCTTTAGCTTTGAGGTCTCCAAGAAGCAATGTTGTTGTCAGTCAGTACCAATGTAGAAAAATGAAGATATGTCGCACAACGTCTGCTATAAACTCCAATTGTTGTTCACGAGCTAAGTGGTTCATCCACCCTTGGAGCCAAAGATAGTTCCACGCCTTCTACTTCTGACCAAGCATAAACTTCCGTGTCTTCATTGTAGAATTGTCCTGCAAACACGCCTTTTGGCAGACCATTGAAGCAGGCTCGACCTTGAATACAATCACCAACGATTGGCTACTTGGTATCCTCTGTCGTCGTCGTGGTGCAGGCGGTTCTTCATCTCGGGGTCGCCTTCGCAAGTTCGTTGGCTAAGATGACATGACTGGCATATTGTCTATCTCTTGACTATCCATGTTAGAAGACCAAACTATGGCTACTGGAAAAATTCTACTCTATCTAGGACAAAATAACTTCATCGACTTTGAATTTTGGTGGTGCTCTCCCTCCCAATATATTCTTGGATGGACAAGCGTAAAAAAGAAGCTATCGTGGAAACGGCTTAGGTTTACGAGGATATCGTTGATAAAACTCATGTACCTTTTCCGGCGCATTGGCGAGATTTTCGGCTGATTCCCATGTTTGTTCATTAATATCATAGCCGCTTAAATGCACAAAGTACTCTAATTTTCCCCATCTTCGTTGTGAATCTAGTATCTTATCTACCTTGTATTCCTTGTGGTTCTCAATTCGATATTAGGTGGCGGACTTTGCGCTCTTCCCGGAAAGGTCGACTGTCGATAAGGTTCCGTCAAAGACACGTGGAAGATTGGATGTACCATCATAGCAGTTGGTAACTCCAGACGATACGCTACTAGATTGATTTGCTTCTAGATGACAAACGGTCCCAATCTCCGGTAGTCCAACTTGTCACATGGTCGTTTGGTCTTGATATTCCGTCAAAGCAGCCATACTTTATTTCCAATCTTGAAAGTAGGTGCTTCATTCCGAAATTTATCCGCGGTCGCCTTGTAAGACTCTTGGGCAATCTGCAATTGAAGTCTCAACGTAGCTTGAAGCTCCGATAGCTGCTTTGCAAAGTCTTCCGCTGCTGGGTTGTTATTTGTCGATGGACTTAATAAATCGAGCTTTGGATGGTACCTATAATTGGCGAAGAACGGTGTTTGTTGAGTCAATGCGTGAAGGGTATTATTGTAAGCAAACTCGACAAACGGCAGATACTTGGTCCTATTGTCTTACTGGTAGTTGATGGTGCATCGTAAATGCTGCTCCAAGACTTGATTTACTCGTTCCGTCTGACCGTCAATTTGAGGATGAAAAGCCGAAGAAAGCTTGATATCCACCTCCAATATCTCAAAGAGAGATCTCCAGAACTTGGATACAAACTGAGTTCCTCGATCCGACACGATATCATCTGGCAGGCCATGATAACGATATATATTATCAAGAAAGAGCCTTGTTGTATCTTCGCTTGACGATGTCTTCTTGCAAGGAACAAAGTGCGCCATCTTTGTAAGCTGATCTATCACAACAAAGATGCTCTCAAATGAATTCGAAGGTGGTAGGTCCGTAATGAAGTCCATGGAAATTGAAGACCATGGTCGGTGCGGAATAGGCAATGGCTACAGAAGCCCATAAGGGCGATGCCAAGGCCCTGTTATATGGGCTTCTGTAGCCCATATAACATGGAAAGACCAAGAATAACACGGTTTGACGGAGTTCTAATAATGTTAAAAATAATATAACCACTATGGTCCTTAAACGTCACTTCTATGTGTTCACATTCATGGGTGACGCTACCATCCAATAAAGGTCGTCCATCTATTACTTCTACGTGAACAAGTTGGGATTTCTGTACTAAAGGGATCTTATAACGCTTAGCAAATTCTTCGTCTAAGAAACAAGCAGTCTCCTGAATCTAGTAATGCTAAGGTTTTCAATATTTGAGAGCCAAAAAACAAAGGGATTGTAAAGCAAAGGGCGGAAAGAAAGAAACGTGATTATTGTTGTGGTATTCGACTGTCCAGCCGGACGGTTCCTATTGTGGCTGGGCATCTTTGTTTTCCTGAACGAATGCACTCCTAGTCCTCACAGCGCGTCGATTCTGCTTCTTGGGGCACTTTCCAACTTTGTGTTCTTTCTCACCACAATACAAGCATAGTCCTTCCTCCATACGCCACTTCTTCTCTTCTGGAGTAAGGGTCTTGACACGTACCGCATCAATTTGCATGCCATCTGTCTTCGAGTGGGAATTCATTCTATTAGCCGACATAGTTGGGTCGTGGCGAACCGTGTGTTGTCTCGAGCGTTGGTCTTGGCGACGTTGGAATAGGCGGCTATCGCATTTCACCGCCTGATTGATGGCTTCGTTCAACGTTTGTGGATCAGGGAGAGACAATAGCAAATCCTTTAAATCGTCTCTTAAGCCCCAATAAAATTGGCTCATCAACGCCTCTTTGTCCCAGTTGATGTCACATGCCAATTGTTGGAAATCCAATGCATAGACTGATGCAGAGCGTGCTCCTTGTTGTAGTGACCGGATCTTTGTTGTAGCCCAACGAGCCTTGTTGTGTTCGCCAAACGCTTCCGCAAACGCCTCCAAGAACGTCTCGAAGTTGTTCAAAATTGGTGATCGCTTCTTGAACAAGGGAGCAAACCACGAGAGAGCTTGTCCCGTAAGCAGGGTCCCCACTAGTCCAACACGTGACTCCTCTGTCGGATAGCGCTCGGGCTGTAAAATTGTTATCAACCTGATTTGGTTGACAAATCCTCGAAACTTAGAGCGCATACCATCGAACTTATCCGGAAGGCTAACTCGAGGCTCCTTTTGTTGTTGCACCATTGGGTCTTGTTGAACCGAAGCCAGAGCTACTTCTTCAGGTGCAGAACTTTGAGACCGGTGGACTCTAGACTGTTCTATCTCAGAGGTTCGGCCTTTACGAAGTCCTGCCATGACTCTTTTGATCTCCGCAGTTCTATGTGATAACGTGGCAAGAGCGTTCATGATGGCGTCCAATTTGGATTCCAAACTTTCAGCCATGCTGACGTCTTAACCTCTGCCCATTCTAAGACAAGAAAAAAAATGATGTGACTAGAGGGCAATATTGGTTTAGAGGAGGGTACTCCGCAACCTCTTAAATGCCTTAAAACTCCAAAAAGAGGGATAATCCACTCTCTCCAAGAAGAACAAGGCTCCAATATTGAGATAGCAGAGATATCAGTTTAGAGGAGGGTAATCTGCAACCTCTAAAACAGTAGCAGACCTTCAAGAAGAGGGGTAATCCACACTCTAGCAAGAAGGAACTAGCTTTGATTTCAGTGATAATACAGTCTCGACAAACTGTCAGGGACACAAAAATAACCAACAAGAAAGTTCGGACTAGAAAAGAGTTGAAGGCAAGAAACTAAGAACTTGGATTAACAGGAGAGTACATAAACAACACCAAGAGAGGTGAGCTAGAGCTCCAAGAGATGCGTTGTCCAGACTGAAGAACTCTTCAGCCTCAACTTCTATATATACTTCTAAAACTAGGAAACTTCTAGAACTTCCGCTAACTATGAAGCTTCTAGAAACTTCCTTCTAAAAGATTCCAGAGACTTCTTTCTACAAGGTTCTAGAGACTTTCTTCTAGAAGGTTCCAAAGACTTCCTTCTAGAATGTTTTAGAGACTTCTTTCTAGAATGTTCTAAAGACTTGTTTCTAGAAGGCTCTAGAAAGTTGTCTCTTGAAGGTTCTAAGACTATGTCCCTAACAGGAATTGGGTGGCCGATCGGAATTGGGTGCCTCTACCTTATTGAGGCCTAAGAATAAGTAATTTCTCTCATGATAGGTCATACTCACTCTTTCATTAGTTCTCTAGTTTGTTTTAATGGTATCTTTCAATATGATTCCAATGGTTTTGAAAAAAATGAAGAATCATTTCTCAGAAATTTTGAAGAGGAGTAGCTATTTTATTTTTTCTTGTCTTTGTAAATAGAACTCTTTTGGATTGGAGTAATGTCAAATATTCTGATAGTTAGATGAGCACATCTAATATGATGATGAATAAGGTTGGTTTTAAATGATATCACTTTTTGAGATTTGATGTCATCAAAAGTCCGAATTTATCAAACTTACTACTGTAATAAAAATGTGATTCACAATACAAAGCTCTTGAATGAGCTTTAAATTCATTAAAGTAATAATTTTTATAAATCAACAAATGCTTGTGATGAATATCATGCAAAGTGTTACGAAGATGAGCACCCTACTAATGAGATTTAACACGATGTCTAATCCTACTAATCATCGTCCATGTAGACAGCATGATCTAGATATTTTCTTTACCACACCACAATCAGTTTCTTAGAAAACAATACATAAAGTATTTTATGCAATAAGTTTGATTACTGTACGAGCATGTTCAAAATTCGATCATGGTTGAGAGGGTTGGCACACGATTTCACTCAAATTATCCTTGTGAAGTACAATTGATAAAAGTCATTCAGAAGGTCGAATCAGAATACAGATAGAAGCACCGACAAAATGATTCCATTTAATGACCGTGAACCAGCAACCTGACCGGGATGTACACAATCTGATCCTCATCTACAGGAGATACTCGAAGTTCAGCTAGCAGCTATGATGACTTGATTGCAAATATGAAAAGACTGCAACAAATCCACCAATTATGTATAATAGCAACGGAGAAGTCTTACACAGGCGTAACCGTCCGTGCTTTGTACAAACAAATATATGCCATATGCCAGTCGCCGCCGCCTGACAAGTTGGTGATATTCTCCTCCCTCTGCAAAATAGGTTGATCATCATCGAACTCAATCCACTTGCCATTCTCTTGCTTCACCCAAGAGACATAATGGCCTGAATCAGCGCTGCGTCCTTTGTGTGTCAGCACTGCAACGAGGTCATACAACCCAGTGACTTGTGGCGCTTCAGCATCAGCCTTCTTTACAGAGGAAGAGGTCGCAGAACTGTCCACGTCCATGGCTTCTCCGCTCTCTCTGTGCTCAGCCAGTGTTGACGTCTCCAGAGCCTTCACTCCTTCCGCACCTCCTTTGCCCTTCTCATCTCTCTTCAGACCGGCTTTCGCTTCCTCCAAAGCAAAGAGCGTCTTCCGGGGCTCAGCGAGCTTCTCCTTGAGCTCCTCGGTGCAGAAGTCAAGCACATCTAACACTAGCGGATACCCCACCTTCCGCAGGATCTTCGCTTTCTGATTGGACTCCCTTTTCCAGAAAAATCGTACAAACTGCACTGTCAAGTACTGGGGCAGCTTGTTGATGTGGGACTCTTTGATAAACAGAGCGCTTCGTCCTAGCAGCTGCGACGTCTTCTCTAGCTCCCCCTTCAAACCGTGCTTCAAACCCTCGTGTAAATGGTTGACTTCTTGGGAAATGTGGCACTTCATAGCGAAGACCGTCTCGGTCTCGGTGCTCGACTCGCCACTTTCTATACATTTCACTGTGTTTACGTATTCAATGCCGAACAACTCCTTTACTAGCGCTGCAGAAGGTCGATCGTACAAAGATGATGCCTGCAGCCCTTGTGACAATGAGTAGATCAGCTGTGTCCAACACTCCTCTGCATCCTGCTGCATGTAGATGCCGGCATTTGTCTGTTGAGCGAATTGCGGATACCTGCCGTAAATTATACAGCCAATAAAATCAGAACGCCAACAACAGAGACCTGACAGTCGAAATTCAGCTACAAATCCAACTACCTTGGAATAAGAACGGAACAATGATCCAAGAAAAAGAGTAGAACTGAAGCGATCTAATTCAAATGTCACTGGACAACCTAAGGACTTGATTGAAAATGAGGCTAAAAATTCCACTGACACTCCAACTTCTACAATTTATCAACTGCTGAAAACATCATAGTATATTATTAAAAAGCTCACGATCACAAAACCCTAGAACATCCTTTACTAACACCAGCATCTCTGATTGCATTGAACCGAAGCCACTGCGATCCAACGGAATTCAAGACCTACTCAGACATTAGACTGATTGAATCCTCGATACAAAGAACTGGCTGAATGATCACAAAATGAAAAAACTTGCAACAGATCGGCCCGTCAATGAGCTACTATTACACATCCACTAAGAAACGATGCAGCAACCAGAAAACAACACGGTCCTCAGGGTCACAATTTGATTTAACGTCTCCGATTCCAGAAAACAAATGCTCTCATCCAGAAAACAATTTCTCCAACAAAAGATTGTAACAATTTCTCCAACAACCGAGCAAGAAAAGTCAGAAAGAGAGCCGTACTTGTCACGCAGCACAGTGAGAAAGCGATAGGGCGCCACAGGGCGGCCGCTGCCATCAAGCTCTTTGAACAAATCCCTGGTCGCCACAGTTAGAGTATGCGAAAGGGGATCCATGACGTTGGCGCCTGCGGCAGCGTACGAGCGCAGCGCATCTCGAAGCTCCGGCACGTTGTGCAAGCACTGGAGCGTGGAGTTCATGTAGCAAGTATTCCCGAGATTCACCAGACCCGCGGTGTGGCCGAGCGCCGCGGTGCTCTGCTCCTTCTCCGGCAGATCCTCCACAAACACGGGGCTTTCCTTCGGCGCCTCCGGAATGGCGTCCGCCGTGCCCATGAGCATGAGGCGCTGACCGTCCTTGATCCCGAGCTGGCTCAAATCCGCGTCGTCCTTGAGCAGGCCGCCCTTGAGCATGATCTTCTGCCGCTCCGGGTGCACGCCCGTAAGGTCGTAGAGCTGGACCTTGAACACCAGCGCCGGTTGATCCGTGTCGATCTCCACAGCGGGAAACACCTGTTTCTGCCATTTCACGCTCACCGTCGGCATGGCTGGAACACTCGCACCTCAAACCCTCGGAGCTCTGGCTATGGCGATGGAGAAGAAGCAGTCGAGGAGGAGAGGAACGACAAACCCTAAGCGCGCGCGACGAAGAAGAAGAGTAGCGCGGACGGTATAACAAGCCCCCGTATGCGCAAGGCGGTGTACAGGGGGAGGCAGCTCGTGTGAAGTCGCTCTAGAAGCATCCCCACCGGCGGCTGGTCGGTGGCGCGGACGGTATTGGAGGCCCGTATGCAAGCTTGCGGGGCCATATGTACGGTCACGTATTTTCCTCTGGAGTAGGTGCAATAATGATCTGAATTCAAAATGTCATGTGTCGTTTCATTGGGCCCAATACAAATACAAACTTTCGTAACTATTGTATACATCAATTCTTACGCCTTCAAACACATAGAAACATCATGTTTCAACCCAAATTTGGCTTCTCAGACCTTCAAGGATTTAACCACTTAGAACTTAAAACCTTAGTATCTATGAGAGTCGTTGTTTCTTTTAAGGCGGATTGTAGCCCTTTCGTAGATCTTGAAGTTTCAGGTCTCTCAATTGATTTCAAGTTTTCTATTTGAAAGACACAATTGTTTGTAAGAAGGCACTTCCACCGGCGGGAAAGATGTGGGTATGGTTAGTGTGCATGGTGTTAGGCATAAGTGTCTGATATAGAATTAGAATTAGATTATATATATATATATATACCATGTTGATGATTTTTATTTTTTTGTGAGCTAAATCTTTTTAGACGCAACTTATCCTCTTCCAAAAAAATTATAATACTTTACTTGAAGTTGGATGGCAGTGTTAATAACTTCTCTATATATAATAGATAATGATTTGTCATGTGTCTGTCGATAACATCCGCCGGTTCTGCGTCAAAGAGTTATCATCTGACTATTTCCAAGGTCACATCCTTTAGAACAAAACCTTTTTGAGGAATCACTTTGTCTTTTGAACATTGTGACTTATAAATCAAATGTACCATCAAAAGGAGTCGTTTAAATGCGCCCTTTCATCAAAATTAGAAGAGCGGTTTCATTAAAATTAAAGATATGATACCCAAAGAAAATTTGTTGGATGAAAAACTCAATTATTTTGATGACACTATGCCCGGGATATATAGAGTAAATAATGGGTATTTAAAATACTTGGTGAATATTTATAGTACATGATGGGTATATAATCTCCATCTTGTTATTTCAAAATTTGGTTTTCTGATCACACACCAAGATTTTACCAAAAGAAGGGAAGAAGGTGTATGAAAAGAAAGAGTATACCGTTCACTGAATATAGTGTGGAGGTATAGGTAATGTGGATGAAAATTGAGGTGGACCACATCAATTCTAGTTTTGGATGAAAATTGATGTGGACCACATCAATTTTGGTTATTAATATATTATTAATATGTTATTATTATATATGTTATTATTGTATATAATATTAATATTATAATATATGTTATTATGTTATTCATATATGTTATTATTATGTTATTATTATATTATTATGTTATTATGTTATATTATTATGTTAATATTATATTCTGTTATATTATATTATAATATTATATTTATATTCTTATGTTATAAAATAATATTATTGTGTTATTATATTATTATGTTATATTATTTTATTATGTTATTATATTATTATGTTATTATTTTATTATGTTATTATGTTATTATTATGTTATTATATTATAATTTTGGTTTTAGGGTACAAATTGTAAAAACTTATCCACATCAATTCCCGTGTCTTTTATTTTGAAACAAGCCACACTATTTCTAATGGACATGATTTGATGTGGATGGAAAATTGAAGTGGACCACTTTAATTTGCGTTTAATGAAATTAGTGTAGGAAATTTCAAATAGTCTAGTCTACACTATATTCAGGGAACGGTGTAGTAGATCGATCACCATTGCTTTGCTTTGCTATTGTGCCCCTACTTATGTTGATTCGGGCATTTTTGTCGACGTCAACATTTATTTCTTAGTTGTTCATGAAAAAATTCATAAATATTTCCTAAATATGCAACTAATTTTTTTAATTCAAAAGCAAAGTTACATCCTAAAAAGATGATATTTGGATGAAATATTACTGCATTGAATAATTTACAAAAGAAGAATGATTCTCGACGATATGAGGCGCACCTTACAGACAAATGAAGCAAAAAAGAAGTGACATGCTTTCCATTTTTTATTTAATTCTCCAATGACTCTCCAATTCTTCAATTCTTCCTTGGCCCACTGATTAGGACAAAGGTTCTTCTCGTATGGCAGAGATTGGCAATTATTGTCACTTGCAAAAGAGTGAGTGAAAGGTGGGAGGTGGTTTTCCTAAGTTGATTTTTCCCATTTGTCAACGTAAATGTGTTTTTCTATAACATTATTTTTAGATTAAATAAAAACTAAAAATATTGTATATCCCCTTAGTGTCTAATATCTGTAAAACATAAATATAAATAAATAAAAGGATAAAATATATTTGGGAAAGATGATCCATATTCTTTCGATGAACGTATACTCATGGAAGATATTTTGTAGTATGGTATATGCAATTTGGTGAAGAAGAGGATGTAGAATGGTAAGAAAATGTTCTTGTTGATGCTCTTTTTTGACGTAATTTCACTGTGTCAATTTTTTTTCGATGGATGATATTAAACTACATTGTGTCAATGATTAGCTATTCCAAAGAAGAAGAAGAACTCCGCTCTCCGAAGGAGATTGGCATGAATATAGTGTTTGTTCATTCTCTTCACTAAGCATATGGCCGCGAGACATAGGCTAGTGTAATAGAACTACTCCCTCCTCTCAAGGGTAAACACTTTTCTACACTAAGTGCTTCCCTATACTAATTGTCTTACAACCGACATGTCATCTCCCCCAAGGGCTTTGTGGGTCCCCATACAACAAGAAGCTATTCCGACATCTGTAGGAAAGTTTAGTTAGTAAGAAATCTAGGTCAATTGAAGAAATGGAGAAGTTGAACTCCTTAATGTGTGGCGAAGAGAATGGCAAAATCCAAAGAGCAATGTCAAGATTATAAAATGTATTCATACAATATAAATATGAAACAATTCAAAACTTCTAAGGTTTTTGTTTTCAAATTATTATAGAAAATGTATAACCAATTTAGGTAACTCAGTTTAGATATAGAGTATGTTATGGATAATCACATTTATGCAGTAGGCACTTGTAAACAATTTTGTGCAATTCATCATGCAATAAATGGTGGGACATTCAATTCCACCATACAATATGCATGGAAATTTGCACATCATTTTTGCATTACACAAACTTCTGACCTTGCATTGATAGAATTTATTTTGCATTATTGCCAATAATGTAGTTGTATGCATGCTTATATCCACCGTATTATCTTTTTGTCATATTCCCTTGTGCTCATTGAACAACATATACCTCTAATTTCCAAATGCATTCGTCCATCATGTTTGGGACCACAAACACATCAGCATACTATTAAAACGGCCGATAGAAGCATCAATGTGTTTCTTACATATTGAGACTCAACATGTTGTTGACAATATGTTGTCAATGAGTTCAATCATAGACATACCCATCATGTTCAAACATAGTGACTTTTATTGGACCTACATTCTAACCTTGACAATATCACACCCTCTAGTTCACTAAAACATGTGATATAAACTAGGTGTGTCATATTTTATAATATCACATTTAGAGGGTTTATGTGTAATGTGAGATTATTCAGGTCCATAGAGAAATGAAAGTGAATAAAAATAAAAATAAGGATCAAAGTGAAAACAAAAACAAAGGTAGAAACATAAAACTTCATATAAAACTAAATGTAAAAGCTTGAATAACAAAGGGTTTTCAACATCCACTCAGTTCTTTGTAATTGGTCATTTTGAAGGTACTTTATTATGTTGAAAGATCACTTCAAGGAAGAAGACTCATGGAAAAGAGGGATCAAACTCAAAAAAAATTCTTTACTTTTGTCATTAAAGCCAATGATGTTTCTTATGTGGGCGGTAATAAAATGTACCTTAAACACTCTTTAATTGGATGAGTAATATTGAAAATAATAAAACTTCTATGGTCCTTAAACGTAACCTCCATAGGTTCTGATTCATGGGTGACACTACTAGACAGTAAAGGTTGACCGTCTATTACTTCATATAAGAAACAAGCAGATGCTCCTGAATCTAATAATGCTAAGGTTTTCACTATTTGAGGATCAAATGACAAAGGAATAGTAAAGCAACGGGCAGGTTAAGCAGAAAAAGAGGAACCTTATCATTGTAGTTGCGATATTGAATTGTCCAGCTGCACGGTTCCTATTGTGGTTGGGCATCCGCCTTTTCCTGCATTGTAGCGCCTCTAGTCTTAAAAGCACGTCGATTCTAATTCTTGGAACAATTTCCAACTCTATGGCCTCTTTTACCACAATACAAGCATAGTCCTTCTTCTATACGTCGCTTCTTTTCTTCCGGAGTAAGGGATTTCACCCATACCGCGTCAATTTGCATGTCTTCCACCTCCAAATGTGAACCTAGAGTGCTCGCCAACAAAGTTGGGCCGTGGCGAGTCGTATGTTGTCTTGAGCGTTGATCTTGTCAACGTTGAAACAAGCGGGTATTACACTTCACAGCTTGGCTAATGGCTTCGTTGAGCAATCTCGGATCAGAAAGAGATAATAGTAAATCCTACACGTCGTCACTTAAACCCCAATAAAATTGACTCATCAATGCTTCTTTGTCCAAGTTGATGTTGCATGCTACTTGCCTGAAATGTGATGCATAGATTGATGCGGAGCGTGCTCCTTGTTGTAGCGACCAAATATTTATTGTAGCCCATCAAGCCTTGTCATGTATGCCAAATGCTTGCGCGAACACCTCCAAAAAAAATTCGAAGTTGTTCAGAATTGACGATCTTTTTTCGAACAAAGGAGTAACCATGATAGAGCTTGTCCGTAAGCAAAGTTCTAATCAATCCGACACGTAACTCCTCCGTCAGATAGCGTTCGGGGTCTAAAACTGATATCAACCGGATTTTATTAACGAAACCTCTAAACTTAGAGTGTGTATCATCGAACTTGTCTGGAAGGCTAACCCCAGGCTCTTTTCGTGGTACAATCGGCGGTTCTTGTTGAACCAAAGGTAACGCTGCTACTTTTGGTGCAGAAGCTTGGATCTCGTGAATTTGAGTTTGTGCTATCTCGGATGCTCCATTGTTGTAAAGTCTTACAATGACTCTTTCAATCCCTGCAATTCGTGTGATAATGTAGCAAAAACATTCATAATGGCGTCCAATTTGAACTCCTAACTTTTAGTCATATTAATGTCTTGGCCTTCGACCATTCTAAGAGAAGGAAAGAAATAACCCTGTAGGAAGACAATATTGGTTAGAGGAAGGTACTCTGCAACCTCTAAGATGCCTTGAAACCTCCAACAGAGGGGTAATCCACTCTCTCCAAGAAGGATAAGACTCCAATATTGGAAATAGAAGAAATATCAATTTAGAGGAGGGTAATCTCAAAAGTGCTAGGATCCTTCAAGAAGACGGGTAATCCACACTCTAACAAAGAGGAACTAACTCTGATATTTGGGATGAGTTCAGTCTCGACAAACTGTTAGACACAAAACTAGCCAAGAAGTGATATGAGGCTAGAAGAGAGTTCAAGACAAGAACTAACAAGAACTTGGATTAACAAGATGAGTTCACGAACAACACCAAGAAAAGTGAGCTAGAACTCCAGAAAGTGCACTGGTGAGACTGAAGAATTTTTCAACCTCGACTCCCATGTATAATCCTAGAACTTCTACCAACAGAAACTTCTAGAGAAGCTTCCAAAGGTTGCAAACAAAATTTTCCAAAGAAGCTTCCTAAGGTTGCTTGTTGCGAAAACTTCTAAAGAAGCTTCCAAAGGTTGCTAACGGAAACTTCTAGAAGGTTCTAAGACTTATTTCTAGAAGGTTCTACAAACTTCTTAGAAGGTTTTAGAGGCTATGACCCTAACAATTGGTGATGTGGACCTTATCATTGCGGGTTGGCCATGTCAAGGTATGTCTATGAGTGGATACCAAAACGGGTTGAAAGATACTCATTCTTTACGGTTTCATGATATGATTCGCATATTGCATTTGCTTCAAACATCTCAGAAGCGACCACCAAGTTACATCGTGGAGAATGTATTCACTATAAGAAACCCGTGTTTTTTGTGACAGGGCAACTAACGTGCAATTATGTTTTGTGCAGCATCCGGCACGTCAACGTTGACGTCCAAAAAACTCCGTTATAACTGACATGCGAAAAACATGCCAAAATCTCAAAAAACAGGCCCACGTTTTTTAAAACGTCACAAAAACTTGGGGTTGAAGGTGTTAAAAATATGCCATGTGGCTGCCACGTCGCATCCACGTCATCGCCACATAGACGGGCAGTGCCACATCCCCAACTTTTTCATCCGGGCCCTTGGTAATGTGGCCCATGATGTGGCGCATGGCGTGGCATACGATTGTGACTAGGCTTGCATACGTGGACCCGCCATTTTATGACGTGGCACCTTTAAAATATGACGTGTCACTTTTTAAAGTATGACGTGGCATGTCCAATCAGCATAGTTTAATGCAATAATTAATTGTGGACAGTGTAAATTGGGACGTCATTTCTAACACGGTATGTTTTCTGTGACGTTCGTTATGACGTTTTCTGTGACGTTCGTTGAGATGGAGGTCACCAAAAGCAAGCACCAAGTCAGCAAAAGCAAGTGCCATGTCACCAAAAAGAAGCGCCATGTCATCAAAAAGTACCGTATCACTTTAAGTTTCAAGGGTAATTCAAATTCATCCAAATAGATGGATGGAAGTGAATCACTCTTGATTCAAGTGTGATGAGATAGGAGAGAAGGCCTTACATATATATACAATGGGATGCACAAGTGGTGACAATCCATATGGGATTATTGGATTTGTCATGGTGTTAGCCTCGTGTTAGCATAAACATTAAAATGTCACAGTAGACGTCCATCCAGACGTCTGTTCCAACATCCTCTTTGCCTACGTGGCAGCTGATTTCAACCTTGCCTACGTGGCACAAACATTTTAAAAAGAATCCAATTTCTACCTTGCCTACGTGGCTCAAACATGTTTTTTGTGATGTCAGTTAGGACATCCACGTTTTTTGTGACGTCAGTAACGACATCCACGTTTTTATTTTTGTAGGGGTCAGCCCATCTCCATTGTGTTTTAACCCTTGGGCAGTGTTTTACGGGAGGTTGCAGTAACAATCTCGAAGTTACTCATAGTAAAGCTGAAACCCCCCTGCCGACGTGGCATTGTCACCTTTCTGAGGACGTTGTCTAAAACATGACTATGTTCACTAGGACGTCCCGCAAAACAAATATGTTTATGCTAACATCTCTGCGTTTTTCCGCCAATTTTTCCATGTTTGGTGCAACATCCACCAGAATCCGAGAGCCCAAGGCTCGGCCCGTTCGCAAAAACATGTTTTGAAAAACACACTTGATCACAGCTAACGTCACAAAAATCACGGGTTTCTTATAGTGTATTGGTAGTAAGTAGCTCCAAGTCGAGGACCTTGGAGGGCAAGGACCGCATACACTAGACTTTGAATTTGTTTGGGTTATTGGATGCGACTACCGTGAAATCGTGAGCACATTCCCGCAATTGCGGTGGACGAATATGGCACCTCAAGGGTTGCTACAGTCTATCGTGAGTTGTATTAAACGATCCGATGTCTATGTAAGTGACAATTTGGATCCTCATAGGGCACCTCGCACGTTTACCATGACGACCAAACAGATATGGTGGTGGTTAACCTCAAGTGAGAACCGCGTAAGGCATTGCCCGCATTGGTTAGTTTTACTAGGTAGTATGCCTTTAAAGATAACGACCTTCTTTGGGATTCCTTGTCTCAAGAAATGGTGGAGCCCAATGCGGATGAGCAAGAGAGAGTCATGGAATTCCTCACAGGCACTACCAATGCGCACACGATTTTGGAGTAACAACGACAATTTTTACTTGGGCAAGCAATGGATTTTTTGCTTGACTTGGATAGTTTTGTTGCTAGTGAGAAAACATAAGCAGTTAGCTTCTAGTTTGCCAGATTAAATGGGATCTTGTGAGTTGTCGGCGGCTGGAGAACCATTTGTCTCTGTCAAGGTGACAGACAAAGTGGTTGGGGGGCAAAAGGGCCTTGGCACCTCATTTATGGAACATGTGGAGTACCCCAAATCTTTTTGTGGAGCCAAAGGTTGAGGATCCTCACCATGGAGCCGAGGATTGGAGTCAAAGTCAGGAATTGGCCCACCACAGGAGAGATTTTAAGGAAGCTTTTGAGAAGATGTTGATGGAAAAAACACAATTCACCAAATGGAGGAGATTAGCAAATTAAGCCAATTGGAAGGATTTGGATGCACGATGAGAAAGGATGGAGTAGAGCTTCTTCCATCTCACATGCAATAGCGACCAAAGAAGAAGAATCATGCTCCAAAGAAACCCAAAGACGTGGTAACCAATGATACTTGGAAATCGATAGTAGGCCTAGCTGATGGTGCAATTGACACAGAGGAACATGAGTTCCTCAACAAGTGCATTGATTATTTTGCCTTTACTCTACAGGACCTGGAAGTATTGAAGGGGCAAGAAGTACGTATCAACTTGATGGACAAAACACCAATTTATCGCAAGCCGTATAAGTATAGTGACGTTGAACGGAGGATGATCCGTGCTCGTACGGAGGAGTTAGTGGCTGCAAGGCTAGTGGATATAGCTTCATTGGGTTGTGAGTATGCGTCGACAACGGTTATGCCATTCAAAAAAGATATCTACAAAAATTGGACCGAGAAGACGACGTGCGGGGACTATAGGAGGATTAATAAATTCACCAAGTCGGATTGTTTTGCCATGGCAACGGCGGAGGAGAACTTTGAGGCCACTAATCATGCCAAAGTGTTGAGTACGTTGGACTTGCACTCTAGATACCACCAAATTGGACTGAGAGAGGAAGACAAGGAGAAAACGACAATCTAAGGCATTGACAAAGATGAAAAGGAGTTTGTGTTCAAGTACGCCAATTGGTCTAACAACAATGCGGAGGCTTAGTATAGCTTACATGAAGGGGAATGCTTGGCCGCAATATGAACATTTTTGGTGGTACCTTTATGGTAACGAGTTTCTATTGGTTACAGATCATTAACCTTTAAAGTGGTTGATGGATTCTGACAAATTAACAAGGAAACTAGCACCGTGGGCCTTGATGTTGATGTAGTAGGATTTCAAGGTGTGCCCACAGCGGGATTGATGAACATGGATGCCAGCAGCCTTAGCCGCAATCCAATTTCCAACCAAGCAGATGCTACGAGCGCTATGTGGCACGTGAGGATGAGGCCAACCCTTTGTCAGGTTGGCATCATTCGGCCTTTCTAAGTGTGCTGGCGATGCGTAGAGATGACACCAGAGAAGTTACTGTGGCCATGTAGAATAAGTATTTTTACGATTGGCTTTTTACAACCCACCGTATAGATTCGTTCGCGAGGAAGTAGGGAATTCTTAAATAATTTAGGATGTGACAATTTAGTCTTTTAATTCCCGTTTTATATTTTCCAGGGATTAATGGCCTTATTTACAACATCATAATATACACAAAAACTACAATCAACTAACCACCAAGCAATTAGTCTTCAATAATTGATAGCTCCTCCAGCTCCAAATTGAGTTCGTCATTCTCATAATATTCACCAAGCTGCCAATACATAGCAGCTTCAACACTGCAGGGTTCCCGTATAATTCCCGTCCAAGTATACTCGGGCTCAAACTTAATCAGCCATTGATAATCTTCCTCTCTTAACACAACACCGATTGGAGTATTTTTGTTGGTCCTCAACAATATGTGAATTTCTTCACAAATTCTCCACTTTGTCTCCAAATCCACTGTATGGATTTGTCTTCCCAAATAGTGTGCTCTACCATACTTCTGGCTTAACAAATTCCGCAATTTATCAATCAACTCCCTATGGGTTAATCTCACACCTGGCATAATCTCCAACTAATTTTCTCAGCATTTCTTCCTCATTGGTATTTACGTATTCATTCCACCATGATACTCCTTCCTCATTTTTCCAATTGGTTTGTGATTTAACAACACGCTCCAAATGATTTCAATCACCTCTTCTATACCATGATCACATTAATTTTTAGTTATTTATATATTTATATATTTTTATATTTCAATCTCTTTTCATTCTTTGATCTTTACTCCTTTTATATTTTATTTTTCTATTTTATTCACTTTTCTTATTTTCTGTTCTTTAAATCAAACGCAGGTTTGATTACTCTCCCAAAGGTATTTCCATTGCAATCAACTCCTGATTTGAACTTCCAATTGGTCTGTTTAACTACAAGGCTCCAAAACCATTTCGCAAATGGTCAACTAGTCTCAGTTTCACATCTCCAGTCTCAGTCATTCCAATTGGTCTTCTCTCCAATCACAGATACTTTCCAATCACTTCTCTACCACATGGGTATCATGCAATCTAGGGCATGCAGCCCATCAATTCTCCAATTGGCTTCAAATACTCACACCATACAAAATTGAGTTCACTGTTAACTCCCAATTGGTTCACTCATTCATACAATCAGCACCATCAATACCAATTGGTAACATGGCCATGGTAAGCCCCATGCCTGTCCAAATTCTCCAATTGGTTTCCAATCTCCACTAAATTCAATTACTTCGAGTCACTCATAAACACACACTTTTCAATTGTCACACAAATATACACACACTCTCCAATAATATATTTTATTACTCCAAATTGTATCATCTCACATCACAATCACTGGTTCTCCACAATTTTCACAATGTTCACAATTCACACAACTTTATCACAGTTTCCAAGTCCAATTAATCACATACAAAGGACATCACATTCTCACCACAATCACCAATCGGTTCTACACTGATTTCCATTCAATTGCAACACAGTTTCCAATTGGTTCACACAATTACACAACCAACACATGCAGTTACTCCAAAGTAAATAATTTTTTTATTATTATATATTTTTATAGATAAATTTGGTATTACTCCAATTGTTCCAAAGCTCACAGTGCTCTCACAAAATCACAACACAAACATCAACAAAGCCAAAACTTCCTCAAACCAGGAAGGAGCTTTGGCACTGCAGGCACAAAAACTAAAACTCAATCGGTTCCTTCCTAACCCTTGTACTTCTCCCATCGGATGTGCCTTTTCAACCATGTTCTTTCACTGACCTACCGGGATCCACTCTTACTAATGTACCAATCGGGAAAGACATTACTAACAGAATCTAGTTACATCACAAAACTGCTTCTATTGGTAAATATACGCATTTTAGCCCAAATTTCTACCAAACGGAAAATTTTGCCTATTTATCTGACTACAGGCCACAATAGATGAGGATGGCGGTAAAGAATCTGGAGGCGCCGAAGATATTTATGAGGACACAAACGTGATGCAGATCTTGACAAATGGAGAAGTGGTGCCTACGTGGTCCACTAAGGATAGAAATCGAGTCTCACAACGAGCTAAACGATTTGTATGGTAGATGACTCACTTTTTAATAGTGTGGCCGGATGGCATACGGAAGGTGGTGCCAATTCCATTGGAGAGAGTGAAGCTTATCAAGGACACGCATGAGGACCTTGGGCTCTTTGGAGTGCGTAGGACTTATAGCTTGCTCCAGCTTCACTATTGGTGGCAAGAAATGCAGTCACAAGTTCAAGCTTTAGTGGTGCGATGCATGGTGTGTGATCATGCATGAGCGTTTTTTAATGCTTTGATGCCACAATTACAACCATTACCAATTCTGGGTTTAGGATTCATGTGGAGCTTGGACTTTGCAAATCAACTCTTGTGACACCTCGACACAAGAAGTATGTATTAATGATTATTGAACATTTTCAAAGTGTATTGAATTGATAGCCTTGCCTGAGTAGTTTAGTGAAGGCGCCGCTTAATCTTTTTTTGATCAATTCTGAGTTGCTTTGGAGCTCCAGCAGAAGTTCTCACAGACCAAGGACGTGAGTACTTGGGTGAATTTCAAATGTTGTGTGAGGAAGCGGTGGTATATTACTGCACTTCCTTGATGGATCACCTCGAAGCAAATGGATTGGCGGAGTGCATGGTGCAAACCGTCAAGAAGGGGCTTTGAAAGTATGGTTTGAAGAAGGGACATCACCAAAATTGGAACTTGCAATTACCGTAGATAGCCATGGACTACCGATTTCTTCTTATTTCTTGTTGTTTAGAAGGCAAGCATCCTTGGCATCCATTTCTCCATACTTCTTGATGTTTGGAAGACATCCGATGTTACCGAAGGCTATTCAAACATATGTTGGCACCGTGTTGGCTGACATAGACAATCTAGACACGTGGACTCATGTGTGTAAGCAATGTGCGAATTTGTTCATACGGTCGATGCCTAGGGCATCAAAGAATCTTTCCATTGCTCAACATTGGGAGACGTTGCACTATGCTACGATATGGGAAGGAGGCTACTGATCGCAAGTGCGGCATTTTACCTTTGGAGACTATGTGTATTTGCAACAAGCAACGCCCTCTACCTTGGATGTGACGGTGGGACGGATGATCTTGCGAGTTTGTGAGGTGAAGAACTCAGGAGTATTACTATTAGAGGGTCGTGATGGTAAGATGTGGAAGGATCACACGCGTGATTGCGCCCCTTGCCATTTACCACACATTGATGGCACGGTACACCCTCGTGTTTCTCACATCTCTACTGGATTGCAATGTCGATTGTGAGGTAGTGCCAAACGGGCAGCCACAATGGTCATTTGTGACTTGTGTTCTATAGGGTGGCATCTTGAATGTCTCACCCCACCTCTTTTAGAGGTACCAGTAGGTCAATGGTCGTGTCCACAATGTTTATAACATTAAGACTCTATGTAGATAAGATCTAGCCATTAAAAAAAGTTTAAAGCAATCAACGATGGGGCTCCAATTGCATCCGACCTATCCTTTGTCTATACGGTTTGTTAGTATCATTTCTGTAGATCAACTCGATTTCTCTGGACATGAGAGGTTTTCAAGATTGGTCATCCCTCTAGTTTACGTTAATTGTGTGGTTTGCCAATGTGAAAAGGGGCTTCAGCACAAGCAAAGGCGGCAGGTTAAAGGGTCCTTCTATATTGTAGTAGTAACTTTTATAATTTTTGATAGTTTTCTTTTGATAGTGTGAATAGGTGTTATAAATTAAATTACTTCCATTTTGACATGATAATGTAAATCAAATGGATATAGAAAGTAGTTTTGGTAATTAGAATATGAAAAGGCATGATTGTATAACTACCTAGGGCTATAAGATAGGGAATGAAGAAGAGTGAAAACACTATACATTTAGCATTTTTAGCGATATACCTTACAGTGTTAGTCATCATCTTAGCTTGAATCTATTTGATCATAATTGCTATCAATTATAGAACTTAAAGTACCATACAGTAATAGCAGTTACATTGTTATATTCAACTGGATTACCATAAATATGATATCAAGTCGATGTCGTGATCAATTGGATACGAGTGGTGATGTTGGATTGGTTAACTGCCACCTGTGACTATCAACTCGATCATGAAATGCACATTGATTTTGAAATCAAGTAGAAGTCAGAGTTAGTCTATTGGATGGTAGTTTGAGTTATAGGTTGAAGTGTATGTACTAGACAAGAGTATGGTAGAATCAACTTGATAAGAGAGGTCAAGTTGATGTATGGCATCCAAGAGAGGTCTGTAGTTGTCTGAGAGTTACAGCCATGACTATCCAATGGATCAAAGAAGTTAATTGTAGAGACGACGGTCCTATAATACCTAAGATTTGAACTCTTATCAATTGGATATGTGATTGTATGTTGGCAAGGATGAGGTCAACATATAATATTCATATCATGGATAGAGTGTACATAGTCGAGAGGAAATGTGAATGATTGATTAAGTTATGTTCTATTGGATGTGTGTTTGGCCAACCATGTCAATTAGATGATTTGCATAATGGCCTAATATGTGAAAGCCGTGATCTAGTTGATAGTATATCTTTTGATATAGATCTAATCAATCTTTATTGAATGAAAAATTATCATTAGAGTTGGTAATCACCAAGTGTATGCATTTAGAAAGATTAGGGTTGTAAATTGACTCATGTGAGTCTATATGCTGCAATCAATGCATTTGCATACTTAAAAGTAATCTCAAATGGATGTTGAGATAAAGTTACAAGAAGTAATGATGGAGTGAAGATGAGCGGGAGAATTGCATGAGCTAAGGATTGAAATCCCAATTTCAATTATGCATCATAACATGACAAATATAATAATATAGAATAAAAAATTAAAAAAACTTGCATTCATTGGTGATTATCAATTTGATTTTGGAAAGTAACAAGTGGTTACTATGGATACTTTCAAATTGATGTAACTATGAGTGAACCTAATTGCCTTAATTTCCTAAAGAAGAATCCTTGGGTTTAAGTTGGAAATTAATTACATTTATCTTCTTCATATGGCCTTAAGCTACATTTAACATTAGACGAAAAGATCCATTCTCGATAATGAAATTTTAGAGTTGAAATGCTTAGGATATTTTGATTAATTTGATATTTTTATACTACATACACCAACTACTAAATGTTGTGGTATGGATCTTTATTTCTTTTTCTCTAGCTTAGGTTGCTGAGTGGTTCATAGATTCTGTGGTAAACTATTGTTTTTGTTGTTTACGGAGGCACCAATGATGGTTTAGTCACCGTTGCACCGGGTTTGTCTCCAATTGTGCGCTCTCACTTGTTGGCACGATGTTATCTTTGCACGATGTGTTTGTGCACGACAACCAGGAAAAGGTCAGCTATGGAATATATAACCTCACCAAACGATCAAACATGCCAAAAGACTACATGGACTCCAAAACATCTTTAGAACCAAAGTGATGGCAATCCATAAAATCCTCAAGATAATTACCATGCAGTACCCCAACAAACCGAAACACATTTTCACGGATTGTATAAATGTATTATACTTGCTTAAAACACACATAAAACACCCCACTCAACACAAGACAACCAGACCAAACTCACCTAACATCCATTGTCGAAATGCTCCAAAATTGCACGCAAATCACTATACTCCATAAAGTTCAAGCTCATGCTAACATTGAGGGCAACGATCAAGCTGACAAATTAGCAAAAGAAGGTCAAGTAAAAGCCTATTGAGATGCCAATCACCCCTACAAACACGATCATGCCACCCCATGCTACTTTCATAGATATGAATGGCCGTCTATGCACAAAACCCTCGAGAAAGGCCCCATAAGATTCTTGGACAAATACCTCGAAAAACACAACCTAAGATATATTTGGAAACACTTATGGAAACATTTCCTACTACTGATAAATGGACCAGTAATACAAACATTGACAACAAGCTCTCGATCAAGTTTTGGACTAATTCCATAATCATAGACTCACTAAAAACGTGCCTAATCATATTCTACACCGAACAATATATGGAAAACGCTCGTAAACAACTTTTCTGTGGCATAGAAAGATTCCCTTCCTTCACATGTTCAATATGCAACACTACCGACCCGGACACATGGTTACACGTTTTACTCAAATGCCACTCACATATGCATGTCCTTATTGTCAAATGTTACAACAAAGCGGTATGGGCAATCCGTAAATTAATTGTGTCATCAAACAATCCTGTTGTTTCATCCTCATGAATGCTGGCACCTTTAATGACTTCCCGCAAGAAAATATGGCTCCTCCATGGTTATTACCATGCACATGCGATACTCAAAGATTTCCTTGTAATGCAAGATTTAAACCCAACCTATCAGGTGTTAAAGGGCTACCATACAAAGACATCCCACCAACCCACATACCGTAGGTGAACCTCTAGTTTGGCACCTCCATGCCAAATAATCAATTAATGTGAGAAAAGGCCATTTGGCATCCAAAATAAAAATAAATTATTTTTTGGCAAGAAGTCACATATTAATATATTAAGCACATTTGACGACCGCGAGGCTTGAATCCAAGACCTTGGGGGTTCTAAATCAAAGCCTCCATGCATGCACAACCTTGAAGGCAGGCTTTTCCAAGCCCCACTCTCCTTTGATATCTTCCGATGTGACAAAATCTGTAAATATAGAGTTTCTCTAGTTTTGACAATTTCATTAAAAAAATTCCCACTTAATTTGGCAAGCATTTTTCTAATTAATAAATGTTGAATTAGAGGTTCACCTATCTTAGACCCAATTCTCACTTTTCAATTTATTGAATTCAAATAGTGTAATGATAGATTCTTAGCAGAAGTTATTGCAAACAAAATATATAAATATCAACCACTACTCAATGATATTCAAGCACTCGGATGGAATGTAGACCCCCTCATTGTCATCACTGTGGGGGCTAGAGCCACCACCTTTATTCCCTTAATGACAACCCTTGAAAAACATTCAAAATTCCCATGACTTCAATCAAAACCACCTTTACAAATATTAACACTTATGCAATCCAACATACTATGTCCGTACTCCTACACAAAAGGAAACTCAAAAACAACAAATCCATCTCGGACATGCTCGACCCTTATGAAAACCTACTAAACACCTTTTCGCATTAACCTTTGTAGCGTCTTTGGTTCTATGTTCTTGGTTACTTGTTACGTGGTACATAGTAAAAATCCTCGAGAGGGGGAAGTAGTTCCATACTACTAACCCATGTCTGGTGGACATGGACTAGTGGTGGAACAAACAGGCACTTTATTCACGTCGGCCTACCCTTTGGAAATTGGAGTTCTTCTTCTTCTGTGATTTCATACCCATTCTTGTTCCACAACTTTTTTAAAATATGTTGAACATCTTTCATACCATTTGTTTTTGAACAATTGGACATGGACTTAGTGGTGGTACAAACAGAGACATTCTTCACGTTGGCCCTCCTAAGATCGGAACTCTTATTTCTATTCTTTTTTCTATCTTGTGAATAAAATCAATCTTTCTTTTTGTTGTACTCTTGCCTTTACGCCTTGAATTTCTCATGTACCACTTTGGAGTGGAAGAGGTTATTTAGAGCTTATTTTGCCTTGAATTTGTCATGTACTACTTTGAAGTTGAGGGGGTCATTTAGGTTTGTTGTGTATAGTGAGTGTCTTTAGCCTTCAAGTTTTGAGTTGAATTTTGAAGTGTTGTTTTGAATGCTACTGTTGCAAGTCGTTGGGTCAGTATTCCTCTAGAAGGCACTCAATTGTCATTAAATTCTTCCAAAGTAAACCGCTCCGGTTTGTTCCCAGAGAGACCTATTCTTTCTTTTAGAATCTACTACTAAAACTAAAACTACCAAATACTAACTCTCCACAGGTTAGCTTTCCTATTCATTCTTTTGCTGAAAATCTGGATCCTTCTTACAATAGCTTCCAGCACTAATTTCCGGACAACTGAAAGGGAATTTTATTTATCTTTGTTCCTCCTTAGAGAGTCTTTCGGACGGTTTAGATGAGTGACCGGAAGGCCACTGATGAAGTTTGTATAAGTGGCCGGATTTCCTACTGTCTGATGATTTAAAGTGGCTAGACACCCACTGCCCCATAACTTAAAGTGGTTGCACACCCACTCTTCCTACTCCGCAAACCGGTAGAGGATTGTTGCAGCTCAATCAACACCTTCACAACATCCGGATGGCCATCCAGAGGCAGTCACATAGAGGTCAGTCTAGACTACAACGAAATCCCGGCCAATACTGGTGTGATTCTACGGAGTGAGTTTTACAATATATAAAGAGGACTCATTCTAGACATATACATCAGGCTATTTTCCTATCGCAGGGGTAGATTCCGGCCTCAACCAGAATTTGGGTTCACACAGAGCTTCCTGCCCTAGAAACTTCCACGCACACCTCTGCAATATATTTCTTCCCCTCCTGGCTACCTCCGGACGCATGAGAGTATCATGTCTCTCTTTGAGCTCTTCTCCAGCTCTTCCGGGCGCTCTCCTGATGCAAATTCCAACCGGTTACCTCAAATACAAACACAATAACGCTCACCACAAAAGAATTTGATCACCTCAATACAAACTACAATGGACCCGTTTCTCACAAGAAAACACTCAACACCACGCTGTCTAGACAATTAATATAGTGAGAGGTTGAAACGTTCTTAGCAAGAGAAACAAGATCCTCAGTCTCTGAAACTCATCCACTAACTACAAGCTAAGTTCCTAATTTTAGTTCTACCTTATTGTTGTAGTCTAGTAGTTCGTAATCCTCAAAGTTAACCAAAATTAACCTCAAGCGAGCCCACCTAACTAGATCGTTTCCAAAGATTTTAATCGTGTGTCAAATTTTCTAAATCTAAAGTCAACTTACACTTAATACCTGAGCACATTCCGGAGGATGGCTTCTCCGGTACCTCAGTGACCGGTAACAAATAACCACAATTGTTTGGTTTAAATTCTATTGAGCGTCAAAGTACGTTTCGGGTAAGTTTTTATAGTGCCCGGAAAGTCACTACCCTCCATTCTCACAGTCCAGGGGTCACAATATCCACAACCTAACTCAACACCTTGAAAGAGTTTAAAGGTTGCAGCTAGTTTATCGGCCTTGCTAATCTACCGGAAAGTAGTCCCGGTAAACCGTTTATGCAAAGCCGGATTCCAACTACAACCACATTCAATGAATCAAACAAAATTGATACAAGAGTCACAACAAATCTAATGCTAAGTATTTTACATAAGCAAGACAACCTTCCACAGGGATCAAGGGATCACATCCACTATAAAGGTAGAAATCCCGGAATACTCAAGACTCAGGGGCGTTTCACACTAAGCCCAAGGGCCGAAATCCATTGAAGACCAAACTATGCCGAGGGGCCGAGTTTTGGAGTTGTAAAAAATTATTAAAATTATTTTAATGAGAAAGTGTTCGGCCCCTCGGCAAGAGTTTGGATTTCTATTCTTGTTGGACCCAAACTCTCCTCGAGGGGCCGAACTATTGGCGCCAAAATTCTCAAAAAATGCTGCCATGTAAGCATTTTGGTGCCCTTCGGCCCTTGGCCCCTAGTGTGAAGGCCCACGGGCCGATTTTCAACTCTAAGCCAATCAAATTGCTAGATTTGCTCGGCCCCTCGAGCTCGGCCCCTAGTGTGAAATCCCCCTTAGGCTTAGCCGAGATCTCTCCCGGTGTATCAAGAGGGATGATGTCACCCTCCTCCCCACCAATCCAAATACTTCCCACTTAAGGGATGCTATCATAAATAGCAGTGGGCTCCCCGGATACCATCCGTAAGCAACTCTACCCAGTCCAATCGGTCTCGGATTTATAGTAAATCCCGGATCTTACTCCACCTTCTAGCCTCGATATTCTACTCCCTCCGGAAGCCTCAACTCACATTCAACCACATAACATTGACAAGCCACAACCTTGCACATCCTAGCAAAGACCCACTAGGAGGACTCAACCCCCTTCTTCTCTACTCACTCAAGCTCAACAAAAACTCTAGACACAAGCAATGAAGGCAAGACACAAGCAAACAAACAAACAGAAAAGTATTTAAACCAAGAGCCCAAGGCTCTTTAGGTATTCAATGGTCACTAACTACCCTCCAAAATTAGATCCTCAAAAGGTGGGAAATGGCATCTCTATCCTAGAATTGAAGATTGCCTAATCACCGGCGGATTACCGATAGACCGGAAAATCGGAAGACTCCCGGTTCGAAACCGGAAAAACATTATCTAACAAAAGGTAGGTAGCGGGAGAAATCACTCAAGTTGTAGTGACCAAGTGCACAATTGGGCCCCATCGTCATCACTACTCTCACCCTAGCATTAATCAAGCTACTTAACAACATCCTATAAATCGATAGAATAAAATCCACAATAACACATAACATAGGCTCAACCAAAAGACTCATCCGAGTGAGTAAAATTATCTCCCAGTTGATCCATAGGAGGATTGATTGGAAGATTGAGAGTATCCATGGGTACATGGTGAAGAGAGTCCACTGGAAGGTAGGAAGCCTCAACCGAGAGGTCTATCGGTGGATTGGAAGTATCCATCGATATAATGGGCGTATTCATCGATACATGAGAAGTCTCCACCGGATAAACAAGCATAACTACCAGAGACTCAACTGAAGAATTTGTTTGTAAGAAAGAAAGATCAACTGATTCCTTCCCGTGAGGTTTGACCGGGAGGCCTCGTTGCCTCTTAGCGACTTTCACACCCCACTCCTTGGAAGATGGAGAATACGCTCTACTCACTTGACATTGAGTCGGTGGATTATCATCATCTGAAGAAAGAGAATTGGTATAGATAAACCTTCTTTTCTTCCAAGTTGGGCTCCGGTCTTGCCTTGGTATGGTGGCACTCGTCTGTCCAGCAAGTAACTTGGTCAATGCCACCATGGTTTCTTGTGCCTTGACCTTTGTGTCAAGATGCTCCTTTTGAGATGTCCGAAGATCCATCTTCACCTTGGTCAATTGTTCCCGGACTTCTTGGACTGCAGCCAAAATGTCTCCGATATTTTCTATCCTAAACACCTTCCGGAAAGCCCTGTGAAGACTCCTTGCCTCCGAAGCTCCATCTCCATCTGCTAGATATCTTAGGTCACATCTTGAGAGAACTTGGCTATGTTTTCCACCAGTGTGAGATTCTTGGGTGGCCGGGGTGGTGGTGGTTTTCCTGGGGAGACTGAGATGATCTATTCTCGTTTGAAAGTGCCTGAGATGATGAGGACTCACGTGGGATTGACGGTAACGCCAACCGTAGCTTCGTATGTTGGGGAAAGGCCCGCTGAGCATGGTTTTGAGGAGCCATCTCTTGTGTCCAGATCCCCTTCTCTTCCGGCTCCAGACAGTCATAATACTCATACAAGTGTATAAAGTATGGAGTTAAGAAGGTCTTGAAATATCCACCTTATTGAATTGCGCGGAGTTGAGGCAAAATTGCCTCTTCCAACACAGACCCTCAGTCCGAGAAGGAATCCTCGAAAAATGCCTGAATGTACGTGGTGGCTAGCGATGCTATGACTCGTTCACGTCCGTTGGGTGGAAGATTGGGTTTAAAAACTCAACCACCTTCTTCAACCGGTTGTTCGTGAATTGATCACTCCGGTAGCACTCCGATACGTTGTAGAAATTCGATAAGTGCTCATCCAGAAGCTCCCAGTTGACTCCGGGTGTCCATCCCTCTTCTTGATGAAAAAAATACACCTCACGCCATACTTCTGTAGTCCATGACCGGAGATTAGCCCGGTAGACTCCCCAGAGCGTTCCAGGAGGTAGCAACTCTATAGTTGAACGTCCCTTCTGGAAGACCCTAGGCTTCACGTATAATCCCCTGCTACCCATCTGAATGAGGTCATCCTCTAGTTGTCCACCTTTCTGAGTCCCCTCCCACTTGTTCGGGTCAATCTTTGAAAGCGTCAGGGTTACCGGTAGAGCCATGTTGACTGGGATAGACTAGCTCCGTGATGTGCCGGTACCTCCACCAATCGCCCTTTCAACTTATCACAACCTCCGGTCCGGCCCGGAAAATAGAAGTATACCGGACAACCGGTGTACTTTTTCCGGAACACTTCTCTAGACTAATGTGGATGCATGTATCTCACGTATCTAGTAGCACAACTAACGAAACAACATCACAATTGACCACTTCAAACAAAAAGAAATGACTTAGAAGATCAAGAATTTTGGAAGGGGTTTTCCCGTTTTATTGGGAGACCGGGAAAAAGATGGAAAATTTAGGCAAGACCTAGAGACAAGGGATGAATAGGGAAATCATAAAAGAAGACTTGCCACAAGGCCGGGACAATGGAAACAAATGATGGGGCAAGAAGATAGACGCACAACTACAAGAATTCAAGATCTAGGACGTATGAGGTCTCAGTAGACTCTAGAGTCTACCGGGAGACTTTTCTCTAGACTGAAAGAAGGCAACCGGAGTTCACTTTGGGAAAAGAAAAGTGTGAAGAGATCTAATAGACAAGAAAGTTGTACAAACAAGAAAAATCCATCAATGGAGAAGAATCACCTTGTTCACAACTTCTTGCCACCTCCTTGTTGCACCGGCAACCTCCTTAAAGTCGTGGTTTAGTCTCTAAATCTTCTCGCTACCGTTGTGAATTCGCTTGCACCTCCTCCACGCCTAGGAATCTCCACCTCCGTTGTGTCAAAATCCTCCTCCACCTCAATCTTCTTACAAACCCTAGGTTTCAAAATTTAATTCCTAGGTGCTACAATTCTCCTTCAAAATCCTAGCTCCACAAACCCTAGCTCCACAAATCCTTGTTTGCTGCACCCTTCCTTCTACACCTCCTCCAACATTCTTCTTTTCTTCTTAACCTCCTTCTTCTTCTTCTCGTTCACCTCCTCCTTCTTCTCCTTGTAAGTCAACTCTTCTGGTTTTGAAGCCCAAATCCGCCTTAAAGCTCAACTCTACTTTAAAAGCCGGACTTTTCTTTGAAAGCTCGACTTTGATTTGGAGCCCGACCACCAGACTTTTCGAGCCCGACTTTGCTTTTGGAGACCAACTCCGTTTTTGGAGCCCGACTCTACTTTTGGAGCCCGGTACCCAGGGTTGTCTGGTGCTTGGGGCTAGTTCCGCCATGTACTGGGGGTTGCCCGGTACTTGGGATTGGTTCCGCCTGGTACCAGGCACCCGGGTTGATACCTGCTAGTACCTGGTACTGGCCGGTTATTAACCGATGTTTTTGATTTTTGATTTTTTGATTTTTTAATTATCCTTTTTATATTTTTCTTTCATATAAAATTAAATTCCTATTTTTTTCAAATAAGAATTTAAGTTCTCCATAAACAATTAAAGTAGAAAGAAAACCTAAACCACCAAACTAGAAAGAAAAACTAACAAGTAGTCTATCTAGTTGATGAAGACTTTGACTAGCTAACTTAGTTTTGAGTAGTGATTTGGACTTTTGTCCTGGAGATCCTTCCTGGGCATTCTTTTTAGGTTTTTCCGGGCATAAAATTGGTAGTTTAAAGGCCCAATTTTATCACCACTATAACACTAATTAACTAGTTAAGTATTCACCAACTTTTACTAATTATTTTACAACCTACTTCTACGTAATTCTAACTACTTTGCCGGTTATCTAAGACTAAAAATCACAGTTTGACTAATTTTTTTGATAGGGGCAATCTAGTGGGAGTTTCAGACTCCCAATCTTATCCGCGAGAAATTTGGAAAATCAGATCCTGACGGCCAAAAGATGCTAGAACTCTTTTCTAGAAGTTCGATAATTCCTTGATCAAATCCAAAGTTTTCGGATTTGAGATCTGGACTCACGGTCTTCTAACTCTAAGGTATGAACAAAATTTCCTTAGTCTATTTTTTAGTAGCCAGGTGCAATTCTAAGCCCCATCATTAATCACTACTAAACCTAAGTAACTAAAAATTTCCTAACTTTAATCTGAAATCTAACACCTTTGAGCCTGGGACTCCTACGACTAGGAGACTCCTCTATCTCCTTTCCGGTCAAGTTTGGTTGCCTTGACCCAGATCCGGAAGCTTCTGCCGATTGTTCGTTCGGTGACTACACAATTTTTTTTGCCAGCTCTCCGGTTGCTCTGATCTGCCTTCCGACCAGGCTCCTGAAACTTTCACTTAGGTTGGAGGTCAACTTCACCGGTAATGGTGAGACCCACTAGGTGAAGTTGATCTCCGACAAACGTCAGGGGATGATGTTGAGGAGAGCCGGAAGATTGGAGGAGTTTCTTGCAAGAGTCCCTCTGGAAGCACGCTCTTCCATGTCTTGAGCGTTTCCGTGCTGGAGAGGAGAAACTTGCTCCAGCTCATGGAAGCGGCACGTTTGGGAGATCCAACGTCCCCTCTTCTTGCCTGGAACTCCCCGGATTTTTGAATGGTCTCGTTACCTTTGAAATTGTGGTGATCCTTACCGGAGTTGTTGGATCTTTGGTAGTCTGGGTTCCCCGAGTCTCTGGTCCTTCCGAAATCACGTTCCCCACCAGCTCTTGCTTTTGTCCCCAAGTCTTCTCCATCTTCCGGCTAAGGTCGAGGAGGGACCGGATAATCTGTCCACGGTTGTATTTTTCCTCCTTCTCTAGAATCTCCATAAAGAGGAGGCTCCGGTTGACCGTGTCGACCGGAAAATTGAACGCAGTCCATACTTCCGTCAATGCACTGGCAAGGGCGTCACCCCGCTCTTCCGCCTCTTTCTGCGCCACCTGTGCTTCTGCCAAGGCTGCCAAGGCTGCCTTCGTCTCCTCGAGCTGCTTTTGGAGTCTTGCCCGGTCCCGGATGAGAGGAACCCACTCGTCCTCCAACACCTTTAGCCGGACCTCATTGGCTCGAAGCTCCTTCAGCCATGGGAAAATGTCGGCAATCACTTTGACTCCTACGTCGTGCAGGACCTTCTTGATAGCCTCTATGCTATCCGCATTCGTCTGATTTAGGAGTGCGGCTCGCCATGCTACATGAGTCAGCAGCTCCATAATATCTATACCGAGTCGTTCGGTGAGTTCCGGAAGCTCAGTCCGAGGTTCCCGGCCTGGTGCTGTTATTGGACGGCCTTGTTCCGGATCGGTGCGCTCCTCTTAAGGTTGGCTTGGGTTGGCGGGCTCCGGATTCGGCTTCTTGCTCACTAACATGCTCCTCTTTCGTGTGTTGGCGACTTGAGGGGGAGGTGGAGAGTCGAGTGTGTCAAGATCCTCTTTGGACTGAACCTCCGGTCCTCTGTACTCCTGAATGCTCAGAAGCTCTTTGTACACGTCCTGTTCCGTTGGAGTGAGGACCTCATGCTTGGCATATTAATGCGTCAAGTATGAGGGGAGCGTTATTCTGGCCTTCTTTGCCTTCCGGAGGTTCTTGACCATCCGGTTGACCAAGTCACTCGTTAGAGAGTCCTAGTCTACTGAGAGCTTCCCCCTCATGGCCCCCAGAAACGTGCATGCCCATTTGCACACTACACGTTTTGGCTTCTCCAGATGGAAGATGGGGTTTAGAAACCCGATAACTAACCGGGCATGGGGATCTTTGAGATCGTTGGCGCTATAGCCGTCCTTTGGGTTGGCGTTCCGGGAGAATTCTCTCTCCAGCAACTCGTCCCTCCTTTTCGCTATTTTCACCTCCCGTCCCGGAAGTTGTAGGTCCGCTGCCATTCTGGTTCCGCCCAGTGTTCCGGATGTGCTCTGAGCCTGCCGTCAAAGTGGTTGTCTTGAGTTCCCACTAACTTCGTGACCAGGAGCTCGTCCTTGATCCCCTAAGGCACCTCCATTATACAGACGCACCTCATAATCTCCAGGTAGTTGGCCAAGATCTTGATATCATCCTCGTCCGTTGGGTAGGCCGACATTACCTTCCGTATGGTGGGAGCTCCAATGGTGGCACAGTGGTCTTCACCTTCCTGACAGCTCGGTCTCTTGCTTCAACCATGGTGCCGGACTTGTTGCTTATAATCTCTTCTTGCACCTGTACACATTGTCCCCACAAAAGCTTTTTGCTATCGGAATAGTTCCGGACTAAATAAAGCAGAAGACGGAAAGCTTGGAAGAAGAGAGAGCAAAAGACGACAAAGAAGAAAGGTGACACCCTCCTTTTCTGACCCCTTTTAAATATGACACGACGTACGGATATCCATCAATGATGTCGGGCTCATGATGTCAGTTCGGGATCTGGATGTTATCCGGAATATTCTGTTTTCTAGATGCTCCAGACGTCTGATTTCCGGAGAAGTGCCTATATAACACTGTTTAACGATTCCGGATAGGCCTATAGTCCTTGTTTCTTATTTCTACCTAGTTGTACTATTCTGCACTACTCTATTCACTAATTTTATTTTATTTTTCGCTTTTTTACCGGATTTCAAGGCTATATCCGAAACCTTGTGGTAACAGATTCCCACAGCTACTGATTATGCATATTCATGCACCTTATGTGGTACAAGTTGAATTCCATCTAGAAGAGTTTAAATTCAAAGTATTCATTTGAAAGTTGATGGTGCACACCTTGGCCTCTTTCAACAACGATTGAACTATATTCGACTCTTATTTTAGCACATATGTTGGCTCTTATGACTGCAAGTTGAATTGTGTGTGAAGAAGAGAGTTGATTGTGTCAATTTTGCAACATGCGGGTAGTACCAAGAGATGACTTCCAAGAATTAGGCAACAACCCATGGCGGAGGTGATCCTGGCCATAGAAATCCACTTGCTAAGTCAAGAGGGTAGCAAAATGGTGAGCACTCAATGGTGAAGAAATCACAGTATTAAACACCACCATCGCCATGACCGGTGCATAGAGGGTGATGCCATTGAGATACTATTCACATACCGTACGCATTAGCTCTTGCTTCCCTTACGATTCTATAAAGAAAAGATCCTCGATTGTTGTCCATTTATACTACATAAACAAAACCGCAAAGATCGTTTTCTAAACACAATAGTCGACAATTTCTCATCAGATCTTAATCCATTTTAAGAAAATTTCAAGCAAACTGAAGAAATCCTCATAGCTAAGTCATGCAAAGAAAGTTTGTATGACGGACTTTGTGAGAACAAAACTCATGACTTCCAACGAGTTAAGCATAATAACTTCGCCGTCAACGATGGATGCCCTAGATGTCTCTCCAAACCTTGAACAAGTCTTAAATTACAAATATATATTACTATACCAAAAATAAAATCTAAAATTATCTTTACAATTTATTTGTTTTTAATTCAATTAAGTATGCCAAGTGGCAACACTAAAGATTTCTATGCCATTACAATTGATTACATGTATGAAATTATGCAAATATCCTTTTCTATGACTTTACATTGAATTAATCCAATGTAAAGATTTAATGTAAGCTTAAAGCAGTACGATTTGAGTAATTCCTTTACAGTTTTTATTATTTAGTGTAAGATTCACTCATTTGATTAGTATCAATCGATCTTTAATCATTTCTTTTTATAGTGATGCCATGATAACCTACTAGGCTTCATTTCTAGTGGGTATTAGGTATTAATAGGTTACTTATATAAGTAAATATTGCTTTCTTTACCATTTTTTATTACTTCTATTGAATTTACTATCTACAATTATTTTGCAGTCTTATGTGTATAAATCTTTTCCATTGAAAATGAATAGTCTTCCGGTTAGAAAACAAGGCAACAATTCATTCTCGGATCTCCTCTATCTAATTAAGACACTATCATACATGTTTGCAGGACTAATTTGGATATTAAATCCGTATCAATAAATAGAGCTAATTTATGAGTTTGTTCTTGTAAGTTGACCGCTATATGTAGATTGTCTAAGTTAGCTGCGAGCGTTTGGATCCGTTTTTCATGTTTCCAAGTGCTCCAACAATCATGGTGGTAAATCTTAATGAATTTGGCTTAGACCACATTGATCATATTATGAGGCAATTGAATATGATATTCTTTAATAATTGTTGACATTTTAAAAATTGCATTTATAAAATATAAGATAAAATGATATCGTTTGTGGAAATGTTTGTGGATTATGAAAATAATAAACAAATACGTGAAGCAAAATATAAAATATTTTTAAAACAATTCAAATGTTTTAAAAATGGATCATACTACTAGTATTCTTAGATTCGATTATATTCAATATTATATGATTTATAAACTTATTTGTTTTTCATAGATTTCCTTGGATGAATTTAAAAACCATCAAGACCCTTTCGTAACTAACATTGAAATTGATTGAATTCAATCAATAAAATCTTGTTTTTATATAATCTCCCACTCAAGTTCAAGATTAAGAATGTAGCAATCCATGCACCTAATTATCCACGCCCAGATATTAAAAGGATAATATTCCAGGTCATTGAAAGAAAACCCTTGACCCCCAGCATCCACAGCCCCGACCCCATCCCACCCCACCCAAAATGGACGCAAGGGCACCAGAAATGACACAATTAGTGACTCACATGCAGTGGCCCCCCTAAAAAAAGCCCCGACCCCGTAAAACGACGGCTTTACGGCCCCCCTACGGCCCAGCGCAGCCCCCAAGGCCGCCCTCCTGCCCATGGGCCCGTGTGGGGCACGTCGGGGAACAGCGTGGCGCAGGGAACAGCTCAGCCAATCTTATCCAAACTGCAAACGAAGCACCAGCGCAGCAACCCACCTGCCCCCGACGCCAATCCCCCGCACCCTTACATCCACGCTGCGGCAATCCCCCCCTCGCGTACACCGCCCCCGCGCCCTCTTGGTGCTGTCGTTGCCCCTTCTCCCATCATTCGTCGCAGCCAACGCCGCACGCAGTGCACCCACCGTTGTCGTTGTGTGCGCGCGCTCGCTCTCTATCTCTCTCTCTCTTCGTCCTCGTTGCGGCGTGGAATTTCACCCTTGGCGCCGTTTCAGTCTTTTGCGGAGGTGCGGTGTCGAGGCAGCGCGTCTTTTCTGGCGCCGTCGTTATTGGTACCGAGTCAGGGTTTGTTTGTGAGGCCCGGGGGGCGGGTGTTGTGCGTGAGGGGGCAGGGCTAGGGTTTGTTGTTTTGGGAGGTGCGATCTGGGGGTTTGGAGGGGTGGTAGGGTTTGGCTGATTGTTTTGTTTGTGTGTGTAGAAATCTGGCAGGGGAGTGGATGCTGGCGGCGCTCATGGAGAGCGATGGGGTGTGGGAGCGGTGTTGGAGGCGAAGCTGGTGAGGGAGGGGATGTTGTGGTTCTAGGTTTTGGCCTGGGGATGGAGTAGAGGTAGAGTGGTGTCTGTGTGGTGCGGAACGATGGTGTCGCGGTCGTATAGCAATCTGCTGGATCTGAATGAGGACTCCACGATATCCGGCGACTATGTAGTAGGTTCGATGCGGCGGAGCGGCAGCCGCGGTATGCCGCGCGCGATCTCCACGGGGGGTTTGCATGGCGGGGAGAATTACGACGACGACAGGTCCGTTGGGCGCCAGGAGAGCGTCGGCTCCGAGGCCTCGGTGCTCACGGAGGAGCATCGCATGCTAGTGGTGGCGCACATGTTGCCGCTGAACGCCAAGCCGTCGCCGGACGGGTACGTGTTTGACTGGGACAAGGACTCGTTGCTGTGGCAGCTGCGCGACGGATTGCCGGATGCCATGGAGGTCATTTACATCGGGTGCTTGAAGGTGGACGTGGACGACTCGGATCAGGACGAAGTTGCCGACATGCTGCTCCGTAATTTCGGTTGTGTGCCCGCGTTTCTGCCGCCGGATCTGAAATCCAGGTTTTATCACGGGTTTTGTAAGCAGATGTTGTGGCCGTTGTTCCACTACCTGCTGCCTTTGAGCCCCGAGCACGGCGGTCGCTTCAATCGCGCGTGGTGGCAGGCGTATGTGTCTGTGAATAAGATCTTCGCCGACAAGGTGATGGAGGTGATCAGCCCCGATGATGACTATGTGTGGGTGCATGACTACCATCTCATGGTGCTGCCTACATTTTTGCGCAAGCGCTTCAATAAGGTGAAGCTGGGGTTCTTTTTGCACAGCCCGTTTCCATCGTCGGAGATTTATCGGACGCTGCCCGTGCGCGATGAGATTCTGAGGGCGCTTCTTAATGCGGATTTGATAGGGTTTCACACCTTTGATTACGCGCGGCATTTTCTCTCGTGTTGCAGCCGGATGCTAGGCCTGGATTACGAGTCGAAGAGGGGGAACATCGGATTAGAGTATTATGGCCGCACGGTGGGGATTAAGATCATGCCTGTGGGGATTCACTCGGGCCAGTTCGATGCGAGCCTGAAGATGGCGGACACCAAGTGGCGGATTGGTGAGCTGAAGGAGCAGTTCAAGGGGATGACGGTTTTGCTCGGGGTGGACGACATGGACATATTCAAAGGCATCGGGTTGAAGTTTTTGGCTATGGAGGAACTTCTCAGGCTACATCCCCAATGGCAGGGGAAGGTGGTGATGATACAGATCGCTAATCCAGCGAGGGGCAGAGGCAAGGATGTGTTGGAGGCTCAGAACGAGGCCCACGCGATTCGTGACAAAGTGAATGAGGAGTATGGGAATGAGCAGTACCAGCCCATTGTTTTAGTGGAGAGGGCTGTGCCATTGTACGAGCGCATTGCGTATTACACAATCGCAGACTGCTGTGTGGTGACGGCGGTACGTGATGGTCTTAACTTGATACCGTACGAGTACACTGTGTGCAGAGAAGGTGCTCCGCTGTTGATCGACTCTGCCAATTATCCTCATGAGTCGCAATTGAAGAGAAGCATGTTGATAGTGTCGGAGTTCATTGGGTGTTCGCCGTCTTTGAGCGGTGCCATTCGAGTGAATCCTTGGAACATCGAGATGGTTGCTGAGGCTATGAACAGCGCGATCACAATGAAAGAGCATGAGCAGCATTTGCGCCATGAGAAGCATTACAAGTATGTGGGCACCCACGATGTTGCTTACTGGGCGAGGAGCTACATGATGGACTTGGAACGAACGTGCAGTGATCACTCCAGGCGTCGGTGTTACGGGATCGGTTTTGGGCTGGGTTTTCGGGTGGTAGCTTTGGATCCTAGCTTCAAGAAGTTACGGACTGAACTTATTGTGGCCGCTTACAAGAAGAGTTCTTGCAGAGCTCTGCTTCTGGATTACGATGGAACTGTGATGCCTACGTCAAACAAGGAGAGTCCCAGTCCGGAGGTTTTGGAGCTTTTGAATACGCTTTGCAGTGACCCTAAGAATGTTGTGTTCATTGTAAGCGGGCGGCCGCGCGAAAAACTTGAAGAATGGTTTGCTCCCTGCGAGAACCTAGGTCTTGCTGCTGAACATGGTTATTTCTACAGGTAATAATCCGTTTTTCTGCTTAGGGTTCAGGGGATTTGGGTAATGATTTTTGGATGCTTCTCCGCTTCTACAGTCCATTCTCGGTATTTGTAGCCTGACTGAATCTGCTTCCTACTATCTGGAATTGTTCACAGGTGGCGACGGGATTCAGAATGGGCAACATGCAGGTTTCAGAGTGTGTCAGAATGGGATCGATTCAATGTCATCGACCGTGAACCGTCCGTGAGCTTTGAGTGGAAGCTGGTGGCACAGCCGGTCATGGAGCTTTATACAGAGTCAACTGATGGCTCGTACGTTGAGAAGAAAGAGAGTGCATTGGTGTGGCATCATCGCTTTGCAGACCCTGACTTTGGATCTTGGCAAGCAAAAGAGTTGCAAGATCACCTTGAAAGTGTTTTGGCTAATGAACCTGTCACGGTCAAGCGTGGCGCGCAAATTGTTGAAGTTACACCACAGGTATGTAATGGAGGAACAAAACTGGTGCCAATGGGTCCTAGTTAGGGATTGCTTTTTTCTGGTAGAAGGTATTAATACAGCAACAAAGACGAAAAAGTGTCTATACCAGGCAAGTGATGTGTATTTCCTTTTCTGCATCGCAGGGGGTGAGCAAGGGAGTCGTGGTGGAGAAATTGCTCTTGATGATGAAGAGGGAACATGGATCCTTGCCAGACATGGTGCTGTGTGTGGGAGATGATCGATCAGACGAGAACATGTTCGAGAGCATTGAGGATCTCATGAGCGAGGCTCCTTCTGCAGAAGTATTTGCTTGCACAGTGGGTCAAAAACCCAGTAAAGCCAAGTACTATTTGGATGATGTTGTGGAGGTGATCCGGATGCTACAAGGATTGGCAACTGCATCTAATCCGGGGTCGGCCTCATCACTTCCTGCGCTTGCTGATTTCTCATCACTTCATATTTAGGTGAGTGCTCTTGCAGGACCCGAGACCTACAAATGTTGTGAGTGAGCTTCATTGAGGCTCATATGGAAACTACTATGATGGTCTAGAGAACCACACAATCATGGTCGAATGAACTGTGATTGTTCAGAGTTTACTCAAAGAATACAGTAGGTGCGGTAAACTAGGCTGTCGCAAATTGGACCTTTTTAAGGAGGAGGAAAGCAATGAGGGAACAGAGATTGAGAAAGATGATCAGCTCAGTGTAGGAACTGGAGCAGTGGTCAGTCTTCTCACTGAGGAATAATGATACGTATGGGAGGCTTGTAGAGTTTTTCCAAGTTTGTGACGTGTGTGAATAGCAAAGATCAAGAGGACTTTACCGTTATGGTGTTTTTGTTATTCAATGCCCTGTCAAAGCTGCTCTCTGTGGGCTATGTCTTATGCAGGTGGCTGCTTAGGAGCTGCTAAGAGCTAGAGGTAGATTAATGCAAAGAGATACTTTCTGCAGCTGAATGCACTGGACTATTTCGGGTATACCACGAAGACTTGCTCTTTGAGTTTTTTGCAAGCCTGTTCTCACGATTGGTACTATGTATACTATTTGTGGCTTCAGTTGCATCGTGGGCATGTGTCTTTACACAGGTGCTTTTCCAAAGATGTCTACTGATTCACTTTCTTTGCTGGTCACAGGGGTTGGGAGCAGGAACATGCCAACTGGTTCAAGGACAGTGCCGAGTGCGGGCTTGTGAACGAGTGGCTGCTAAGCGGTGCTCATACATGGCTGAAAATCGAGCTCGTGGTTCAGGTTGTGATTGATTGCAAATAGAAAAAAAAGTGTGTTTTTTGCACGGGAAGAATGGAGTCAAATTTTCTACAGTCATTACCTTTGTTTAGGTTGTTTTGAAATTCTGTAACAGTGTTGGATTTGTTACTCCGTCACCGCAACAATCTGTGCTGAGACTTCTCTTGAGAAAATTTGGATATTCGGTTGATGCAAAATAGTTTTGATTCAGTGGCCACATCACATGTAAGGAAATATATGACGTTATCCCCTCTACAAATCTACTGCATTTGTTTCGATTCCTGTGGCGTGTCATTCTGTACATGAAACTTCTCTCTTCATGAAAGTAAAAGCAGTCGGAATGATGAAGCAATGTTCTGGATACGTTATCTGAAATTCAGGAGGTAAGGAGTGGAACTTGTGTGATCCTCTAACTGCCAGCATTGAAACCTAGAAGTAGCCCGGATTTCAAGAATGTCTGCACCGGGGTTTGGGGTCCACTTGTTCCTTGGCCCACCTCCGAACGAGAGGACACACTTTGGATCCCATTCGCAGTATTTACCAGGGTCAAGAACAATACCCACATCACAACTACCCCAAAATTCTGGGTACCAACCATAGTTGTACCAATCCCAAAATTAGTTGTGTCCAGTCAAGCGACCCCGCACCATATCCGTTATCCATCCCTTGTTTTAAAACGAAGATTCAGTTGTCCTCAGAAGTTCAGTGATCTTCATGATCAGCGGAATGAGAATCAAAGAACATGCCAATCCATTCCCACCCTTTTCTTGTCCTTTCTACCCAACAACCAAACTGTGAAACAACTCACGAATAGGACCATATCCCACAACCGTTACATCTCCGAAGCTGACGTGGCAAGCGTATATTCATATCCGACGTGGCAAAACCGTTTTACCGAACCACCGCCGAGTCTGATGACGTGGCAGAAAAGGAACTTCGATGAGCCTTCTCCTCCGCGGCTGACGTGGCACGAGTGAAACCAGTTCGGTGACGAGACGAAAATTAGGGCAAGCAACTGAGCGACGTCGACATGGGTTTTGTGTCAACAGACACACATGCTTCGGTGCCCTGTGTAGGGTTCCGGAATTTCGGAGTTCCATCGGAGAGGTTAGTGAAATCTGGGAGTTGGGTGTGTGTGTTTTGTACTGGAAGGGAGGTGAGGAGGGTGGGGTTTTGGGATGCGGGGGGCTCGGGTGCTGGCCCGTGCTGCGGCAGCGCTCGGTCGCCACCATGGGCCCCATTTCAGTGCCAAGAGTGCAGCCAAGGAAGCTTTTGTGGAGGTCTTCGGAGGAAGGACGCCGTGGAGGGCGGGGCTGGGCATTGTGAGCCGGGCCGGGGTTGATTCATTCGCTTCCTCGTCCCTCTTCTCCAAGGTACTTCTCTCATTCGATCTGGCGTTCTTAATGTGTTTTTGAAAATTTTGGTGTTTTTGATGTTTTTGATATTCCTGAATTTTTTGTTTTCTTAAAATAGTTTTTTCCTGATTTATTTTGGTTTTTATTGACATTTTGGGTTTTTTTATTTCTTTTTTCGAAATTCTCGTGGAGGATTGTATTTTGTTTGGCAATGGTGTGATATGGAGCTGAGAGCGATGGGTTGTGAGGGTTGTTTGGAGGTATAGGGTTTTGGATTTAGAGGGTTTAAGAAACTTACAAGTGAGTTTATTGTAGATTTTTGTGTTTTTTGGTACGATGTTTGTAATCGGTTAGCTATTGAATTGAGCGGTATTTTGAAGTGTGAGGAACTTTTGAACCTGTTTCTAGCAGTCACGTCCAACCTAAATTGGTGTATCAAGAAAATGGGACTAATGTCATTGACATCTGAGTTAATAGCATCAAGGAGCTGGAAGGAATCTTGTAACTCACAACGATGAATACGCTGATTCAAATTCCATCTCCTCTTCTTCTTCTTCCATGTGGTCTGCAGGTGTATGCGACTGACAACGTTGAACACTATTTTCGTTAGATACATTGTGCACATCAATTTCATCTTTAAGCAAGAATAGTACCAAATAGGTCAATAACCCTCTATAAAAGTGTAAAGAATATACAAAACAAAAGGTTGGCGATGAACAATTGGTTAGTACAATGTGCTAAAGTCGTGATGAAATGTTTTCCTTTTGTGTTCTAGGCACACGTTGTGAGCCGAGGCTGCCGGATGTCCACATTATCATTAGGAGCTGGATCAGTAAAGGAAGTGGTTTCTCTCGTGAAAGGAGGCGTGGTTGCGCAGAAGAGAGTTGGAACATGGTTATTCGGCTGCACCGGCTGGGTGTTCAGCATGGTGGTACTAGGGGGCGTGACGCGCCTCACTCGCTCCGGGCTCTCCATGACAGACTGGAAGTTTGTGGGGAGCTTGCCTCCTCTTACGGAGGAGCAGTGGCAGATGGAGTTTCTCAAGTACCAATCGTCTCCCGAGTATAGGCGGTGAGTCTTCATCAATTAACTGTATGTCTTCTCATTTCAACATCATAATAGAGGCATTTTTAAAGCCACTGGAAACTCTGAATAATACACCCCTCTTTTTTTCTCTAAATAGTTCTCAATTCATCTATAATCAGTTCAAAAGGAGAGAAAGGCGGCTAATATTCTTTGTATCTCATGCGAGTTCTCTTTTCACTCTGAAAGATGTCTCAAGTTTAGAAACCACCAAGCTGTACCATTGACTGAATTTAAGGATAGAGCATTACGCTCTTCTATTGATCTAATAACCACTTAGAGTGAGGAAGAGTGATCAGAAGGAGGGGTATCTTAATGAAACTTTGAGTGCCTTTGGAAAGAAGTCTAATGCACTCGGGGGTTTTTGCCTTTCATGTTGAAGGCTAGTATTGGAGCCAACAGCCTTTAACAAGTGTTGGTCATGATGCAGGGTGAACAAGGGGATGAGTCTGAATGAGTTCAAGTTCATCTTCTGGATGGAATACGCTCATCGAATGTGGGGCCGAGCATTGGGTATTGTGTTTGCCGGGCCTTTTGCGTACTTTGTTCTCAGGGGCTACATCACGCAGCGCCTGGCGTTAAGACTCTGTACCTTGATGACCATGGGAGCTGCACAAGGTTTTGTTGGATGGTGGATGGTCAAGAGCGGCCTCGAGGTATTCTTCAAGTGTTCATTGATGTTCTCGCTGGCTTGAATGGCATACAGAATCAGGATTGTTTGTTGTGATATAAACTCTTTGCGTGTGCTAGTATAACTTGAGACTGGATTCCAGCGTTATGTGTATTTTGCTGCTGTTTTAATAATCATGGAAGATATTCGCAGGAGCCAGAGACGGAGTATGTACAGCCAAGGGTGAGTCCGTATAGACTCGCTGCACACCTCACTTCGGCCTTTGCCATTTATTCAGGCCTCTTCTGGACTGCGCTGGCGGTGGTGTCTCCTCATCCCACTCTTTCTGGGGAAGCTGCCAAGGCCGCCATGAAGGTGCGCCGGTTTGCAGTTCCAGTGGCTGCTCTTGTTGGCATAACTGCTATCTCAGGAGCTTTTGTAGCCGGAAATGATGCCGTAAGCTCTCTCCTGCAACTCCTCTTTCCATCAGAATCATGGAAGCATCACGCAACCTGTTGCATTTCTGGAAATCATGCTTCCAACTTAGACGTGTACTTCTAAACGATGCCTCATTTTGCTGAATCTGGCGCTGCAGGGACATGCATACAACACTTTCCCCAAAATGGGGGATAATTGGATACCCGAGGGACTGATGGACATGAAGCCTTTTTTCCGTAACTTCTTTGAGAACACAGCTACAGTTCAGGTTAGTCTTATTTTCCTGGTTTATCAAATTATCAGCCAGGAGATATCTTCGTGAGTGCAACTTGGGGTCTTTCTTTTTCTTCAGTCGGTATGATAGGTGTTTTTGGTAATTCAATTCTTGGCGTTTTGTTTGTTCGAGGTTTATGTTGTTTGGATAATCATTGTAGTTATCATTAGATTCTGAGCACTCTCTGGTTCCCCAGCTTGATCATCGCATATTGGCCACCACAACCTTGTTAAGTGTAACCGGAATGTGGGCGGCCACTCGCAAGCTGCCTTTGGATCCGCGTGTTCGCACTTTGTTGAATGCCACCTTCGGAATGGCTGCTCTTCAGGTAGCGTCCCCATTTCGCTTATTCCTTCATTAATAATCGTACCTACACTGATTATCGCTAAAAGGGAGGGTAGGTATTTCGTAATCAGTGAAGGTGATATTAAAAAACATGGCTGTTAATATTTAGCCCTCACTGCAAAATAGAGCGTGCTTTGGGAATTGCAAGACCCCCATTCAGTGTTGTCGCCTTGTATGAGAAGCATGTGGGTGTTGAGACTACAAAGGGATTTGTTTTCTCATGTTGCAATCCTACCTAAAACGACTGTTTCTCCTCTGACACGTGATGGATTGGGTTGCAGCATGAGACCATACCCCGAGTAGGCGTTCTAGAACTGACCACACATTGGGGGGTGCAATTCTAAGTGAGTCATAGATTGTAGAGTCCTGCCACTTCACCTTATCTGAACAATGTTGTGGAATTTGTGCAACAGGTGACGTTGGGAATCTCAACGTTGTTGATGTACGTGCCGGTCTCGTTGGGAGCTGCACACCAAGCTGGTGCCCTCACTCTTTTTACCATTGTGCTCAGCCTTATGCATGCCTTGCGCCGACCCTCGCCAGGATCCGTGGCTGCAACGCAGAAGCTCTGGGCAAGCAAGGTTTCTTTATAATCTGGGCAAGTAGTTGGGAGTTGGTGGAGCTGTTACCAGGGAAATTTCCGTTACGCTTATACCCAGGTGAGTGCGCTGGGATTATTTGTTCTTGAGCCGGATAATAAATAACATATGGCTTTGTAGGCTTTCATGGGATTGGTGACCATTGCTCAGGTCCGAGGCTCTTTGAGTTACAGAGGTATTTTCGTAAATGACACGAAAAATACATCTCGAGAAATGCATCACAAACTATACGTAACAATGGAGGGTGTTGGGTTGAAAGAGCAGTGGATGTTTGGGAATTTTGTGGAATGCCCCCTTCACACCAAGAGGTGTAGAGTAGGTAAGCACAAAGTTAGGGCGGTGGCATGGACATGCATCTTTACACCAAAATTGGAAGTCATGTGACTATCCTTGTTGGCATCCTACATGGCAGCTGATGTAGATGATCTTATCAACATAGTTAAAGTAGAGGTAAGATGGCGGTAATGGGTGTTGATAGGAGTGGAGAATTTGCTTGAAATAGAAACAAAATAATGGAGACAACAAAGGTTTGGATGTGTAAGGTGACTTTGCAATCAAGTACCACTTGTACATGGAATATTTTGCATGGGCAGAATTGTTGCCCGCCAAACTCCTGCAAATACCCTAGGCCAAAACAAAGACACTTTATATACAAGAGTGTTCACAGCTAATTCCACTTGTATGGGTAGTATTGCATATGTGTTATTTTTCTCTCTTTTGTGTTGGTAGTGTTATATTTGTGTTGGTTGTGATTGATTTGTGTTGTCGCTACAACAAAATCCTTCCACAATGGCTAGCTCCAATTCAAGTTTGCCACAAGCAACTCCCCAAGGTAAGTTCTCTACTAGCTTGTACTTCTTTTGTAAAAAAATCGCTCAATCAGCTCTTGAAATATCTCTTTTAATTTACCTAGTAGCATGAACTTACTTGATAGAGAGCATGCAAAAATTGAGTAGGCAATGTCTTACTTTTAGGATGTCATCACAACCAACACAAAGAGAAATTTTTGTTCGATAGTCAGCAATGATTTTTCCAAGTAGATCATGTAACCTAGAATAGCTACAAGAGATGCAAATCAGAATAGCCGCAAGAGATGCAAATGAGAGAAACAAACATCGGAAGTCAATGCTAGCATTTCACAGCACCTTATGAAACCAATAGATGTGCATACATAGTAAGTTAATCAAAGCTGAAGGTTAAAACTGATCGAGAAATAGACATTCTAGCACAAACCTTGTTGGCGAGATGTACAGGCTCAATGTCCCTGTGTGCTTCAACAATGAACCCACCTACAATTCATGTTTAGTTTCAGTAGACCAAAGGAGTGTTAAGGCCTAGTAAAAGAACGACCCACAAGGTAGCTTCCATTCGCTCTAAAAAGTTTTCAAAAGTGAAAGTATAACAACCTACAAAATTCCATGCACAATGGTTTTTATGGCATAGAAAGCTTTCAACATCATGTAATGTTGCAAAAAGTGGCAGCGCTCAAACTTTGCCGCCTCCCCAATCAACTGGAAGACGCTTCCGTGCACCAAGAGCCACAAATGAGGCAGGACTGTCAAGCAGAAAAGATAGAGATCCAAATTGGTCCTATACGGAGATTCTCTCTCTTGTTGAGGCCAAGCATCAAGAACATATGGATGAGATAACCACAACGGCCCCTAGAGAGCTGATGTGTCCAAAAATAGGGAAGTAGGGGAAAATCGCCATGATTCTTAACGCTAGTAAGGGAGAAGGAGATGTCCATTGAGATTGCGATGCCTGCAAGTACAAGTGGAGTACATTACTATCAGACTTTAAGAAAATATGGGATTTTCACCAGAGAACAGGTAGAAATAGTGAGTACTTTAACAATACAAGTGCTGCAGAGAAGAGAGAACACAAGCTACCAAAATCCTTTTACAGCATAGCTTATCGTAGGATGGCAGAGTGGTTGAAAGATAGGCCAACCATGAATCCACCACATGCCCGAGATACTATAGACCGGTGTACTATGCGACATGTCTCCCACCTAGGGCGTCGATCTCATGAGATCCATATTCTCTTCTCCACTGCCACAAGCGTTGCTAAAGAATTAAGGAAGACCATGGACAATACACATGTTAGAAGAAAAAGACTTATGGAGCAATCTAGAATAGCTGATGGAGTGGCAGAAAGTGGTGAGAAAATGGTGAAGGTATTCAGAGAGATTATAGAATCACAAAAATCATGTGAGACGGTACGGCTACAAGTTCAAATCAATCTTTTTGAACAAAACTTGAATTGCAAGTAGAAGATAGACATCATGAGCATGAAGAACGCAAGGGTATCGCAAGAGCAAGCACGAATGAGCATCATGAATCAACAAATGGTTGTTCAAGCCATCGCCAATCTAGCAATGGCCCTCTCCTGCACCATACCTCCTACTGCAGATTCCAATGCTTCCCCCGCTCCATCTCCAGAAGTGCCAGCAAGAACTACAAATTCACGAGGACCAGAAGAATCTCCTGCATCAGAGTAACTATATTAGGAATAAACCCCATGTAATGCTCAACCTAGCTTATCACTGTAGCTTCCCTACTTGGAGAATGTAGGGAAGAAAATGCAGGGCCACTTCCATGCGTGACACCCATCAGCTATTATAATCAACCCAAGGTTTTTGATGCTTCCAAATTGTATCCCAATTACCTTTATTAAGAGAATTTGACAGGTCCTACCTTGAAGTTCACAATCCATCTTGCTCTGATAAGTATGTGTGGAGGAATGGGGAAGCTGACGGGCTTGAAAAGCGGTTGCATCATCCTGGAGATTATCAGCTTACACCCAACCTTACTTTTTCACATAGGGTGAGAAGCTAGCTACATGGAAGTGAACCGACCCCGTCAGAGATGACGGATGGAGCATTGCATGGAACGAGGCTCTTAGTTAGAAATAATGTTAGATTGCAAGCAAAAAAAGAGAGAGTTCTTGTTTAGAGTTGATATTCTATAATTACTGCTACGTACCAAATTAAGTTGTGCAAAGCAATCAAGTATAGCCGACCTAGACTTGAGAGAAAGTTAATTATAACAATGTGTACGAATGCTAGCATTCAATATCTAAGCCAAAAAAAAGGGAAAACATAGCAAAAAACCAAAAAAAAAATATAAGACAATATGTGAGATAGATCAATATGTACGAAGGTATTCATTGTGAATTCTCATAATAGGTTTTTTTTATAAATTCTCAACTATCTTGGTATTCTAACTGACACGCTGAAATACTAGGAAACTAGGTCCACCTTTTCAGACCACTCTTCTTGTTGAGCTCGTACTTGACCTTGCTCCACTTCCCAATCCCAATAACCTGGAAGAAACTAAGGAGAAATCAGCTCTAAAATACTCATCTGGCCTTTCAAGATCTACAGATGCAAGTGACAGATGAAGAAGACACTCGTATCGCAGAAAAATAAGATCTGAGAAGGGGTTGTCACTTACGGTGTTGGAGATAGCTGGAGCCTAAGGACCTGCGCAACATGAACAGACATATGGAAGAAGCCAAAAACGAGCTCTAAAGGGCAAAAAACATGCCATCAAACATGTGTTATCACCTGCAAAATCCATGTTCAAAGAAACAGAGAAATCGTACATAGACTTCATCGATAGATTGTGCACATTGTGATTTGAATATGAAGACATCCCTTATGATCTGGATATGAAGATATGAGTGATTTGCATATGTGGATATTTTCGGTACATGCAGGATAGATTTAATCTGTATATGAAGACATCTCTACAACGACAATAGGACCAATCATTCCGGACCGAGACCGCAATCTCCACAAGGCCTGACATGATCCCTTTTAAATTTTAAAAACAATAAAATTTCAAACACAGAAACAAACTCAACGCTACGGAGATTAATTTACGGTTAAAATATCCATATTGCAAACAATAGCGAACCAAAATATCTAGTACCTGATAATAAGCAAATTTGATCTCTCATGAACTAACTTCTTTCTACAATTCTAAAGTCTCGTAGAAGTTTTGTCGAGCCAATGTTGAATCGCTTCAGCCATCATCCATCAATATTAGTATGGTCCTCCTTCACGAACAGCTTGATGTGAGTTCTGCGACCCAACTGGCAACTACTCGCTCGACGTGTCCCTGATAACAGTGAAAAATCCTCCCGCCTGGAACTCCAAGACGTGCTGCTCGTTATCGTCGTGCTTGGAGGTCACAACCACCTTATCCGCCACCGAGTATGCTGCTTATTATCAATCGAAAAAAGCTACTTCAGCAAAATGCACAATAGAATATCTGGACTTGGACAAACTTACTTCACAAAACTCAAAAGCAATGTATCCTGCAATAAAGAAATGCGATTGTCAGAACCAACCATTTTAACTGATAATTTTTTTTTATATGGGCGTAAGTATCGATGGGCAAACAGAAGAAACATATTAGTTATGATATCAAAAACTAGAATGGAAAATTTGCACAAAAGTACAGCTTTGGTACTGACATACACATTGGAAAACTTGTTAGATTTTTCTGGAGTGTAGATTCTGCAGTCAGTTCCATATGATCTCTTGTTCAGCTCTGCACAAAGAGAATTATGATGAATAATCAAAAAGTAAATGACGGAGCTGATGTTCCAACTAAGCCCATACAAATTTGCAAACCACAAAAAGGCTACAGTTGTGGAATCTGAAGATGAAGACCTCCGGTTTAAATTTGAAGAGCTTATGAACTTGATCTAACGACTTATAACACCTTGTGCAGTACTCTCCTAGATTTTTACAAATGTAAGCGGGTGGGAATATTCTTGGTTACCGACGCCAAGATCTGGATATAATTCTTCAAGAATTGTCGAGCACCTTCACGGCTTTGGTGTAAACAAAGAAACAAATAAACAGTTCAGCAAGTTGCATCCCTCCATTGAACCTATATTGTTTTGACAAAATTCACAATTGATAAGGTTTGACAAAATACAAGAAAAGTGTTTCACAAGAGAGACCTAAATGATAGCTAGCAAGTAACTACTTAGTGAGTTGACTTATACCTGGAACTAGATAAACGTGAGGGATAAACTACTGCAATTCCATGGACGAAGCGCCAACACATTGGATGAGGTCGAACAATTGGGGCTGGACATCAAGCTTGCTCTTTGTCGGTCAATGACTTGAACGTGATCTTGTCCAAAGCCTGAGACATCAAAAAGTAAGAGGTAAAATCACTTTGGTTGAAAACCCAGTGGTAATTGCATTGTGGAGTCGAAACAAAGGCAAAAAACAAATGCACATACAATCTATTGCTCAAATAAATTAACATAAGTAAAATTTAAGAGAGTGTAAAATTGTCATAGCAAAGCATTTGGAAAATGTAAAGTACAGTACCTTTATAGTCACGTTGTTGGACTAGAAAGCTCGCTTCTCATTTGCTGAATATTTTATTGATCCCCGAATGCTTCTTGAGGTTTCTCCATGAGAGGGTCACCATCGACCATAGGCACCATGCCCTCCCTTTGAAGCACGGCAAGTAGCCGATCTACTTTGGATGTGCTCTGACCTAAGAACAAGTTGTGCAAGATGCAACAAGAGACCACCACGTCTGGCAAAAGCATTATGTGGAGATCGGATGTTTCGAGTAGCTCCCCGAAACTTTGTTTTAGAATGCCAATTGCATTTTCCACCACACTCCTTGCACGGGAAAGTCTCCAATTGAACAAAGTTTCTTGAATTGATCAACGTCCACTTGGACCTTTACGATATGGTGTCATCAGCCAAGGATGAAGGGGAAACCCTTTATCCCCTATCAAATACAGAGCAAAGCCTTCTATAGAAAGAGCTGGATCAAACAATGTAGCTCTTGTAGCATTATGGTATAACATGGATCGGCGTAATTGCCTAGAATCAACTATACTTCTAGCCATACCAACTGAATCATCTAAAAACTTTCTATTCCAATCTACAACAGCCTGGCATTGCATGGTAAATCCCTCATTTTAAAAATAAAAGTAGTCCTTTGGACTTTGAGTAGGTTTCCGGATATGAAAGTGGGTGTCATTTATGGTGCCCACAACACCAGGCAATCCACAAAACTCACAAAATTGGCCCATTGACACTTGTAGTTTATTACCTATAGGCCACTAGATTTCATGCCTCAACTCATCATTTATAGCCCTTATTACATCTTTAATTATCCCAGATGTTGTACTAGTTCCAATTCCAAAAAATTATGAACATATCTGTAAACTAGCCCCTTGAGTTAATTTAAACAAACAACAAGCAACTCAAACAATAGGAAGAATGGCCATTCTATAATGTGTATTTGAAGGTCATTTCAATATCTAAACCTTATCATGTTCAAATACAACACCATACATGTACAATATTGTGGTCAGCAATGGCATCTAATGTCGTTTAAGGTTTCAACCCTTTAACGCCTACGTGGACCACAAGAGTGAGAGACAATCTACAAGTGTAGTAGATTAGCCAAAACATCATCTACACAATGGATACATTTCAACACAAAAATCTACGACTCCAATTCGTAAAGATCACTATAATTTGTTGATGCCTCCATAAATTAGAGATTGGAATGATTTGTTGGAAAGCTAATGAGGAGCTCGGATTATGTTCAAAGTACGCGAGAGACAATAGACTATTGTAAAAAGAGTTACAAAAAGAAAAAGCACAAAAAACGACCATGCCACGGCCTCTTAGGCACTAATGGGTTAAACACAAATAACACGCAATTAAACAATTATGCACTTAGCCAAGTGCACTGGTTGCTGGTAGAAAGCCACAAGTTATTTGCTCATAACTTTTTAAAAAATCAAAATTTGGCGAAAGATTAGTATGTTTTTTGTCAAAATTTTTTGGTGTTTGTCGTGTCATACATTGGCATCTTCATGTTCATATCAGTAATATATTTTTTACATTCGCTACCTTTTTTTAGAAAATATATGATTTCTAATCTAGTTTGCAAATCCTGCTACAAAATTATGATCATGTGCCCAAAGAGATTATAAATGTGTTATGAATTATTATAAGATTTTAGAGTACTGCACTACAAATACAATGTGTTAGAGATACAAAAATATATATGCAAATTCCTAAGACAGTGTCAAGTACCTCACTGTATTTTATAATGCAAAAACATACATAATCAAACAATTCCACACTATTGCGGACGAATTCTAAAGTCAAACATATCATATGGACCACCCAATATATAAATATATACCACCAACCGAACGATAGACACATCTCAAACTGCATGATACTAACGTACTTGCAACCTACACTACGTGCATGCTCCACTATAGTATATAGCTCCAGGGCTCAGAGTTCATCTTCTGGCGGAACTACTCCCTCCACGTATCCAATGGCGCTACCTACCATAGCGGGCAGTTCATGATCGTGCACCAAACGATCTCCCACATCTTCGATGCCAATGGACGCACACTCAACAGATCGGTAATTGCCAGGACACCCTCCCGTGTATGCCTTACGCTGTCATCATTGTAGAAAAAGCCATCCTCTGTATTGAAGGACATCTTTCGCTCTGACGAGAAGGCCCCCTGAAATGCAATGATGTCCTCGGATACACTAGATCTTGGAATGGAAGGCAAACCTGGTCCGGTATCACTCTGAGTACTTTCGAACATCTCTTGTGTCTCCGATACTGGCTCTGATTGAGAAGGCATCGAAGGCTGTCGAATCCTCCTCTGCACCGAAAAAAATTCACATGATTCCAATTCTTCTTTCTCCATCTCCAGCCTAGGACCATCAAATGAACACCGGTATCTTGCATCCTCTCTGTAGGTGTTGCAGACGTCTCCCCTGAAGTATCTCCCACCGTCCGTTGCGTTGATGGAATCCTCTCTCTTGGAGGAGACTGGTTCACTCCATTTTCATCGGCGTCTGAACCACTGCGAGATGAGAAATCTTCAGTGGTACCTGAACGTGGCAATCTCTCATGTAAACCACCTCCATCCTCATTGTTGTCTTCATTCCTCACTCCACCAACCGCCTCTTCGATCTCAGGTACGATGTTGCAACCAATACTTGTTTCACCAGTCCTCACCAACAGTTGTCCTTGGAAATTGTCCGACAACTCATTCTACAAGAATGAAACTCTGTCTGTACAATCGTCAATGATGAAAATCTCAGATCCCTGGAAATCTCCTTCAAGGATCGTGGGAATGGCTGTAGATATGTTACACGCCACTAAACCCCAACCACGGGGCAAGTATGAGCCCACTAGTCTTGCGAGCTCTGATGGAGATCTCTCAAGTGAATCAATTTCAGAGGGTTGGCGTGCCTCACTTCAGTGACCCAAGAATACAAGTGGAAGTGGAACGTCTCCAAAAACATAGTTTGGGCCATGAGATGTATCCACAGGGTGCTCCATACAAATCACAACATCGCCAATCGGTTGTACTACTTGCTCCAGATGCCCATTCTCTATAAAATCGAGAGCATATGGATTAACCGAGTTTGGATCAAGTGACCAACATCCACGTCGTATAGTACATCCCTCAGGAAGCTTCACCTTCATGAAAAACTCTTCGTTGCCATACACGGCCGCTGGTAATAAGAAGATGACGTTCCATCGTTCAATATTTGTCATCTATAATGTCAGCTGTGCAAAAGCTGCGGATAATTGGGCGTCTCTCTAATGACCATCTCCATGCCTCCCATCGCCACGTCGACAATCAATCACCCATAAACATGGTTTCCCTAACTCTATGTAGTCGGTGCGGAATAATCCTCTTCTACACCGAACCGGAAGAAGATTTTATGTGTCGCTCTCGCCTGGCCTCTTGACTTCCATCTGCCATTCCCAATTAGTAGTAGCCAATCCTCCCACATCCACGGATAGTCCAATGTATCCACGCCCCCGTGCTGCAATGTCACGATAATGAAACCTGATGGAAGGGAGGATGAGGTAGCCTATGTCTTCCAGTTTAGACACCTTCCCCCGCATAGGAGCAGTCCAAGCTTTTTTCGTGGTAGCATTCAAAAGCTTTCCAAAGGTATGAAGTTGTGCGTTACTCCTTGAAAAATACTTCCCTAGACGGATACGAAAGAACTCCTCCATGGAATCAAGTGTACTTTCCTTGTTCTTCACCATCAACCAACGGATGGAATTGATCATAGCTTCTCGTCTCTAATATCGGTCACAAACACCGGCAATCGTACGAGGATGTCAATTCTTGTCTTTTACACCGTCGAAGTAGTATGCTTGACGAGGTCTTACTCCATCCTCCGTCACCGGCTTCGCTGTAGTAGACTTTGCCAACCGAAGATAATATGGAATCGGAACACTACCTAACGGCCTCAATCAATTCTGGGTCATCTCCTTTCTTGTTGGTCGTACGTCCACATTTGGATCCAGCTCTTTCTTCCTCGCCATGTCCTTCCACTTGTCCTCTTCCTCCTTGTTGTAAAAGAGAGTGCCGTCTTCGTAGTCCTTGCATACTTGAATGATAGCTTCGAAGCAATCATTGCTCGGATTCCATACATGATTGGTCAGATCCTCCATGTTTTTGGCCAACCTTTTCACCGTGACAACTCCACCCCTAGGGCAACTTATGCACTGCATTTGCCGCTCTCATCAAAGCAATAGCCCTGCGTGCATCGTCCGCACCAGGGTTGTCATAACGGGCGAGTTGAGGTGATCGGACGGGACAACCGGACGGGCGGTCCGGACGGCACGGACGGACGATTCGGACGGATTGCCCGAAGTGCGCCCAGTAATTTTTTACAAGTAAGAAATTTTTACTGTGATCGCCACGTCACTTACGGACGTGTGACGCCACCGTGGCACTTGGGCGGGGACGTCTCCATGAGGGGCGGGGACGTCACCATGAGGGGCGGAGACGCCTCCCATGGGGCGGGGACGTCCCCGCCCCTCATGTAGGCGTCCACGCCCCTGCATCATTGAGCGGATAGGCCTTAATGTTTGGAAGAAAAATCAGTTTATTACATTAAAAAGTTTCACGATAAAACAACAATTCCCTAATCTCATACTTCCAAACCAAGTAATATCTTGTAGTTATCTAAGAAACCTTTTTCTCTCCTAGCTTCTTCTATGAATTATCACAACTCTCTTCATTTCGCATACATATATGTAGTTACTTTTCTAGTCCTTTAATTATTCAAACGGCCCGATCTGCACACTCCTTCGGTGGACAGGCCACCCATAACCGCATCTCAAAGGACGATATCATCATCATCTGGTGCCTCATCGCAATCTGGACGGTTGTCATCATCAGCTCCTTCACCGCTCTCATCTGAGAATTCTCCATTGCTACCATCCGTAGTCCAAAAGCCCTCTATTTCAGAGTTGTCATTGCGAAGCTCTACGACTGTTTCACCATCGCAACGCGAGCGTCTGAATCTCTTTTGTCGATGTGCGTGAGGATCATCGCCATCGGAATTTATGGTTGGGCGGCTGGTAGGACGAATTTCTCGATTCGGAACAACAAACGCTGGAGTTGTTAAAGAGCGTCCTGGAACATACGTGTCCAAAAACGGTTGTACAACCACGTTCGGATCTCGTGCCTCTATTCCAAGGAGGGGACGTCTACGATGCCTTAAGGAGGATGCTTCGCCGTTGTTTCTTCCTTCACAGCCTCTAGCCGCTCCACGGCCTCTAGACCCTCCACGAGCATTAGTCCTTGCACTCGGTTGTATATATTGACCCATTGGATGAAGAGGCGTCCTTGTAGCGGCCAGAGGGGGTCTGCCATTTCTGGTAGTAGTAGCGGAAGTGTTTAGACCCATCCCCTCAACGCCTACAATTCGTTGAAAAGGTCCATACATGGCATTCGCCGTTCTAGGAGAAGAGGAATTCCGGGAAGGCGGCGTTGGTACATTCTGGTCGTTGATAACCGTAGGCAACACCACAACCGGAGATGGTTGTGGCTCAAGGTCCTCTGTGAATGCAAAAGCATCATCGGGGTCTACATATTCCGGGTCAAAACGCTTTCGCTGATTAACAACCCTTTCATTTCTTCGAGTCGTCCCTACAATTGTTGTGTTTACAACATTTGCGTTAGAGTCTCCTTGAACGACTCCAGTGCTATGAAATGATGCACCCATTCCAATAGGGCTCTCTTGGCCATACCGGTTTTCAACCGATGCTTGGTTGTTTCGAGTCGCAGTATTTACTGCGTTCTCTCCCGCTCCGTTGTTGTCGCCATCTCCATTTCCACCACCATAGTCTGATGGGGAATTGTCCTCGTCGCGAACATTCCCGACATTGCCCCCCCCCCCCCCCCCCGTTTCAGGCTCTTCAAGGTTAGTCACATTTGAGATGTCGCTCTCTGAGGAAGTAGACAAAGGTTGCACTTCATGAATGCCCCCATTTTGATGAAAATGAGGTGAAGGACTGCAACGAGGACTTTGATTCCAAGGTCCCCAACGACCTTGAGCCAATTCTTCTTCGACATCGTCATCATCTCCGTAATAGTTTCTCGTTTCCTCAAGATGATCGGCGCCTTCCGCCCAAAGATTAGGGTGTCCACGGTACTCCAGCCGAGTGCGGGGAGTTGCCATATTGTGCTCATCCTCTTCCTCGGCTATCAACACATCAAATTCACGATTAGGTTCACCCACCGGGACCGGCCCTAGGGCATCTGGGTCGGAATCCTCCGAGTGAATATTCGCATCGTACCATCGAACGGGATCGGCCCCCGGTCTTTGTTGAAGGCATCGGCTATTGGTATAAATATACACCAATGACGCAGCCTTTTCTGCCGCTAATCGATTTCGGCTCTTGTTGTGGACAAATGAGTACATATTCCAGTTCGTTCGCAAGAGCTAGCTGAACACGTAAGGGCTAGAATACCAACAGCTATTTTAGACAATGCCTTGTTTGCGATCCTGGCCCACCATTGGTGGAGTTGAAGCTTTGTCTGGCGGATGTCAGATGCCTCGATAGGGCCATATGGTCCTGTGCCCTCCTCGTACTGTGTTAACTCATATTGGACGTCCTCATATGAGACTTCCAATACGTCCATCATTTTGCGAACAACCCGATTCAATGCTTTTTGTGCGATTCCGTCAGCCCTAAGCGCCATATTATCCTTGAGGTACGGATTCAAAAGAGCCCCGGCGTAGTGAACATCGATAAAAACCATTTGTCACCGGGCATCAAAAGATTGCTCAAGAGTGGATGCTATGTCAGCTCGTAGAGTAAAGGGTGACTCTCTCAAAGAGTACACGTGTTCTCGCAAATTATGCATCACGAGCCACGCACGACCCATGGCTCGTTCGCGGCCATCAAACACACGCAATGCCTTCAAAACATCCCTAGTCATGTGCACGTAATTCTGACATCGTTGCCAAAAGGCCACATCTTCCATGGTAAGGACCACATTACGCGCTGCGGTTGCTGCTTGCTCTCCATTTTGTTTGTTCCGTTGGGTTGCAAAGTAGTTTACAACACGGGGGTGGTCTTTCAACTGCTCCAACACTCCTTTGAGTCTCACCAATCGATCCAACATAAAGAAATTACAAGCAAAGCGGGTTTCAGTGGGCACTACAATATGCAGGTTTGGACTCAACCCACGAAGTGTCCCCATTGTCGAATGATGGTTTCTAATATATTTGCACAATTTCTTTGCCCTCTCTATTAAATCTTTAAATTCTTGGACCTTCGCCCAATCTTCCAACATGAGATCCAATGCATGTGCCATGCATCCCTGCTTGTGAATGTGTGGGTATGTGAGAATAATATCATCCATCGCTCCAAGCATGTTGGGAGCATTGTCTGTACAAATCTGTGTCACATTCTTGGAACCCACCTTCTCAATGTAAACTTTCACTTGGTCCGCTATGTACTGCATGGACTTCTTCTCACCACTGGTGTCTATGCTTCCCAAGAATACGTCACCAGTGGGGCACGACATCATTAAATTCATGAGGGGCCTCCGATGGACATCATCCCAACCATCCGTGCATATCGACACCCCATAATTCTTGATGGCAAAACCAACTTTGGCTTCACTCTCTTTCTCAATTTGCAACCTCTTAGGTTCAATCAATCTAGTCCTCAATTGGTGATATGTAGGAGGAGTGTACTCAAACTTTGCCACAAATGTCGCCCTCACTGCAACGATGAACGCTTGATTTCGCGCCACATTAAAAGGCACATTCGCTTAATAGAAAAAAGTCGCCCACTTCTCATCAAGTTCCTTCCTCTTTGAATTGTTAAAAGCATCAAGCATCCGTTGTTGATGTAGTTGCCCAGATCTAGTGGAATTCGAGGCGGTAAGACCACCCGACACATGTTCGCGGTCGTTTCCTTCAGAGAGATTAGCCACTCCTTCCTGAGGCCCACTTGTTACCCCACCCGCCACATTATTTTGAGCGTCGGATTGGCTTGAAGTGTCAATAGTTGGTGCCCTCGATGGACCACTCGGGCCTGAATCTCCGCCATACATGTCCCCGCCCGTCATTCGTTGCGGAACAATGTTTCCACAATTGGCAAATCGACTTCGCACATAGGGAGGTAGGCTACGACAAATCGACCTCTCTGACTTGGCGCCGTATCCAAAGTGAGCGAACGCACGCTCACGTTTGTAGCTAAAAGTATAGTTACAGAAAACACAACTCACTTTGCCCCCGTTGTCACCAAAATTGTACTAAGGTTCCCATTCTTTTGTTTGCTTCCTTTGACTTCCCATTGCATTCACGGCTTATGCCAAATAATGTGCAAGTCCCGTCTAAGCCAAAATCCGGGGCTACTTACAGTATAGAATCAAGTGAAAATATGAGGTCTGATAGCGCTGGTGCACTGCTTGAACCAATTTTTACATCACCTCAGCCGCACACCAGTGCCGCCTGCCACCCAAGTAGACTCGCAAGGAGCTCAAACTGAATTGAGGTCCAAGGGATAGAGGCCAAGGTGACAAGCGTGAGGACAATCGGCCCTCTCCGAACCTTTTATACACGAGCCAAGAACGGGTGGGACCTGAAGTGCCAAGGGCGGGGACGTCTCCGTGCAGGGGCGGGGACGTCTCCGCCCTGCCCTGTTGTGGGGAGACGTTCCCGCCCCTGCCCGGGTAAGGGCAGGGACGTCTCCGCCCTTGCCCGGGTAAGGGCGGGGACGTCTCCGCCCGACCAGGGCAGGGCGGAGACGTCCCCGGCCTTACTTGGGCAGGGGCTGGGACGTCTCCCTCACCCAAGAGAAGGAGGCCTTTGGGGCATTTTGGGTGCTTAGGCACTCCTCCTCTCCATGAAGAGGGTGGAGGTTTTAATATAGAGTACCTTATTTTTGGTTCCGACAAGATTGCGACGCACTTAAAATTAGAAGCACGTTATGTCTACGAAGGAAGGCTTTCGGGAAAGTACTACTTTTGTCCTTTGACCGCATGCTCTCCAATAATGAACACCTTTATTAGCTCCCTAATAAACCAAGTAGTGGATAGCATGGGAGCTATGCAAGTCCCCATCCATAACGGGTAGTATTAGCCTCTAGTAGAATGTAATGTGCAAGTTCTCTAAATAAATTGTACCATTACAAACAAAAAGGATATTTAAAACCATATAATGTTTAGAGCAAAAGTATTGTTCACAAAATTGATTTGCTACGTCCTAAACCTTTAAATACTCCTAGTCAATAGTAACGTTGGTGAAGGGCTCGTTCGGTCCTCCTCAGCCTACCACGTGCTTGTGCCTTTTCGCTCGCGACTTGGACGTGGGTTCCGTCGGAGTCATCATCTGAACTTGACGTGTTAGTATCATAGCTAGGTGTGTCGTCCATCACAGTCATGAACTTGCCCAATCCACGTTCCGGATACTTGCGCCATCCCATTGGAATTATTCCATTTTCAGGGCGAGGAATTTTTACCTTCCCCGGCATCGACTTCAAAGTGGATCAATCCACTATCTTGCCCAACTTCACCTCCGCATGAACACCCCGGGCAATGAAGAGATTTACTTCGTTGCGTTGACGAATGGGACGTCATACAACACTTGGTAAACTTCGATGCATCGGTTTTTAAACGCCTCGTCGATGCAATGTTTCAAGTTTGCCTTGTGGAAGCGCCGGTGATAGTTGTGTCGCACCTCTGGGAAAGCCTTGTCGATGTGGCACCACTCGATGTAGTTCGCGCAATCATCAAAACTCCATGGCTCCACTACGTCCTGCCAACCTCGAAAAGCCAACTTCTCGGGATTTCGAAGAACGTGCAACCGCTTCCGATGGGCGTTCCCCGCTCTTGCACGGGTCTTGTCACGCTCCTCCTTGGCCAATTGTCTGGATGAAGACATGGTGTGCACGTGTGAATGCAAAATTCTGGCGTGGATGGATGAATGAGACCTCGCACAACGCCCACATCCAGCTCAATGAAGAGATGGTGGATAGGAGTATGCGAGGTAGGGACAAATGAGGTCCCCCTCCATTAAAATAGTAATCCGGTGGGGGCGGAGACGTCCCCACCCCTGCCCGGGTATGGGGCGGAGACGTCTCCGCCCCACCAGGGCAGGGCGGGGACGTTTGCTTGTAAATTGGGGGGGGGGTTCGTCCCCACAAAACTTTCCAAGGAGGCGTTTGAGGCCACTCTTGCTTGGCCGAGGCACTCCTCATCTCCATGAAGCGGGTGCACAATTAAATATGGGGTGATTTATTTTTGGTTCCGACAAGATCCTAATGCACTTAAAATAACATGCAGATTATGTCTCTCCCTAGTTCTAGGGACGAAGGCGAAATGGAAAGTACAACTTTTGTACTTTGACGGCATGCTCTCTAATAAGGAACACCTTTATTAGCTCCCTATTAGTTTTGGAGCAAACATAAGAGTGTAGAAAATTATTTCCTTCCAAATAAAACAAAAATTCCTTGTCTTTAGTGGAAATTAACGCTTCAACTCAAGTCAAAGATTTTCACATATTGCCAAAAATATAACGGGCAAGGTACCAAAAACAAAAACGTCTTACCACATAAAACTTAGAGATTTTAACTTTTTATACTTTTGATTTTTTCCACAACAATATGTGGTGTAGACCTTCATATTGACCATAAATATACATCAATCTAAAACATATCAAGTATCTAAAAACTAAAACGTTACTTGCCCATTTTTTAGCTTCCACTACTAGTATAGTTGACTTGAATAAGATACACCCTTTTTCTACCTCTAACAATTGGTGTATGAGGAACTAACATCATCCTAAACTACCATTAGTAATGGATTTAGGCCTTATCTAGTGCAAAAATTTGATACCAAGTAGTGAATAGCATGGGAGCTATGCAAGCCTTTCAATCCGTGTGGTTAAAATTTATGAAATTTTGTGGAGACATTAACAAAGAAGTATTTATTGTGATCCTACGGTTAGATGTAGAAATAAAAAGGTTTTGTCTCCATTCTTAGGCATTATACTATAGCCTCGCAGTTTTGAAGTGTTTTTGGTGCAAAAATGCCTTGGTCCTTTAGGGATTAAAAATGTTTGGAGGTTTAAAACTTGGTCCACACCATTTTTTTTAATACAAACGCACAAATCCTTACGAGGCTTAAGTACATCCATAATCACACGGATTAACACCACTATTATCAAGTAGAATGTAGACAGTACTATTCATATATTTTTTTAGTATCCATAATATAATACGAAAGTGGAAAAAATACATGAAACGCTAAAAGATGAAGCATTGTAAGAAAATTGTCTCTTGGCACCGCAAAAACAAAAAATACACCTAGTCAATATTCGTCAGGCTATTAGTAGTGCCACTCGCCCCTGCCTCGTTGTCGTGTGCCCCTACGTGCATAGGGAGGTCTTCATCTGAGCCCAATACAAGTCTACGAGACGCCGATCGTGTTCTCCTCGCTGGTCCATCTTCATCCAACACGGCCCTTTGGATTTGGGATTGCATGAGCTGGTCGAGCGCTTGCCGTGTCCCTGGACTGTGTACATCGAGCAAGAAGTCGATTCCGTCATTTCGGAAAATTTCTTTCCACTCTGATTTCGATAATTGTCTTAGTTCTTGCGGGTCTGGTTGGTCAACGTCGTGAGAAATGCGATCCCCGTTATCGTCTGTGATGCAAACTCCGTCAACGGCCCACAACCATTGCCGTGGATGAGGTCCGAAACAAAATTGCTCCCCGTTCTCGTCTCAATGGCCATTAAAGCATTGGTAGAAGAAATTTCGTTTTTCTTGACCGTATTTGTCCTTTAACGGGATCAAATTCTTGCACACCCGGACAATCTGCTCCGGGTCCCTTTCCCAACCCCACTCGTTTGAGAGGTGCATCTTATCCAACCAGTGCATCTTCAGTTTCCAGCTCCACACCAAATCTTTTTCCCACATATGTGATTGATCATGAGCGTTCGTCACATTGAACTCCCAATGCGGGGGCATGTATGGAACTAATCCAAAAAGTTCGTACAATCGCTCGTGAAAAGGGGCCTTGCACAATGAGCACCGCCGGCATACAACCATCAAGCTAATCAAACAAAATGGATGGTACAAGTGCTCACAAGTGCCTAGATGCATCCCACCTTCTGGACCAAATGGATTTAGACAAATTGAGCAAGTCGTACCGTCGGATACAAAGCTCGAAGGTTGTGGCCACAATAACATGGGTTTGCCCTGATGATCGAGGGTAGATGAAACCTCCTTTTTGAAATCCCATTTGTAACGGGACCAATCGATGGTTGTTTGCCCACCAGCGGTTTTCACCATCGCCATTTCATCCATCTTGAAAAGATCATCTACGAGGGCCCACGATGTCAAACCAAACACCCTCTCCTGGTTGTTTTCGGTATAGTTGTTGTTGATTTTTTGGAATTCCGCCACCAATTGTCGGGACCGATCGACCGTGAAGACGCATGCCAACTTCCATTGATAGTAATGTTCTACCAACACATCCAAGCGACTTTGTAGTCTTGAATTCTCTTCAAGCGCTTTAGCGAGCTCTTTGCCGCCGTCACCCCCCACACCCTCTTCTTTGTTGACCATAGCTTTGTCTGCATTGGTGAGGGCCTTATCAAACGACAATGAATCGTCTTGGGTTGACACGTGTACAAGCACTTCTTCTTCCCGTCGTGGATTCCGATCTTCTGTGGTCATTGTACTAGTTTGAAGGGCAAGTCGGAGCTCCTCCATATCACGTCGTTGCTGGTCAATAACAATGTTTTTATCATTAACATCAACTCTCAACTTGCGAACCTCATCGCGCAATGACAATAGTTCTGTTGTCTTCCCTTCCAATTGGTTCAGCAAGGTTTGGATAGTGTTGGCAAAAATAGCACCAGTAGAGGCTTCTAACGTTCGATCAACAACCGCGGGGGATTGTACCTGAGCCCCAACTTCATTAACGGTATTGTTAACGACTACGTTAACCGTTTGTTCCGCCCTCCTTCGTTTGGTGCGCGCTTGTGTCCTTTGGCTCCTTGTGATTGGAACGTGGGATCCGTCAGAGTCTGTATCCGTATTTGAGGGATCGGTCTCGTACGTGTCGACCGGTTCAGTCTTCGTCATCGATTTGCCCAATCCGCCTTCTGGATACCTCCGTGTCCCCATTGGAATCAATCCATTCACCGGAGAAGGAACTCTTATGCTATCTCCCATGGCTTTCAAGGTGGACCAATCCACCTTCTTGCCCAACTTTACCTCCGCATGGACACCTCGCGCAAGGAAGAGATTTACTTTGTTGCGTTTGATATAAGGGATGTCGTACAAGACCTGGTTTACTTCAATGCACCGATTTTTGAACGCCTCGTCGGTGCACTTCCATAAATTTGCCTTGTGAAAGCGTCGGTGATAATTGTGTCGCTCCTCCGGGAAAGCCTTGTCGATATGGCACCACTCAATGAAGTTTGCGCAATCCTCGAAACTCCATGGCTCCGGAACTTCTTCCCAACCTTTAAAAGCCAAGTTAACAGGATTCCGAAGCACATGCAACCTCTTCTGCTGCTTGTTTCCCGATCATAGTCGACTCTTGTCTCGTTCTTCTTTATTCATTTTTACCGGCGTGGCCATGGGTGGAGAAAATCTGAATAATATATGTGATGTGAATGGATGAAGTCCTCACACGACGCCCACAACCAACTCAATTAAGAGGTGGATGAAGAGGGAGTATGTGAGGCGGGGACAATTAGAGGTGTCCACGATATTATATAGCCGATAGACGAAGCACTGGTCTAGGGTCCCCGGGCAGGGGCGGAGACGTCCCCGCCGTGCCCAGGTAGGACGGGGACGTCTTCGCAAAAGAAACCCTACACCATATAAATAGGGGACTTTTTGTCCTTATTCTCTGCCAAGTCCACTCCCTAGGCCTCACGTGTCAGTTCGCTTTGCGGCCTGAAAGTGAGTTTGGTGGGTGATCGGGCTTGGCCCATTTATTGTACCCAGACTCTTTGCGGTTTTTTTAAAACTATCAACTTGGAATTTCGACCACGGTAGGGAGTTGACAATCACATATGGCGGGAGAAGGAAGTAGGTCGATGGAGAAGCGCCAAGTATTTATGGACTTGGATGATGTTGATGAGACGGTTCTTCCGTCCACCAACACGGAGTTGACTTCGGGATCATTGAATCCGTCGTCATCGAGCGGGAAGAGGCGGAAGAAGTCACCAAATCCAGATATGCCCCCGCACGAATACATGGTTGAATGTAGAGGGATTGCCGTCGAGTTTTACAAGCGTCGGACAACAGGGGCGTTGACGAGGAGCTATCTGACCCACAACGAAGAGGGATACCACAAGTTGACGGTTGACATGCGACACGAATTAATGTCAAACCTTGATAAATCTGAGAAATTTAATAATTTCTCAGATTATTGGTTGCATTCGGAGTGGTTGGTCACACAAGTGACTGCACTGACCACCAATATCGTTGCGAACTGGTGTTACGTCACAGGGAAGAAGGAGGATGAGAGCACCTAGAATCTCGAGGAGCGCGCACTAGTGGCGAAGATGAGGATGATCCAGGGCTTCGTTCAACAGTACTCTTCTTCCCGTAAGAAGAAACTAGCTCCTTGGAAAGCGACTATTGAGGAGCAAATTTTGGCTCACTGCGTTGGTGGAACTTTCAAGTGGCTTGAAAGTTGCGCTAATGTGATTCCAATGCCAGGGCAGAGCGCGGTGGGTGGCTATGGGGCTGTACGGAAGGTGATGATAACCAAATTGGAAAACATTCCAAGTTGGATTTACTTCGCCGGAAAGACTCTGACCAACACCAATGAGAGGGAGAAGCGCCGAAACATTATCAACGAGGCTGGAAGGTGTCCGGTAGTGCATCCAGGGATCATTAGACTTGCGTACATCCACCCGAAAACTATGGAAGGGTACACGCTCTGGTGGAATGGGGGATCTCTGGCTTCTTTTTGGTCCAAGTTTGACTCGAAAGTGGACGAAGCATTGCCATTTGAACGGATTGAGATGCATCCGAATACCGGGTTGTCAATCCAAGAGCTTCGGTGGGTAAAAACTTACCGCCAAAATCGAGTGAACCTCGCGCTATCATTGCTTGTCATTGTGGGAAAATGCCACGATGCAAATTATATACACAATGACATCTCTCCATCGAATGTTTTGCTCCACTTTGATGAGTGGAAACCCGATACGGTGTACATCGGAATTTGCGATTGGAGGCTTTCTAGTCGGGTTGTGGAGAATGAGCCATCAAGGTATGGTTATCAATTCAAGGAGGAGCTTCAACAAGAGAGAGAGCGGCGACGGTTTGTGGCACCAGAACTGTTCTATAATTTTGGGCCGCAGGGCTCTACCAACTCGCTTGAAGTCATGCAATGGTCACACCTCTACTCCAGACAGCAGATGCATTTGCGGTGGGTTGGATTTGTGAAAAAATTTGGAAAGAAGATTGGGACACTTCGTATTTCACCAGCAAAAACACGGAGCAATATGTAAACCTGAAGCTAAAACTTACAGCGTTGCAAAAACAACTGCTCGAAGAACGGTCTTCTGTACCAGATGTTTTAGACACATTAATGAAACCCCCCCACAACTGGACTATGCTTGTATGTTGTTACCGACAATAGTTTTTTGTTAATTAGCTGCATTAGTTTCGCATGTGGTGGTTAAATAGGCAATACGGCATCTTCGTAGAAGAATATGTATAATTGGCAATTGCCATATGTTATATTTTAATCAAAATTGGATACGTCCAAATCTTAAATTCTAAATCCAAGATTTGCATTTGTTCAAGTACAAATAACAATTGATACACTATTGATACACTAAATGTGCACAAGTGAAAGAAATAAATTTATTATTTCTACAAAAACTGATACATAGTATAGTAAATGGCATTTAGTGTCCGGTTATGTCACTACACTAAGTGCCTCATTTGCAATTGGTGTATGGGTTCACATTTAGTGTATACTACAGTAAACATAAATTTTAGTTTACCAATATAGTGTCAATAGTTAAACCCTATTAACTAACTCATGAAGGGGCGGAGACGTCCTCGCCCCTGCACTAGTAGAGGCGGAGACGTCCCCGCCCCTTTGTGGGCAGGGGCGGGGACGTCCCCGCCCCACCTCCCTCTTGCCATTAGTCCCCGATCCTTCTCAAACATGATCCTCTCCAATGTGGCAGCTATGTGGTGCCAACATGGCTGCCACGTCGCCTGTTTTTACCTAGTGGATAAGTCAACCCTCAGTTGACTTACCCGGACGGGCGAGAGCTCTACCGGACGGGCGAATCGGACGGACGGGCGTACCGGACGTCCCTCTAGTATGACAACCCTGGTCCGCACGTAGTGTGCTATCAGGCCTCCCCTATAGATCCCAAACCTGACGGAGCTTCCTCAAATCCTCCTCCATGGTAGAATATGAATGTCTCTAGAACTCCGCTACGTTGATCCACGTAGACTTCCCAATGTAAAAGCGACGATCATCATACACCACAAAAGAGGCCTCCCGCCGCTCGAACGTGTCTAGGTACTCATTTAAAGGCATAGTACCATCTCTCCACTGCTGCTGTCCAAACTTACAAGCTGCTACTATGTGTTGCCCATCCATCGGTTCCCAAATGATATGATCTTGAAGCCAAGAATACTGGGATCCCATGGCACCTTGTGTAGAAGCACTTCCGTGTGCAATGAACATGCGCTCAAACTCTCGTGCGGTTCCTATTAACGGAAATGGCAGTTCCTCTTTCTCAACGACACCATCATCGGTGGTAGTATGCACGATGTATTTGGTCGGTCGAAGTACCAATCTACTCACCCGAGTCGCGGATTCTGGGTCTCTTAAGTGGTTAAATACTTCTATGACTTTCTCCTGTGATAAAACCTGGTGGTTCGTTTCCGGATTCTCTACAGAGACAATACGGTCTATGTGTGACTTAAACACCAAATTCCCCAGACCGATCTTTTTGCAATCTCCTTCGTTGTAGGCACTGGTGCTTTTAAATACACTGAAGTAGGAACATCCTGTGGTATCTCCGCATTGTCTTCAAAATCCTCTGGTACACTGTCTGATAAGTTGTGAAATGCTTCTTCTTGCGGCACCATAGTTGACAAATCAACTAAATCTCCTGGTGTAGATGTTGGGGCCCTACGATGAGCATCAGACGTCCTCAGCCCCGACCTACGAACCCTGCCACCGAATCTTATACTTCTCCCAATCAACCTCCTCCCGCTTGGATCCAAACTTGATGGGCCTTCTCTTGAACCAGAAGCTACATCACTCTCAACACGCCGTGCCCTCTTCGTAGGACGTCTACTCGTTAATGGAGGATTCGGTAATGTCTGTACCTCAGAAGTTGTGGTGGGATGTTCGCCTCCACTTTCCCTTCTCGCCTCTAATGGTCGACAATCCAATAGCAACGGCTCAGCAAGAATTCGATAAACTTCTATTTCTTCTGGTTCCGTTGGTGGGGCTTCAGTTGTCGCACGTGATGGGTCCATCTCCCGAAATGCTTCATATCTAATATGTTCCTCGATAATCTTCTTAGCCTTCAGCACCATCTCCGGTGATAACGCTAAACAGGCTAAGACATTGTTGTGTCTAGTAGTACGTACCGGAAGAGAGATGTTTAACCAAAACGTCTGCAATGATTTGAGGAATTTCACCTGACCTGGATTTGAAGAAGATTCACAGGGACAGATGCAAGAAGCAACTTCTTCGAAAGAGAAGTCTTCACCTCCGATTTCCCTGGACCCACTGCGCAAGTAACGTATACCATATCATCACGTCGAAGAGTGATTGTCTGGATTTTGCCAAAACTCTTCCACAATGCCAATGTACGCTTCTCCAGCTCAAAGGCATAATCTGTCACCCATAAGAAGGCGCTCAACTCATCCACTTCTGCGATCCACCAGCCGTGGCTCTCCCAGATTCTATCAATATTTGGTGGTGCCATAACACAACACTCAAAAAACCTGTATTTCATTACAAAACGATAGCCACTATTAGTATGGACTAAGAATTTTTGAACCACCACTCATTGCACAATATTTTTGAACATGCAACACCTCTTGTCTACCTCTAAAAACTTTTGCACTACACAAGATCTAAATCCAATACCATCGTGTTAAGCATATTGTTAGTTCTTATAGGAAAAATAACATATTAATCCAAGTCAATTATTTTCACACATTGTCACACATTTTCGAGGAGAGTACCAAAAAACTTCTACCTTTCCACATAAAACTTTGAGAGCTTCGTATGATCCACTTTTAATTTTTCCTGCGACATTATTTGATGTAAACCTTTGTATTGACCATTTGGATTCTCATTCCAAACAATATCAAATTCACCAAAAAACATAACGTGAATTGAGAATTTTTGAACCCCCACTCATTGCACAATTTTTTTGAATATGCTACACCCCTTTTCTAACTCTAAAAATTAGTACATAAAAAATTAACATCATGCTTAACATTATGGTAATTAATTGAGACCTTTTATAGTGCAAAAATGTGACACCAATTGAAGTCAAAGTCTGCTGATCCAGAAAACGCAGGGAAGAAAATTAACCTTTTCACTACTTCAAACATTATAATCTTTCGATCCGTGCGGTGAAACTTTATGAAATTTTGTGAGCATATTACTTAATAAGTCATTATTCAGATCCTACGGTTTAACATATAAAAAATAGTTTTTTTTTTCCCTTGCTAATTGCACTAAAATAAGCATTTTTTAACAATATTTGGTTGAATATTCTCTACATCTTTTATGGACCAAGGTACTTGAGGTATCAATATCTAGGGTATCACCACCAAGGTATTTCTTCTTAGGTATCACATCTGGTTATCAACCAGGGTATATAGCCAGGGTATCAATTTAGGGTTTGGATTAGGGTTTCAACAAAGGGTATCAATCCTTTGCAAACTTGGGTAGTCCTAGGAGGGGTGTGCGCGCGTACACCCCTGGAAGTGGCTGTGAGGGAGGCTGTGAGTGTGAGAGAGGGTTTGGAGGAGTGAGAGGCTTGTGGGTTTGTGAGAGAAGGTCTTGTGAGGGGAGAAGAGTTGTGACGGAGAGGAATGGAGGGGAGGTGTGAGGGAGAGAATGTGTGGGTGGCTAGGGTTTGGGAGAGAGGAGGATAATGGTTTGGGTGTGAGAGAAGGTGTGAGGAATGGTGAGAAAGAGAGCAGCCGCGGAGATAGCAGCTGCAACAAGAGAGAGGAGATGTGAAGTAGCCCGCGCCCCGCCTTACTGTAACCTGCGCAGCGCCGCACCGCAGCTAGGGTGTCCGGGAGGGCTGCCGCGCGTGCGACGCAACGTGGGCTGCTGCGCCGCTAGGCCACAGCGAGGGTTGCGCGACTTTTTTGATGTTATGGCGCCTTAACTTAAAGATCAGGTGCCCACGAAGATTTTCTTACCGTCGTCAAGAGGTGGCACGCGACGCATCATGAAGGCCAGGACTTTTTTCGATGGATGGAGGACCATCAGCAGTTGGGGGGTGTGCGCGCGCACACCTCCAATCTACAGTTGCTCCATGAGGTGTTGTGCGAACTCCATGGGAACGGCGGCTAGGGTTTGGTTGCGGCGTCTAGGGTTTAGTTGTGGCGGCTAGGTTTTGGTTGCGGCGGTTAGGGTTTTAGGTAGTGTGCTGATGTGCTATACTCATGACTGAGTGCTATTCGACGAGATATCTCTTGACTTTAGTTTTGTGTGGTTTTGGTGTCAGTGTTTCAGTAGTACAAAACCTGCACTCTCTAGTTGTTGACTGTTGTGTGAACATTAAACCTTCGTTGTAATTGAAATTTTAAACATACTCAAGTTCATGTTCTCATTTGTGTGCTCCACTATTGGTACTACTCTCTATTGGAACTGTAACTGACTTTAATCATCCTGAACCTAACTCTGGAGTTCCCTCATATTCAGAATTGAAACAAAGCTTACCAAATTCCCAAATATCTTTTCGATGTGCAAATGTCGTCCAATCTACACAGTACATACAAAGTTGACAAAAATTAGTGAATGAAGAAAAATGCACAAGGCCTTGAGGTTTCGATTGCAAGAGAGCTCACCTTACAAACTGGTAAGGGAAGAGACCTCTAGACTTGCATAGATACCTTATATCCATGTTGGAACCTTGTGCCCCAAGTTTATTAGTCAAAGTTTGACTTTAGAACTTTGGACCTTTTGCTTTGTTTCTCCTTTTGTTTAAACTTTTTACATATTATATTAAAATTTTGGGCTATATGTAATACGAAGATAATTAGGAGATTTTATCACATAGTTTACCATATAAATTTTATGCATGTGTTGCAGGTAAAGTGGGAAGAGTTGAAAAACATGTTCAACAACAACGATGGAATGGTGACTTCATGTTGAACGCCATCAAGCACCAGTGCGTGTACCACTAACACCTGCAACGTATTTTGAGGTAAACATTTATTTTTATACAACTTAAATATTATGTGTTGATTGAGCTTCTGTACTATGTTGTTTGTAGAATAACCTTTATGTGGATGTACAAATCCTTTCTTTTATTAGCGATTGTAACAAGTTCCAATGGTGTCAATAATAGCAAGTAGACAACATGGTTCATTTTCTTTCCTAGGTTCATTGGATTCCCTTCGTTTAAGTTCACTTGGATTCAAAAGATTGCATCACACATGATCTAGATTTATCATCATCTTGTCAGAAATGATATTAGTTCTATTTTATACCAATGTTTAGGGATGCAAAACGGGTGTAGCATATTTAACCCCTAAAGGCTCAAGTGTCAAAATGGGCTTCATGAAAGTTCGGTCAGGTTCCTATGGTGTCAATTTCTAACATTCATCTTTGAAAATTACACTATAGAAAGGCATTACCAAGACTTTAGTGGGAATACAATTACTACCAAAATTGGACATATGTTCAAAAAAATTTAGAGTTTTGAATTTCAAATGGGGAGAGCAGGCAAGTCGGGCACGTCCAAAATCTATTGCTAGGACACTCTATTGAATGTGAGATTTTCAGTACTCGCAAGTCATATTATTTTCCTTGATGATGTCAAAATAAGTTCTTGTCTTTAGTGAAAAATAACATATCAATCTAAGTCAAACATTTTCACACATTGTCACTCGTTGTTGGGTAAGGTACCAAAAAAACTTCTTGTTTTCCAAATAAAACCTAGATATCTTTTTATTTTTCACTTTTTATTCTTTCCACAACAATATGTGCTGTAAACCTTCTTATTGACCATTTGGACTACCAATCTAAAACATATTAAGTTCACAAAAAATTACAGTTAGAATTAACAAATTCCGAACTTCCACTCCTTGTACAGTTGTTTTGAATATGCTACACCCATTCTCTACCTCTAAAAATCGGTGTACAAGGAACTAACATCATGCTTAACAAGATGGTTGTGGATTTTGACCTTCTGTAGTGTCAAAATTAGATACCAAGTGAAGTCAAAGTCTGCTGATCCACAGCACACAGGGAAGAATATAAACCATATGCTTGACTTCAAACACTATTATCTTTCAATCCGTACCGTCAAAGTTTATGATTTTTTTGTATATATATTACTTAATAAGTCTTAATTGAGATCCTATGGTCAAAATTAGAAATAATAGTTTCCATTTCATGTTTTGTTCATTGCACTCGAATTCAACAATTTTGAAGTGTTTTTGGTGTAACACAGTCATTGTACCTTCAGGGTTAAAGACTCCGTGCAAGGAGTTCATGCTCTACAAATTCTTAATTTTTTTCATTTTAAAGTTGTTTTATCAAAAGGTCCAAAATCATCATCATATTTTGAACAGTAAACATCTGTTTGGAAACATATCTTTTATCAGATGAATGCTGCTTTAAAGGTTAACAATTAGTACATGTATTTTGACTAGTGTGCAGCCAAAATGTTTCTATTTTTTCAATAGTAATAATGGAGAGCCGCACGATTCAGACTCGTTCGATACGGCCATACATCCAAAGGGATAATATGCATTCCAATAGCTCTATGAGGGCCCGATTAATACGAGCAGTACGTGCAAGGCAAATTCAACAGAGATCTATTGGGATCATGACATCTGAATTGGAAAGGGCAGCAGAACTGCTTTCTGAAGCAAAGGATGTGGTGGGCTTAGCACGCAGGGAGCATGCATTCAAAAGTGGCATGGAATTGAATGGGTCGAAGTTGTTCCCATTCGAGGTGGCGGTGCGTATCACTAGGGTAGATGATGCATTGCATTGGACCGGAGAGATTGTAGGAGAACGCCTTGGCATGTGTGTGGGCTTGATCATTTGTTGGCATCGGTCTTTGCTACGTGTAGTGGCTATAGAACCTGATATCACATGTGTCCATGGTGACAATGGATCACAGATAGCGCCTACACAAGTGATGGCCCCAGAATTTGATTTTTCTATGTTCATCAACACACCAGGATCCACCGAGAGGTCTCGACGCAGTAGTCATGCTTCAAACGCCATAGATGAAAATTTGCCGTTTTCCCAATCTACTCCCTCAAACATCCAAGATTTGTCCCATGTAGATGAATTTGCTTATGTTAGACCAGCACGTCGTCCCTATTCTATGCAGAATAGGAGAAGGAGAGATTCAAGAGAGCCATCATTGACGGAAGCTGCACGAGCTAAGGTATCGCTTAGAAGCGTGCAAATTGCAATGGAACAAGGAGGATGCAAACGCAATTGTTTGACGGACGTTCCAACAAGGTATCTATTGGATATGCGATATAATGCATGGGCTAATGAGTTTTCAGTACAAAGTACGTGGATGAGACAGATGCTGGTTTCTTTTTACACAAGGACGGAAGGAACTCGTCGAGACAAGTTTGTAACAAAGTTAGATGGGAAAGAAGTTTGCAATGCTTGCTACGCTCTTGGGGTTGGATATTCACAGAGGCGCTTTGAGCAATTGAAGAAGGACTGTCTAATATATGGAAGAGTGACATCGATTCACAGCAATACCCTTTCAGATCCGATCAGAGAGAGTACTAGGATGTCTGCGGTAGAGGCTTGCTGTAAATTGTTTGTCGATGGAGGTGGTTGTCCTCAACCTCATCGTGTATTCGCCGTAAGAGTGACAACAAAGTGGTGCCTGTCATTCTCCTTCTAATGAATACAGCGAAATTTCATGTATTCAATTATGTGAACGAGGAGGTCAAGAGAATTTGTAATGGCGAAACCATTCTATGAGTTCGTTCCAGAGGATGTGGCGCATGAAGTATCCCCACGTTCAGGTACCTCCATTCTCGAAATTCTCAAAGTGTTGTCATTGTTGGAAGTATAAATGTGCCATGGAAGGAACCACCAATGCGGATGCAAGAATAAAGATAAAGGAATTGTTTATGTTGCATCTACGCAACCAGATGGAAGAACGTAGGCATTATTGGATATTCAAGAGGTCGTGTTATATTAGCCCTGAGTTGTATATGTGCATCATAGTGGATGGCATGGACCAAAACACGACCATGGTACCGAGGATGCGGCAGACTGTGAAGAACATTGAATACCGGTTTGTGAAGACCCATCTGTGTGGTGTTCTAGTACATGGTATTGGTTTATATTGCGACGTGTGGTTTGGAACTCACCACAAACACGATAGCAACCAAGTCGTGAGTACATTGTTGTACGTGATTGGAGATGTGCTGCGGAGGAAGGGCTTTTTGCCACCGACATTGCGAATCCAGGCGGACAACTGCACACGCGAGAACAAAAACATTTATATGTTTGCTCTATGTGCTACATTGGTGGGATTGGGGTTTTTTCAGAAGGTGGAACTATCTTTTCTTATAGTGGGCCATACACACGAAGATATTGATCAACGCTTCAGTTGTATATCAAATACGTTGAAGAGGTCGGACGTGGACTCGTTGAAGGAAATGGTGAGTCTTATAGAACGAGGAACTTCTCCTATAGAGGCAATTGTTAGCGCCCGGCTACTAGAGAATGTATGGGATTGGAAATTGTTCATAACTCCTCACTTATTGACAGGTCAGGATTCATTGGTGGGCATAACATTTCCGCACCACATGCGATTCTATATGGACAATCGAGCAGGGACTCGTGAAGTTCGAGTACAACACAAGCATTATTGCAAGGATCCGTGGGGACCGGAGGCAGGGACGAAAACTTTGAGGTCGTTGCCAAATAGGGATGAACGACCATCGTTTGCGGAAATATTTGCAGCGGACGAACGGGAGTTGAAGGCGTTGGATGACTTCATCGCATACAAGCAAAGGTGCATTCAAAGGTTGCAGCATGAGGACAAGAATCGTGAGGCAAAAGTAGAGGCTGAAAGATTGAAACTCTATTTAGCTCAATTTCCACACAAAGATCGTAGCAATGAGCATCGTTCCTCACCGTTTTGGCCTTCAGAGATCTCCAACACCAGACCTACAGGGAGCGCATCTTTGGATGTCATGGATGGCGCAAGTGAAGAAAACCGCGAGGTAAATGTCGTAGAGCAGGTAGTGGCCATGCTTCCAAATGTCGAGGCTCGAGGATACTTTGGTCCTCGTAGAGGACGACCCTCTAATCAAGCACTGCGTAGGACACAACAAACAGAGCGCAACTTTGTTGAGGAACAAGCCGAAGAAGGAGCAATGTATGAAGGTAATCACGACCCATTTCTACCATTTAATCCACAATCTAATATCCGTTGTGGACAGTTTGTAGCCTTGAGTGTTGATCGAGCAGATATAGAAGGCGGTCTACCATTCTATATGGGAAAAGTGATTGAGGAAGGAAAAAACCGATGGAGACTTAAGATTAAGGTTTGTTGGTATTGGCCCATAATCCAAAGGCGGGTTGTTGATGGACATGGGTCTTCTGCACAACGGTATGTAAATTGCATGGATTCATTCTGGGAGCCATCTAGGGAGAGCCATAGTTGGGTAGAGAAAGATGCATGCATTTTTTTATGGGTAGACACACTAGAAAGAACCATGTCCGGAGCCTGCGCGTGGAGAAAGCGCAATGTATTTGGAGTGCAAGTTGAAAGCAGGATTCGCATTCTTCAATCGGCAAAGGCTCACATCCTACAATATATTGCAATGCAAACCAAAGCTATCGATGACGACCGTTTGCAAGCAGCCCTAAATTCTATGGAGTAGATAGTGTGCCTTTTTTAGAGTATACCAATTGTGTATGGGAATTGATATATAGTGTATGTATAAGAGTAGTATATTCTAAGGGTGATGTAAGACGTTATGTCATTAATCCTTTAGAGTAAAGTTGTGTTTACTATTGGTGCTAAGTCCAATTGTTGAAGCATCTATATTTAGTTTTCACCATTGTATGCATTATGTACTATGTAGAATATATTTTAATCAACTGCCAACCCTTGCAAAAAGTATGTTTTTTTGTAATTACGGTTGTTTATATACTACAATTCTTCAAATTTATCTTTGGAATATTGTGAAACTATATTAAATACACATTTATCTAGTATTAACGAGAGGCGACCACAAATTAGTTGAAAATGCCAAAAAATCGCTTCCAATACGAACAACCATGATTGTACGTAATATTGTTGCAGAAGCTCAATTTTTTTTCCTTTGAAAAACGTTTTTTTTCTTTGAATTTTTTTTTTTTTTCAATTTTGCCACATTTGTTTGCAATGGCCGCCGTTGTACCCAAGTGCACTTTTAAATGGCCAAGTGCATAATTGCTTAATTGCGTGTTTACCACCGTGTGTAGCCACGTCTTGTTTGGTAGACATTAGGAGCTCTTTGAGGCATATAGCATATCAACTTCTTAACAATATCAGGCTCTATAATGTACCAAATTTATTGGATCTTCTACCATAAGCCACTTTTACTAGTGGGTTTTCTCTTAGACCTTCTTACATGACAATCTACTTCATTCCAAAGAAGTTCTATTGGATTGAGGTCGGGTGATTGTAGAGAATGTGCAATGAACCAAAGTTGTTAAGCACGCAACCGATCTATAACATAGTGTGCAGTATGCTTTAGGTCATTGTCATATTGAAAATTAACCTCATCCTCTTCTGAAACTTGCATCTGTATAGTGCCCATAAGTTCCATCTCTAAAATGTTGCAATATACATATTAATCCATCTTCCCTTTGATCATATGAAGCTTGCCAACTCCTTCTCAACTCAAACAAACCCAAAACAATTTTGTTACCTCCTCCATATGCGATTATAGATTGCACATGCTGATCTAAAAGGCATTGTCTAATCTTTCTCCAACAATACAAACGCCCATCTGAGCCTAAAAGATTGAATTTGGAGTCATCAGAAAAAATGACATGAGCCCGAAACTACCAATGTGCATGCTTGCACTTCATTGCCCAGTGCAAATGACGTGGCTTTTTGGTCTTCACACATGCCCTCTATCCTTGCCTCCAAAGACTACTTTTGATTGTATCATCACTCAATCGCATGCCCTTTGATCATAACATTCTTCCTACAGTTGACGTTGTGCTTGTATTTCGATCATTCAATCTCCTCACAATGTCACGATCATCACGTTCATCAAGAATTCTAGGTCTACCTGGTGAAGTTTTGTCTATTAGTCTCTCTCTCACACGAAACCATTGCACTATGACAGAAGAAGTGCTTCGAGGAATGCCCAAAAATTGCAAAAATTTGGCCATATGAGTTGCCTTGCTCATTCATCTCAAGAACTGCCCTACGTTGATTCTCATACCTTCTAGGAGCTATAGCATATCACCTAGAGCCTCTCCAAATCTTACCAAAAAAACCACAACAAAAAGCCTCACAAGTGCACTTGTAATGAGAAGATAGTGGTGAGTACAACTTATGTGCATATTAAGTTGTACACATCCCTTCTTGATTTGTACACACTCCACAATGCTCTTATCAAGGAATATCTAGTATAAAGATTTCAATTTAAAAGTTTTATTTTTTATTTTTTGGTATTTGCCCAAAATATAAAGAGTCCCACAAAGGGGATTTGGTCCTTTAGGGGTTAAAACCCTGAAACATCATAAGGTGTCATTGTTGGCCATAGTATTCAACATGTATGGGGTCATGTTTGAACATGGTAAGGTTTAGATGTTGAAATGACCTTCGGATGCAAGGTGTTAGTTGAAGAATCTTCATTCCAAAGTTGTTAGCTTTGCTAAACTTCAATATATATTTTGAATTCTACTGCACTCAAATCCCCACACTCCTCAAAGTTTGAGCTCACGCTAACATTAATGGAAACGTACAAGCCAAGAAATTAGCAGAAGAAGGTCAAGATAAAGCCTACCGAGACGCCAAACACCCCTACGAACATGCACATGCCAACCCATACTACTTTCATAGATGTGAATGGCCGTCTATGGACAAAGCTGTTGATAAAGGCCCCATAAGATTCTTGGATAGATACCTCAAAAAATGCAACCTAAAAATATTTTGGAAATACTTATGGAAAATTTTCCTAATATTGATAAATGGACACGTATTACTAACATTGACAACAAAGTCTCCACCAACTTTTGGAAAAACTCCATAATCACGGACTCACAAAATACATGCATAGTCAAATTCCGCACCGAACAATTTATGGGAAATGCCTGTAAACAACTCTTTTTTGGCATAGAAAGATTTCCCTTCATAACATGTTCAATATGCAACACTATGGACCCATACACATGGCTATAGGTTTTACTCAAATGTCGTATCCCTCATATACACGCCCTAATTTTTAAACACCACAACAAAGCAGTGTGGGCAATCTGCAAATTAATTGTTTCAGCAAGCAAATCCAGTTGCTTTGTCCTCATCAATGCGGAAACCTTTAACGACAACCTCCAAGAAAACAGGGTTCCTCCATGATTATTACCATACAGATGCGGTATTCAAAGATGTCATTGTAATGCAAGATTTAAACCCAACATATTATGTTTTAGAGGGCTACCATACCAAGACTCGTCACCAACCTACATAGACCCAAATCTCACTATTTAGCTCATTGAATCCAAATAGTATAATGATAGATTTTCACCGAAAGCTATTGCAAACAAAACAAATAAATATCAACCACTCTAAAATGATATCCAAGCACTTGGATGGAATGTAGACCCCCTCATTGTCATCACCGGAGGTGATAGAACTACCACCTTTATCCCCTCAATGACAATCCTTGAAGAAACATTAAAAATACCCATGTCTTCAATCAAGACCACCTTTACAAATATCAACACTATTGCAATCCAACATGCTATGTCCATACTCCTACACAAATGGAAACTCAAAAACTACCAACCCATTTTGAACAGGCTAAACCCCCCATGCAAACCTACAAAACACTTCATCGCATTAGCCACCTTGGCGTCATTGGTTCCTTGTTCTTGGTCACTTGTTACATGGTACATAGTGTCTACCCTCCGAAGGGAGAATTAATTCCATACTACTATCCCATGTCCTGTGGACAAGGACTTAGGGCCGCTTCACACTTGGTGGCCAAGTCGAGAGGCCGTCGATTTCCACCAATGAGATTGCTAGAATGGCCAAAGTCCGGACTTTGGGCCTTCACACTTGTGCCCAAACTCCAAAGGCTGTCGTCCTACATGGCAACACTTTTGGATAGTTTTGGCGCCAAAGCGACGGCCTCTCGAGCAAAACTTGGGTCGCCCATTTTGCTCGATAAAAACTACAATCGAGAGTCCGTCAATTTTTTTTATTAAATAATCAAAAAGTGACAAGATCTAGACCATTAGATGAAAGAGACCGAATTTTTGGGTTGATTTTTTTTTGCTGATTTTTTTTGGCTCATTTTCTTGGCTGATTTATTTTGGGCTGATTTTTTGGGCTGATTTTGATTGGCTGATTATTTTGTGCTGATTTTTTTTTGGCGTAATGATTTGGGGCTTCACACCACGACCGGCCAAACCTTCAATCTATATTATTTAATGTATTTTTTTGGCAAAAAAGTTTGGCGTCTCGACATAGTTTGGCCACTCACTTTGACGGTCGGCCTCTCGACTTGGGCATACTGTCAAGCGGCCCTTAGTGGTGGAACATACAGTCACTTTATTCATGCCCACCCCCTTTTCGCGGACCGGAGTTCTTATTCTTTTTGAATTCCAGTGAGTCAAATACGTCCGTGTATATACAATGCCCAATAAATGCATAATTTGATAAGGTGTGCTCATGGTCACATAATAATGCAGCATAAAACTCTTCCTTCACTATTTATGAAAATTTCTTGAGTAGGCTACGGTGATGAAAAGGTATTCAGGGTGATGGTCAAATTAATTATTCTGACTAGGTAACCTCTTTGAGAATTGAAGTAGTTCTTGAGATTCCTTTAATATTCTCCCATCACAAATTTTATAACCTCCTTATCATAAAAGGGATCAAATATAGAATATTTACATTTCACCCTTAAATCTTCTAACTTGAATAGTATATAAGCTCTAGATGTTTTTAAATTGAAGTAACAATATCTCTCTCTGAGGTAAATAAGCATTTTCCATTTGAAAAATGATGTACAATCCTAATCCCATATTGACATGTGTACTTAGAGTGAATCATACTTCAATGAATTGATAAAAAAAAAGGGACTTTTCATGAAATAAAATAAGGTCTCGCTAAACAAAGCATCAATTCTATGAGAAGTTTAGCATGCCATTGGGAAATAATGTCCTTTCATTACACCGAAGACAATATACATACATCACACATGCGATACTTTTAGTTTTTGATCTTGATCTGAGTTTTGATCAATGAGAAAAGAAATTCCAATACAACTCCAAAATCTAAGTTACATGTATTCATTATTTGATATGTACTCTAAAAATGACATATCCAAATATCTCAGTTTTGGGAGTTGTTTATGAATTTTTTCAATGCAATAATGCATGCGAGTAGCAGATAAATCCTCTCCTAACACTAGCCACAAAGCTCAGATAATAGCATGAGTCACGGGCATGCATGTCCAATAAAAGCACGTTTGAACCAAGATTCAGCACGTTTTAACCAAGAAGCAAGGCCCAATGGATGAGACATATGTTTTGCATGTTATTGACCAAAACAAACCTCATGACAAGTAAATCAAAGAAAACTTCTCACAGTGACCTGACACTATTACCAAAAACACTCTACTTGATACCTTAAGGAAAACTAACATCTGATTGTTGGCAACTAGGGAGTTGAAAACTTGAATGTTGTCTCTGTACGCTACTTTTGAGGTTCCACAAGGTTTTTGTGATTTTTCTTTTGGGGAAACCAAGTTACATTTATTCAACATTTTTGCTATGGTTGGTCATACCATTGTGGCGAAAGTGACGAAGGCACAGACATCATGGAAGACACAAGCCACCGTCCCAGAAGAAAGGGGGCTGCAAAAGAGGTGTGGGGGCGAAAGAGTTGGCATCTTCAAACTAAAGCTGGGGTCTCCTTTTCTTTTTGCATGTGTCGTATGTAAGATCAAGAGAGCAATATAATCTTTGCACTTTTCTTTTGACCAAAACTGAAAGAAGATGTAATTTTTGAAATTTTCTGTTTATGAAAGTTGAAACATAACATATTTTTTATAAATTGCTTCCAACAAACATAAAGATATAAAATATAATTTGTGAGATATTTTTATGTAGAATTTTTATCGTACTATGATTGAAATTTTGCGGACTTAATCCTTTGGAGCCCACGAGACCCAAATGTGGACTCTAGCTGTGTTAAATCTAAGTTTGCATGAAATCTATAAGGAATTAGGTTGTGAAATTTGAAGTTTAGTTTTGTGCAAACATTGTGTGTACCCTCTCCAAAAAATCAGATTGCGATTTGGAGCTACAAAACTCATGGAAAGGCTAGGAATGCAACGCAAAATACATCAATTTCTCGAAAATACAATGAATACCATGCCACATATTATGTTGTATTTCATACACATGCAAAGTGATTTTGGTCTTAAATTTTGATTGAAATTTGCCTCTGAGAGACCCTTCATTGTTTTGCAATCGTCAATCTCTCTCATCCCAAACAAGATTTCCGTGTACAATCAAGTAGACAAAAGCGAAAAAATCATCAATACTCAAGTATAAATGTTTACTTTACATATAAGAAGTCAATGCGAAGCTGTCAACATAGTGCACGTCTAAACGTCTTTCATTCAAATTTACAATGTTTGTACTAATAATGGCCCAAGTGGAGGAGAATACTTATGTGGGCATTCCAATGCTATTTGTTACATGGTAGAAGGAGAGATTATCTATACCATGAATTTTACCCGCCTTTTTTTTGGCTAACTAATTATAAATATTTAGAGCATTTTTAACCTCTAAAGGACCATAGTTCCCTCGGGGGACATTTTGAGTTTGGGTAAGGTACCACGTTCTCAATTCTACGCATTATTTTCTGAGATTTTTTATTGAATGGACAACTTTTGATTAGCTTTGCGTAGACACAAATTTTGTAGGATTCCAACTTCCAATTCAAAAGATACAATTTATTTTCACTTACATATACAAATAGTGCAGTAGCTTATTGTGACATATCACAAATACTGTCACTAAACTTTAATAACTTCTAAATTCAATAGAAATTAGAGTTTTTGTCCATTTAAAAAAAAGAAAATGTCCTCTTTGAAAGGAAATTGAGATCTTTGCATCTACCATACGGATTTGTGAATTTCAAAAATTTGAGAAGGATATGATATATGCAAAATATAAAGTGTATTGTTGATACTCAACACATAGTTGCATTGCAGGATTTTTTAGGACATCTTCTACACCTCTTCTACTTCTAAAATTTGGTGCACATGTGCCTAACATGATCCTTTTCAAGTTAACATAATTAATTCACAGTCCGTAGTGCAAACAGTTGCCATAGAAGGTGGATGAAGTTTGATGAAGGTGTTTAATATGACCTCAAAAAGAGAATATGTCTCACTTCAAAGGCTGATATCTTTCAATCCGTGCGGTCAAACATACCAAAATTTTCACCACACACTCTCATACAACTGTAGTACAAGATCCTATGGTTAAATTTTCAGAAAAAACATTTTGTATCATTTTGTGTTGAACGCGCTGAAGATGGCAGTTTTGGAGTGATTTTGAGGGGAAAATGTCTTGGTCCTTTAGGGGTTAAGGAGATAAATACTCATTTGCCTCAGTTTACAATTAGCTCTGGTACCTTTCAAAGAACCTTCAGTTTGACATCCAGGAAGTAACTCTGAAATCACTGCCAAGTTGAAATAATGATTCACCAAAAAATTATAAAGAACACAAAAATCTAGTTATTCTTCCCTTAAAGATCAGTAAAATGGAAGGAAGAAAAAGCTTTGAAATTATTGGAGCCAGATAAAGCTTTTTAATCAGAATCAAGTCAAACTAATCACGCTTGTCAACACAAAACAGGTCAAGTTCCAGGAACCAATCATCAATAATTAAGGAGCTAATAAAGTCAAGCAACAGTAATAAGATTTTATAAACAAATTCTCTACTTTTTGACTACTAAATCAGCTCAAAATAGCTGAATTTTTCTGTAATTAGTGGCAAAGAAACTTGTTACAACACAACCTCTCCTTCCTTCTCAAATACACCCAAAACCCCTTCTAACTTAAGTTCAAACTTCACCAAGCTCTTCCAAATTAAACACTAAGCTCTTTCATTAATTTAACTCCTATTATTCCCAAAAATTTCTTGACAATATCACACCAAAAAAACTTCAAAACTATTCATTCTAATGCATTGAGAAAAGAAGGAAACATACAATTGTATTTCTAGTTCTAACCAATAGATCTCATGAAACACTTGATAAATAACATACTCACAAAATTTCATCATTTTTGACTGCAAGGATTGAAAGATTGTACTGTTTGAAGTAGAAAACATGGTTCATTCTCATCACTACGTTGAGTGGATCAGCATAATTTGACTTTACTTGGTGTCAAAGTTTTGCACTGAACAAACTCTAGATTTTGTATCATATTGATCATGGTATAACTCCTTGTACACCACTTTTTAGAGGTAGAGGAGGGGTGTAGTATATTCAAAAATATTGTGCAAGAAGTGAAGGTTCAAATAGTGCCAATTCACGTTTTAATTTTTTGGAAATAGAATGATAATCCGAACGGTCAATAAGAAGGTTTACAATACCTCTTGTAATAGAAAAAATAAAAAGTGAAAAGTACAAAGATCTCAAAGTTTTATGTGGAAAAGAAGAAGTGTTTTTGGTTCCTTGCCCAACAATGTGTGGCAATGTGTGAAATCTTTCACTTGGGATAAAATGTGTTTTTTCACTAAAGACAAGAAATGTTCCTTGACAAGATGAAAGTAAATAATATTACTTGCTAGTATTGAAAATTTCAAATTTACGAGAGTGTCCTAGCAAAAGTTTTTGGAGTTGCTTGATGTGCTCCCATTCGGAAATTTATTCTTTAAGATAGCATAATTTTTTTTATATAAGTCCAATGAGAATAAAAATTGTACTCCCACATACCTCTTGTCTTCTTGCATCTTTATTCAAAATTATAAGAATTGTAAATTCAAATTGCAACCATAGGAAGGTGCCCAAGAGTTGCAAAAGCCCAACTCCGGACTTTTTTCATCAAGAGATTAAGGGTGAACAAATGCCATAATTATGAATAAGAGGACCAATAAACTTAGGCCCACTTCAAACCAAGATTAGAAATCTACAAATCTAGTAGATTAACCCAATCATCATCTAGGTCAATAGTACATTCCATTTTCATCCAGCCCCTAGTATTAAGTGGACCTAGTCAAAACTTCACATGCCGTTACAAACAACTCCAACATTCCACTATTTCATTCACCTTATTTATTGTGAGTTCAAAAGTAATGTGGCTCGTCTACACTACTCTAACAATGAGATTTAGTGTCGTCCACACCAACCGTTTTGAAGCGCTGTAAGTTTTCATCCAGGGTGACTATTTCACCAACAACAAACACGTCTATAGTCATAAGTGCAGAGTACCATCATGACCATAGTTGGCTAATACATCCATAAAAAAAAAGATATCACACGTATAAGTTAACTATTGCAGCTAACACTAAATATCATACTCAATTTACATCACACTGACTTTCGAGAGGGTATTCGTTTTCAACAAAGTAGGCGTTTTCCAATTAGTGTAGAAATTCTAGTTCATACTAACGTCAAAATACCTTAAACCGACACTTTAGTGATTCTCTGTTCCAAAAGTTGAGATTTAATTGCAAAAAAAATATGCTTGGGTAGAGAAATAAGGTTCTAATTTGTGAGAGAATTTTTTTTTGAAAACAACGTTGTAGATTGTGAGAAAAAAGAAAGAAAGTGGGTTTCCTCCAATCAACCCTAAAGCGACCAGGTTTAGTGACAAAACCAAACCTTAAAAGCACATTAAACCATCACCTCTATCCCACCAAACCACCAGCTCCATCCAGCTCCATCCTTGCATTCATTGGTGGGCTTGGAATAGACTTGGAATATTTCTGACACAAATTATGACAACAAAAGAGAGGAAGAAATCGGTTCTGACGAGGTCTGTAGGGTCGCTTGAGGGTTGAGTGTCGGTTTAAGGTATTTTGACGTTACATAAAGTGAACGGAGACGTTACGCCGACTATCACGAAAGAAGAAAGCCTGCCTTCACTGGAGTCTAAATAAAAACTTGGGGCAGCAAGTTGATTGTTCTATTCCGGAATATGATGTGAATCCTGTCCAGGCTGAGCATTATTGGAGCTCTCTATCTTACAAAAATGACGAAGCTTGCCACTTGTGGAGACCTCAACTTGCATCCAAGTTGATCAAATTATGTTCTCGCATCCAAAACCACAGGTTTCGTAGACTGTTGTCACTGGCGGTAGCTCAATGTGAAGGATCGAATCATACATCATCACTAGAAATATCAGTTGCATCAGAGCATATGATCAGGCCAGAGGGACTAGTGCAAAGTTTGCATTTGAAGAGCGCTTGCCGTAGATTCTGAGAGAGTTCACTAGTCTGTGTCAGTTATGGTTGTTTGTTGAGGCAAGCTCACTCGGTTTGGAAATCTAGAAGCGCTTGCTACTGATCATCAGAGCGGCGGATTGACTCTAGATTATGTCAGTTGTTTGAGAAGGCAACTTGGTTTACTTAAGTCCATATCGACGCTCCAACCGGAGTTTCCTTGGCGATTCGACCGGAGTTTTCTCTGCCGAAGCTCGAATCGGTGATTGAACCGGAGTGTGAGAAAGTCGAGGGGAGTGTACATCCACACTGTGGTCGACTAATATCTGGGTTCCGTAGTGTCTTTAACCTGGAGAGGACAGCATATCGAATCCTGAAGTACAATGTCGTCGTCGTCGGAGTCGTCTCTGATGACGACGGCAGCAGCTCCGCCGACAGCGAGTACTATGCTCGGGAGACAACGTCGTGCTCGCGGAGGAGGTCGTACAACTTGAAAGCGCGGGGGGTGGTGATCACCAAAGGCGACCAGAGGGTGCTGTGTGTGTGCAAGGGGTGCATGGGGCAGCGGGTGGTGAGCAAGTCGACGTGCTACCGCCACCTCCGAACCGAGGCCGAGCTTGCGACAACTCCGGGCGGAGTGTCGATGCTGACCCAACATGATCAAGCCAAGAGATGGATCGCTCGTAGTCCTGCTCACGCGTCGTCGCAAATGCAAGCTCTCCGCGTGTACTCCCTCTTGCACCTCGCCGGCATTCGCTTCTGCTACGGCGGATATGGAATCACCAGGTCGTGAGGATGCCGGGTAGCAATTATTGCTCGATAATCGTCCTGCTCGTGGAAGCTCTCGGAATGCACTCTCACGAAAGCATTCGATTCGAGCACCGGGACTTGGTCATAATCATGCCGGGCAGGTGGAGATTATAGCTCCACAATCCTCCTGCTCATGCGTCTCGGAATGCACTCTCTCTTCGCAGACATTGGATTAGGCTTCTGAGAAGCGCACTAGGACATGGGCAAGATCACGTGGTCATAATCTAGCCGGGCAGGTTGAGATTATTGCTCCATAATCGTCCTGCTCGCTTCGGCTTCAAGATCCAAGATTTTTCTGCAGAGCGCACGGCCAGATTGACCCGGTCATAATCAAATTATTAGAGGTTACTGCTAGATTGGCAGGATATTGATGTGTTGGAGTGTAAAATACTGATTTGGAAACGCATTATATCTTTTGAAGCACCATTCTGTAATGCTCATGCGAAATTGCAGCAGTGAGAGATACATGTACCCCATTGTTGAGTATAATTTTTTGTGATAGAGTTTTTGCTGGTTTTGAAAGAAGGTAGTAGTGTTGTAGCGCTGTCGAACTCATCGAATTTGACAATCAAGTTGTTGGGCTCACATTGGGGTGGAAAGATTCGGTACTTTTTTTAAAATTAAAATAATAGAATGATACTTCTGAAAATATCTGTAATATTCTTAGTATTTGTGAAAACATTTTTTGGCATATACAGTGGCAAGCAGAAGTAGTTGTACAAGAAGAGCTTTTTTTGAAAACCAACAACCAAATCTACATGAATTCTCATCAAATAGCAAGAACACAACCACAAGCACGTGTAGTTGCAACAAGCATAAAACACAAGTTTTCAATGAAAATATGAATTAGAAAATCACATAATAATTCAAATGTGCATTAAGCTTGTAGGATTCTTTATGCTCAACTTGATTTGTATCGTATATCAACTTTAGAAACCAAGACTAAAGATTACTTAACACCTTTACAACTCAATGATTCAACTCCTAAGCACTCACAAACACTACTATAGTGTGTAGCCACCTCTTGCTTGGTAGACATCTAGAGCTCTTTCAAGTATAGAGTGTATCAACTTTCTAATAACATCACGCTCTATATTGTACCAAATTTCTTGGATCGCCTCCTATCAGTCAATTTTATTAGTGGGTTTCCTCTTAGACCTTCTCAGTCATCGATCTACTTCATTCCAAAGGTATTCTATTTCGTTGAGGTTAGGTGATTGTGGAAGGTGTCCAAAAAGTTGAAATTTTTAGCACACGACCAATCTATAACATAATGTGCAGTATGCTTTGGATCATTGTCATGTTGAAAAATAACCTCATCCTCTTCTAAACCTTGCATCTGTATAGTGCCCATAAGTTCCATCTCTAAAATGTTGCGATACACATATTTATCCATCTTCCCTTCAATTTAACGAAGCTTGCCAATTCCTTTCCAACTCATTCAATCCCAAACCATTATGTTTCCTCCTCCATGTTTGACTATAGGTTGTACATGCTCATCTAAAAGACATTATCTTTTCTTTCTCTAACAATTGTGACGTCCATCTGGGCGAAAAAGATTGAATTGGACTCATCAGAAAAAATGACATAAGCCAAAAATTCTCAATTTGCATGCTTGCAATTCTTTGCCCACTGCAAACGACGTGCTCGATGTTCCTTTATCAAAAGTGGCTTTTTGGTCTTCACACTTGTTCTCAACCCTAGCTTCCAAAGACCCCTTTTAATCATATTATTACTTAATTGCATGCCCTCAAATTGTAACACTCTTCCTATAGCTGCCGTAGTACTAATATTTTGATCAGTTAATCTCCTCACAATGTCACGGTCACCACGTTCATCATGAATTCAAGGTCTACTAGGCGAAGTTTTATCTGTTAGACTCTCTCTCACAACATCGTTGCACTGTATCAGAAGAAGCGCTTTCAAGAGGAATGCCCAAAACTGTTGAAATCTTGGCATATGAGTTGCCTTGCTCATACATTTCAAGAACTGCCGTATGTTGATTCTCAGACTTTCTAGGTGCCATAGCAAATCACCCAAGGCCTCTCCAAATCTTACCAAAAATATTCAAAACAAAAAGCTTTACAAGTGCACTTGTATGGAGAAGATAGTGGTGTGTACAGTACAACTTATGTGCAAATGAAATTGTACACACACGTTCATGATTTTTGCATGTATAATCTCTACAAGTGGCATATTTAGAGGAAGTCATTGTTAATTAGGTGCCATGAGGTGTACTAATTAAACTAGCCCAAAAAATCTCTTACCAATCCATCAACTAAGCTATAGTCAACACCTATTGGAGAGATGCTTCATTGTCCGGACACTTTTGGTCACCATTGTACAGTTGTGATGTTTTCACAAATAAATATATTGCCAACTTGAAAAGCATGGCCATTATGCACAATGGTGGCCAAAGAAGTAGTTGAGAATACTATACATAAGACAAATATTCACATCATCATGACTAATACATAATGCGGTATTTTTTAAAATGCCACATCCAAATGTGACATTCTTACATATATTGTGTTGTTTGTTCTAAGTCAATAATTTTGTTGACCCTTTACAATATATTGAAATATTTCTATTATCATTGCTTCATAATTGATAAACTCCAATATAATATATCCATTGAGAGAATGTGCCAATAAAGAACCAATCTTGAACTAATTTAGGTATGCTAATGACTATCCTATATCAAAATGCTAATTATACGCTTTGGATCTAAGGTTTGGCGATATTATAGAAGGTGACATAAATGAGGTCAAATGTATCCATAAACCTACAAAGTGTATCCATAAAACTCAATGCCCATAATTTGCATCTACGGGTACAATACTTTATGGTAGTGAATTGAAACAACCATATTCGATTTCCACCTAGCCTACTTTTGAATTTGTGACAATCCACAGATCGTCCTTTCCTCAAACTTCATGCAAAGTTTCAACTGTTTTAATTTGATGCAAAGTTTCAATGATAATTAATCTGATGCAAAGTTTCAATGATAATTAATCTGATGCAAAGTTTCAACTGTATTAATCTGATGCAAAGTTTCAACTGTATTAATCTGATGCAAAGTTTCAATGATAATTAATCTAATGCAAAGTTTCAACTGTTTTAATCTGATGCAAAGTTTCAATGATAATTAATCTAATGCAAAGTTTTAATGATTCTAATCTGATGCAAAGTTTCAACAATTTTTCAATGCAAAGTTTTAACAGTGTTCTACATTCAAGAGTTCTGGCTCAAATTCAAGTGTCAAAGATGTGACACTCTTTGTTAGCTTTTAACCCAATAGACTTGTAAGACTCAACTTTCAAGTTCAAGGTACATGGCCAAACTAGTTTTATGTTGTATTCAAAGATATAATATACCTTGGAGATCATTTAACACGCAATTAAGCAATTATGCACTTGGCCATTTAAAAGTGCACTTGGGTACAACGGCGGCCATTGCGAACAAAAGTGGAAAAATTGGAAAAAAAAAAAATCAAAGAAAAAAAATGTTTTCCAAAGAAAAAAAAATTGAGCTTCTGCAACAATATTACGTACAATCATGGTTGTTCATATTGGAAGCGATTTTTTGGCATTTTCAACTAATTTGTGGTCGCCCCTCGTTAATACTAGATAAATGTGTATTTAATATAGTTTCACAATATTTCAAAGATAGATTTGAAGGATTGTAGTATATAAACAAGCGTAATTACAAAAAAACATATTTTATGCAAGGGTTAGTAGTTGATAAAAATATATTCTACGCAGTACATAATGCATACAATGGTGAAAACTAAATATAGATGCTTCAACAATTGGACTTAGCACCAATAGTAAACACAACTTTACTCTAAAGGATTAATGATATAACATCTTACATCACCTTTAGAATATACTACTCTTACACATACACTGTATATCAATTATCATACACAACTAGTATACTCTAAAAAAGGCACACTATCTACTCCATAGAATTTAGGGCTGCTTGCAAACGGTCGTCATCGATAGCTTCAGTTTGCATTGCAATATATTGTAGTATGTGAGCCTTTGTTGATTGAAGAATGCGAATCTTGCTTTCAACCTACACTCCAAATACATTGCGCTTTCTCCACCCGCTAGCCCCGGACATGGTTCTTTCCAGTGTGTCTACCCATGAAAAAATGCATGCATCTTTCTCTACCCAACTATGGCTCTTCCTAGATGGCTCCCAGAATGAATCCATACAATTTGCATACCGTTGTGCAGAAGACCCATGTCCATCAGCAACCCCCCTTTGGATGATGGGCTAATACCAACAAACCTTAATCTTAAGTCTCCATCGGTTTTTTCCTTCCTCAATCATTTTTCCCATATAGAATGGTAGACCGCCTTCTATATCTGCTCGATCAACACTCAAGGCTACAAACTGTCCACAACGGATATTAGATTGTGGATTAAATGGTAGAAATGGGTCGTGATTACCTTCATACATTGCTCCTTCTTCGGCTTGTTCCTCAACAAAGTTGCGCTCTGTTTGTTGTGTCCTACGCACTGCTTGATTAGAGGGTCGTCCTCTACGAGGACCAAAGTATCCTCGAGCCTCGACATTTGGAAGCATGGCCACTACCTGCTCTACGACATTTACCTCGCGGTTTTCTTCACTTGCGCCATCCATGACATCCAAAGATGCGCTCCCTGTAGGTCTGGTGTTGGAGATCTCTGAAGGCCAAAACGGTGAGGAACGATGCTCATTGCTACGATCTTTGTGTGGAAATTGAGCTAAATAGAGTTTCAATCTTTCAGCCTCTACTTTTGCCTCACGATTCTTGTCCTCATGCTGCAACCTTTGAATGCACCTTTGCTTGTATGCGATGAAGTCATCCAACGCCTTCAACTCCCGTTCGTCCGCTGCAAATATTTCCGCAAACGATGGTCGTTCATCCCTATTTGGCAACGACCTCAAAGTTTTCGTCCCTGCCTCCGGTCCCCACGGATCCTTGCAATAATGCTTGTGTTGTACTCGAACTTCACGAGTCCCTGCTCGATTGTCCATATAGAATCGCATGTGGTGCGGAAATGTTATGCCCACCAATGAATCCTGACCTGTCAATAAGTGAGGAGTTATGAACAATTTCCAATCCCATACATTCTCTAGTAGCCGGGCGCTAACAATTGCCTCTATAGGAGAAGTTCCTCGTTCTATAAGACTCACCATTTCCTTCAACGAGTCCACGTCCGACCTCTTCAACGTATTTGATATACAACTGAAGCGTTGATCAATATCTTCGTGTGTATGGCCCACTATAAGAAAAGATAGTTCCACCTTCTGAAAAAACCCCAATCCCACCAATGTAGCACATAGAGCAAACATATAAATGTTTTTGTTCTCGCGTGTGCAGTTGTCCGCCTGGATTCGCAATGTCGGTGGCAAAAAGCCCTTCCTCCGCAGCACATCTCCAATCACGTACAACAATGTACTCACGACTTGGTTGCTATCGTGTTTGTGGTGAGTTCCAAACCACACGTCGCAATATAAACCAATACCATGTACTAGAACACCACACAGATGGGTCTTCACAAACCGGTATTCAATGTTCTTCACAGTCTGCCGCATCCTCGGTACCATGGTCGTGTTTTGGTCCATGCCATCCACTATGATGCACATATACAACTCAGGGCTAATATAACACGACCTCTTGAATATCCAATAATGCCTACGTTCTTCCATCTGGTTGCGTAGATGCAACATAAACAATTCCTTTATCTTTATTCTTGCATCCGCATTGGTGGTTCCTTCCATGGCACATTTATACTTCCAACAATGACAACACTTTGAGAATTTCGAGAATGGAGGTACCTGAACGTGGGGATACTTCATGCGCCACATCCTCCGGAACGAACTCATAGAATGGTTTCGCCATTACAAATTCTCTTGACCTCCTCGTTCACATAATTGAATACATGAAATTTCGCTGTATTCATTAGAAGGAGAATGACAGGCACCACTTCGTTGTCACTCTTACGGCGAATACACGATGAGGTTGAGGACAACCACCTCCATCGACAAACAATTTACAGCAAGCCTCTACCGCAGACATCCTAGTACTCTCTCTGATCGGATCTGAAAGGGTATTGCTGTGAATCGATGTCACTCTTCCATATATTAGACAGTCCTTCTTCAATTGCTCAAAGCGCCTCTGTGAATATCCAACCCCAAGAGCGTAGCAAGCATTGCAAACTTCTTTCCCATCTAACTTTGTTACAAACTTGTCTCGACGAGTTCCTTCCGTCCTTGTGTAAAAAGAAACCAGCATCTGTCTCATCCACGTACTTTGTACTGAAAACTCATTAGCCCATGCATTATATCGCATATCCAATAGATACCTTGTTGGAACGTCCGTCAAACAATTGCGTTTGCATCCTCCTTGTTCCATTGCAATTTGCACGCTTCTAAGCGATACCTTAGCTCGTGCAGCTTCCGTCAATGATGGCTCTCTTGAATCTCTCCTTCTCCTATTCTGCATAGAATAGGGACGACGTGCTGGTCTAACATAAGCAAATTCATCTACATGGGACAAATCTTGGATGTTTGAGGGAGTAGATTGGGAAAACGGCAAATTTTCATCTATGGCGTTTGAAGCATGACTACTGCGTCGAGACCTCTCGGTGGATCCTGGTGTGTTGATGAACATAGAAAAATCAAATTCTGGGGCCATCACTTGTGTAGGCGCTATCTGTGATCCATTGTCACCATGGACACATGTGATATCAGATTCTATAGCCACTACACGTAGCAAAGACCGATGCCAACAAATGATCAAGCCCACACACATGCCAAGGCGTTCTCCTACAATCTCTCCGGTCCAATGCAATGCATCATCTACTCTAGTGATACGCACCGCCACCTCGAATGGGAACAACTTCGACCCATTCAATTCCATGCCACTTTTGAATGCATGCTCCCTGGTTGCTAAGCCCACCACATCTCTTCTTTCAGAAAGCAATTCTACTGCCCTTTAAAATTCAGATGTCATGATCCCAACAGATCTCTGTTGAATTTCCCTTGCACGTGCTGCTCGTACTAATCGGGCCCATATAGAGCTATTACAAGGCATATTGTTCCTTTCGATGTTTGGCCGTATCAAAGGAGTCTGAATCGTGCGGCTCTCCATTATCACTATCGAAAAAATAGGAACATTATGACTGCAAATTAGTCAAAATACATGTACTAATTGTTAACCTTCAAAGCAACATTCATCTGATAAAAGATATGTTTCTAAACACAAATTTACTGTTCAAAATATAATGATGATTTTGGACCTTTTGATAGAACAACTTTGAAATGAAAAAAATAAAAATTTATAGAACATGAACTCCTTGCACAGAGTCTTCAACCCTGAAGGTACAATGACACTCTTACACCAAAAACATTTCAAAATTGTTGGATTCGAGTGCAATGAACAAAAAAGGAAACAAAAACTTTTATTTCTAGTTTTGACCATAGGATCTCAATTAAGATTTATTGAGTAATATGCAAACAAATTTTCATAAACTTTGACCGTACGGATTGAAAGATTATAGTGTTTGAAGTGATTCAAGCATATGGTTCATTTTCTTCCTTGCGTGCAGTAGATCAACAGACTTTGACTTCACTTGGTGTCTAATTTTTGCACTACACAAAGTCTAAATCCACAACCATCTTGTTAAGCATGATGTTGGTTCCTTGTACACCAATTTTTAGAGGTAGAGAACGGGTGTAGCATATTCAAAACAATTGTGCAAGGAGTGGAAGTTCGGAATTTGTTAAATCACACTGTAATTTTTTGTGAACATAATATGTTTTAGATTGGTAATCCAAATGGTCAATAAGAAGGTTTACACCACATTTTGTTGTGGAAAAAATAAAAGTGAAAAATGAAAAGATGTCTAGGTTTTATTTGGAAAACATGAAGTTTTTTTAGTACCTTGCCCAACAATGAGTGACAATGTGTGAAAATGTTTGACTTAGGTTGATATGTTCTTTATCACTAAAGACAAGAACTTATTTTGACATCATCAAGGAAAATAATATTACTTGCGAGTACTGAAAATCTCACATTCAACAGAGTGTTCTAGCAAAACTTTTTGGACATGCCCGACTTGCTTGCTCTCCCCATTTGAAATTTAAAACCCTAAAACTTTTTGATCAAATGTCCAATTTAGGTAAAAATTGTTTTCCCACTAAAGTCTTGGTAATGTCTTTCTATAGTAAAATTTTCAAAGAGGAATGTTAGAAATTGACACCATAGGAATTTGACCGAACTTTCAAGAAGCCCATTTTTTTCACTTGATCCTTTAGGGTTTAAATATGCTACACCTCTTTTGCATCCCTTAACATTGGTATAAAATAGAACTAATATCATTTATGACATGATGATAATGAGTCTACATTATGTCTGATGCAATCTTTTGAATCTGGGTAAACTGAAACGAAGGAAATCCACTGAACTTAGGGAAGAAAATGAACCATGTTGTCTACTTGCTATTACTGACACCATTGGATCTTGTTACAATCGCTAATAAAAAAAAAAGGTTTGTACATCCACATAAACTTGTATAAAAATAAATGTTTACCTCAAAATATGTTGCACGTGTTAGTGGTACACGCACTGGTGCTTGATGGCGTTCAACATTAAATCACCATTTCGTCGTTGTTGAACATGTTTTTCAAGCCTTCCCACTTTACCTGCAATACATGCATAAAATTTATATGGTGAACTATGTGATAAAAACTCCTAAGTATCTTCGTATTACATATAGCTCAAAATATGAATATAATATGTAAAAAGTTTAAACATAAGGAGAAACAAAGCAAAATGTCAAAAGTTCTAAAGTCAAACTTTGACTAATAAACTTGAGGCACAAGGTTCCAACATGAATATAAGGTTTCTATGCAAATCTAGAGGTCTCTTCTCTTCCCAATTTCTAAGGTGAGCTCTCTTGCAATTGAAACCTGAAGGCCATGTGCATTTTTCTTCATTCGCTAATTTCTATCAACTTTGTGTGTATTGTGTAGATGAAGGACATTTGGACATCGAGGAGATTTTGGTGAATTTGGTAAGCTTCTGGCTTTGTTTCAATTCTGAAATGAGGGAACTCCAGGGTTAGATTCATGAGGATTGAGGTCAGTTAGAGTTACGATAGAGAGCAATACCAATATAGATGCACACAAATGAGGACATGAACTTGAGTACGATTAAAACTGCAAAATCAACAAAGGTTTCATGTTTACACAAGATAGCAGCCAACAAGTAGAGAGTGCAATTTTTGTAATACTGAAATACTGACTCAAAAACCATACAAAACTCAAGTCAAGTGAGTAGCTCGTAGAATGGCACTAAATCTTGAGTATAGCACATCAGCACACTACCTGAACCCTACCCGCCGCAACAAACCCTAGCCGCCACAATAAAACCCTAGCCGCGGCATCCAAACCCTAGCCGCCGCAATCTAACCCTAGCCGCCGTTGCCATGGAGTTCGCGTAGACAGGAGGTGTGCGCGCGCACACCCCAAATTGCTGCTGCTCCTCCATCAACCATATCCAAAACCCATACCCTGTGAAAATCCATACCCTTTGAAGGTGTTTCTTGAACGTTGAACTGCCTCACGCAAGTAGCTGCTGGTTGCGCAATGTCGACAAAGAACCTTGCGCGCGCAACTTCGAACTTTGCGCAGCCTAGCGAAGGCGGAGAGCGATGAGATGCGAAGAGATGGCGCAAGCCGCAAGCGCGCGCGATGGCGATGTGCAAGTGTCGCGCACGATGACGCAGACGCAACCTATCCTAGCGCTGTCTGGCGCACGCGCGGCCTTAACTGGCGCGCAGGCGCGCGGCCTGGCCTCGCGCAGGCCCGCCTCTGGGTCGCAGGCCATGGCCTGCCTCAGGGGCACATGCCCGGATTTATTTTTTGGCAAAATTTCCCCCCCTTCCGTGCTCTCACCTCCATCTCTCCTCTCCCCTCCCCCGTCGTATCCTCCTGTCTAGCAAACCCTAGCCGCATGAGAGTTTAAGCGCATGTTCATTGCACATGGGAGAACTTCTGCACAGGGTGCTATGGGATCCGAGTATTCTTGGCTTCAAGATCATATCATTTGGGAACCGGTGGATGGGCAACACATAGTAGCAGCTTGTAAGTTTGCACAGCAGTAGTGGAGAGATGGTACTATGCCTTTAATCGAGTATCTGGACACGTTTGAGCGGCGGGAGGCCTCTTTTGTGGTGTATGATGATCGTCGCTTTTACATTGAGAAGTCTGCGCGGATCAACGTGGCGGACTTCTAGAGACATTCATATTCTACCAAAGAGGAGGATTTGAGGAAGATCCGTCAGATTTGAGATCTATACGGAAGGCCTGATAGCACATTACGTGCGGACGATGTATGCAAGGTTGTTGCTTTGGTGAGTGCGGCAAGTGCAGTGCATAAGTTGTCCAAGGGGGATGGAGTTGTCACGGTGAAGAGGTTGGCCAAAAATATGGAGGATCTGACCAATCATGCATGGAATCCGAGCAATGACTGCTTCGAAGCAATTATTCAAATATGCAAGGACTACGAAGACGACATTCTCTTTTACAACAAGGAGGAAGAGGACAAGTGGAAGGACATGGCGAGGAAGAAAGAGCTGGATCCAAATGTGGACGTACGACCAACAAGAAAGGAGATGACCCAGAATTGATTGAGGCCGTTAGGTAGGGTTCTGATTCCATATTATCTTCGGTTGGCAAAGTCTGCTGTAACGAAGCCGGTGACGGAGGATAGAGTAAGACCTCGTCAAGCATACTACTTCGACGGTGTAATAGACAAGAATCAACATCCTCGTACGATTGCCGGTGTTTGTGACCGATATTAGAGACGAGAAGCTGTGATCAATTCCATCCGTTGGTTGATGGTGAAGAACAAGGAAAGTACACCTGATTCCATGAAGGAGTTCTTTCGTATCCGTGTAGGGAAGTATTTTCCAAGGAGTAACGCACAACTTGATATCTTTGGGAAGCTTTTGAATGCTACCACGAAAAAAGCTTGGACTGCTCCTCTGCGGGGGAAGGTGTCTAAGCTGGAAGACATAGGCTACCTCATCCCTCTTTCCATTAGGTTTCATTATAGTGACTTTGCAACAGGGGGGCGTGGATACATTGGACTATCCGTGGATGTAGGAGGATTGGCTACTGCTAATTGGGAATGGCAGATGGAAGTCAAAAGGCCAGGCGGGAGCGACACGGAGAATCTTCTTACAATTCGGTGTAGAAGAGGGTTATTCCGCACCGACTACATAGAGTTGAGGAAACCATGTTTGTGGGTGATTGATTGTCGATGTGGCGGTGGGAGGCATGGAGATGGTCATTAGAGAGACGCCCAGTTATCCGCAGCTTTTGCACAGCTGTCATTATGGATGGCAAATATTGAAAAATGGAACGTCATCTTCTTGTTATCGGCGGCCATGTATGCAAACGAAGACTTTTTCACGAAGGTGAAGCTTCCTGAGGGATGTACTATGCGACGTGGATGTCGGGCATTTGATCCGAACTCGGTTAATCCCTATGCTCTCGATTTTATAGAGAATGGGCGTCTGGAGCAAGTAGTACAACCGATTGGCGATGTTGTGATTTGTATGGAGCACCCTGTCGGTACATCTCCTGGGCCGAACTATGTTTCTGGAGACGTTCCACTTCCTCTTGTTTTCTTGGATCACTGAAGTGAGGCACGCCAACCCTCTGAAATTGATTCACTTGAGAGATCTCCATCTGAGCGGGCAAGACTAGTGGGCTCATACTTGCCCCGTGGTTGGGGTTTAGTGGCGTGTAATATATCTACAGCCATTCCCACGATCCTTGAAGGAGATTTCCAGGGATCTGAGATTTTCATCATTGACGATTGTACAGACAGAGTTTCATTCTTGTACAATGAGTTGTCCGACAATTTCCAAGGACAACTGTTGGTCAGTACTGGTGGAATAAGTACTAGTTGCAACATCGTACCTGAGACCGAAGAGGCGGTTGAAGAAGTGAGGAATGAAGACGATAATGACGATGGAGGTGGTTTACATGAGAGATTGCCACGTTCAGGTACCACTGAAGATTTCTCATCTCGCAGTGGTTTAGACGCTGATGAAGATGGAGCGAACCAGTCTCCTCCAAGAGAGAGGATTCCATTTACGCAGCGGGCTGTGGGAGATACTTCAAGGGAGACGTCTGCAACACCTACAGAGAGGATGCAAGATACCGGTGTAGTGGATGTTAGTTTCAGGGCAGGGGCTGGAGGAGGGCGTACATTTGATGGTCCTAGGTTGGAGATGGAGGAAGATGAATTGGATTCATTGGGATTTGTTTCGGTGTAGAGGAGGATTCCACAGCCTTCGATGCCTTCTCAATCAGAGCCTGTATCGGGGACATAAGAGACGTTCGGAGGTACTCAGAATGATATCAGACCAGGTTTGCTTTCCGTTCCAAATCTAGTGTATCCGAGGACATCATTGCATTTCAGGGGGCCTTCTCGTTAGACCAAGAGATGTCCTTCAATCCAGAGGATGGCTTTTTTTACAATGATGATAGCGTAAGGCATACGCGGGAGGGTGTGCCTGGCGATTACTGATATGTTGAGTGTGCCTCCATTGGCATCGAAGGTGTCGGAGAGATCGTTCAGTGCAGGATCATGAACTGTCCGCTATGGTAAGTAGCGCCATTGGACACGTGGAGGGAGTCGTTCCGCCAGAAGATGAGCTCTGAGCCCTGGAGCTATATACTATAGTAGAGCATGCACGCAGTTTAAGTGGCAAGTACGTCAGTGTAATGTAGTTTGAAATGTGTCTATCGTTCAGTGGGTGGTATATATTTATACATTAGGTGGTACATATGATATGTTTGATTTTAGAATCCCTCAACAATAGCGTGGAAGTGTTTGATTATGTATGTTTTTGCACTATAAAATACAGTGAGGTACTTTACACTGTATTAGGAAATTGCATATATATTTTTGTATCGCTTACACATTGTATTTGTAGTGCACTACTCTAAAATCCTATAATAACTCAAAACACATCTATAATCTCTTTAGGCACATGATTATAATTTTGGAGCAGGATTTGCAAACTAGATTAGAAATCATATATTTTCTAAAAAAAGGTAGCAAATGTAAAAAATATATTACTGATATGAACATGAAGATGCCAAGGTATGACACCACAAACAACAAAAAAAATTGACAAAAAACACACTAAACTTTTGCCAAATTTTGATTTTTTAAAAAGTTATGAACAAATAACTTGCGGCTTTCTACCAGCAACCAGTGCACTTGGCTAAGTGCATAATTGCTTAATTGCGTGTTGGTAGTGTTTGTGAGTGCTTATGAGTTGAATCATTGAGTTGTAAAGGTAATTAGTACTCTATAGTCTTATTTCCTATGATTGATATGCAATAAAAATTAGTTTGAGCAATAAGAATCGTACATGCTTGTTGCATATTTGAATTATTGTGTACTATTCTAGTTCATATTCTCATTGAAAACTTTGTGCTTTATGCTTGTTGCAACTCTGCGCCCTTGTGGTAATGTTCTTGTTATTCTATGTGAGTCCATGTAGATTTGGTAGTTGATTATCCAATAAATCTCCTCTTGTACAACACTACTACCTTCTTTCAAAACCAGAAAAATTTCTATCACAAAAAATTATACTCAGCGATGGGGTATCTTTCACTGCTGCAATTTCGCATCAGCATTACAGAATGGTGCTTCGAAAGGTATAATGCGTTTCAAATTCAGTATTTTGCACTCCAACACATCAATATCCTGCCAATCTAGCAGTAACCTCTAATAATTTGATTATGACCGGGTCAATCTGGCCGTGCGCTCTGCAGAAAAATCTTGGATCTTGAAGCCGAAGCGAGCAGGACGATTATGGAGCAATAATCTCAACCTGCCCGGCTAGATTATGACCACGTGATCTTGCCCATGTCCTAGTGCGCTTCTCAGAAGCCTAATCCAATGTCTGCGAAGAGAGAGTGCATTCCGAGACGCATGAGCAGGAGGATTGTGGAGCTATAATCTCCACCTGCCCGGCTAGATTATGACCATGTCCCGGTGCTCGAATCGAATGCTTTCGTGAGAGTGCATTCCGAGAGCTTGCACGAGCAGGACGATTATCGAGCAATAATTGCTACCCGGCATCCTCACGACCTGGTGATTCCATATCCGCCGTAGCAGAAGCGAATGCCGGCGAGGTGCAAGAGGGAGTACACGCGGAGAGCTTGCATGCGCGACGACGCGTGAGCAGGACTACGAGCGATCCATCTCTTGGCTTGATCATGTTGGGTCGGCATTGACACTCCGCCCGGAGTTGTTGCAAGCTCGGCCTCGGTTCGGAGGTGGCGGTAGCACGTCGACTTGCTCACCACCCGCTGCCCCATGCACCCCTTGCACACACACAGCACCCTCTGGTCGCCTTTCGTGATCACCACCCCCCGCGCTTTCAAGTTGTACGACCTCCTCCGCGAGCACGACGTTGTCTCCCGAGTATAGTACTCGCTGTCGGCGGAGCTGGAGGTGTCGCTGGCTGCCGTCGTCATCAGCGACGACTCCGACGACGACGACATTGTAATTCAGGATTCGATATACTGTCCTCTCCTGGTAAAAGACACTTCGGAATCCAGATATTAGTCGACCGCAGTTTGGATGTACACTCCCCTCGACTTTCTCACACTCCGGTTCAATCACCGATTCGAGCTTCGGCAGAGAAAACTCCGGTCGAATCGCCAAGGAAACTCCGGTTGAAGCGATATGGACTTAAGTGAACCAAGTTGCATTCTCGAACAACTGACATAATCTAGATTCAATCCGCCTCTCTGATGATCAGTAGCAAGCGCTTCTAGATTTCCAAACGGAGTGAGCTTGCCTCAATAAACAACCATAACTGACACAGACTAGTGAACTTTCTCAGAATCTACGGCAAGCGCTCTTCAAATGCAAACTTTGCACTAGTCCCTCTGGCCTGATCACATGCTCTGATGCAACTGATATTTGTAGTGATGATGTATGATTCGATCCTTCACAAGCTACCGCCAGTGACAACAGTCTACGAAACCTGTGGTTTTTGATGCGAGGACTTAATTTGATCAACTTGGATGCAAGTTGAGGTCTCCACAAGTGGCAAGCTTCGTGGTTTTTGTAAGATAGAGAGCTTCAATAATGCTCAGCCTGGACAGGATTCACATCATATTCCGGAATAGAACAATCAACTTGCTGCCCCAAGTTTTTATTTAGACTCCAGTGAAGGCAGGCTTTCTTCTTTCGTGATAGTCGGCGTAACGTCTCCGTTCACTTTATGTAGTATGAACTAGAATTTCTTTACTAATTGGAAAACGCCTACTTTGTTGAAAATGGATACCCTCTCAACACTCAATGTGATGTAAATTGAGTATGATATTTAGTGTTAGCTGCAATAGTTAACTTATACGTGTGATATATTTTTATTTTTTATGGAAGTTTTAGCCAACTATGGTCATGATGGTACTCTGCACTTATGACTATAGACGTGTTTATTGTAGGTGAAAGTAGTCACCTTGGATGAAAACTTATAGCGCTTCAAAACGGTTGGTGTGGACGACACTAAATCTCATTGTTAGAGTAGTGTAGACGAGCCACGTTACTTTTGAATTCACATTAAATAAGGTGAATGAAATAGTGGAATGTTGGAGTTGTTTGTAACGGCACGTGAAGTTTTGACTAGGTCTACTTCATACTAGGGGCTGGATGAAAATGGAATGTACTATTGACCTAGATGATGATTGGGTTAATCTACTAGATTTGTAGATTTCTAATCTTGGTTTGAAGTGGGCCTAAGTTTATTGGTCCTCTTATTCATAATTATGGCATTTGTTCACCCTTAATCTCTTGATGAAAAAAGTCCGGAGTTGGGCTTTTGCAACTCTTGGGCACCTTCCTATGGTTGCAATTTGAATTTACAATTCTTATAATTTTGAATAAAGATGCAAGAAGACAAGAGGTATGTGGGAGTACAATTTTTATTCTCATTGGACTTATATAAAAAAAATTATGCTATCTTAAAGAATAAATTTCCGAATGGGAGCACATCAAGAAACTCCAAAAACTTTTGCTAGGACACTCTCGTAAATTTGAAATTTTCAATACTAGCAAGTAATATTATTTACTTTCATCTTGTCAAGGAACATTTCTTGTCTTTAGTGAAAAAACACATTTTATCCCAAGTGAAAGATTTCACACATTGCCACACATTGTTGGGCAAGGAACCAAAAACACTTCTTCTTTTCCACATAAAACGTTGAGATCTTTGTACTTTTCACTTTTTATTTTTTCTATTACAAGAGGTATTGTAAACCTTCTTATTGACCGTTCGGATTATCATTCTATTTCCAAAAAATTAAAACGTGAATTGGCACTATTTGAACCTTCACTTCTTGCACAATATTTTTGAATATACTACACCCCTCCTCTACCTCTAAAAAGTGGTGTACAAGGAGTTATACCATGATCAATATGATACAAAATCTAGAGTTTGTTCACTGCAAAACTTTGACACCAAGTGAAGTCAAATTCTGCTGATCTACTCAACGTAGTGATGAAAATGAACCATGTTTTCTACTTCAAACAGTATAATCTTTCAATCCTTGCAGTAAAAAATGATGAAATTTTGTGAGTATGTTATTTATCAAGTGTTTCATGAGATCTATTGGTTAGAACTAGAAATACAATTGTATGTTTCCTTCTTTTCTCAATGTATTAGAATGAATAGTTTTGAACTTGTTTTTGGTGTGATATTGTCAAGAAAATTTAGGGAATAATAGGAGTTAAATTAATGAAAGAGCTTAGTGTTTGATTTGGAAGAGCTTGGTGAAGTTTGAACTTAAGTTAGAAGGGGTTTTGGGTGTATTTGAGAAGGAAGGAGAGGTTGTGTTGTACCAAGTTTCTTACCACTAATTACAGAAAAATTCAGCTATTTTGAGCTGATTTAGTAGTCAAAAAGTAGAGAATTTGTTTATAAAATCTTATTACTGTTGCTTGACTTTATTAGCTCCTTAATTATTGATGATTGGTTCCTGGAACTTGACCTGTTTTGTGTTGACAAGCGTGATTAGTTTGACTTGATTCTGATTAAAAAGCTTTATCTGGCTCCAATAATTTCAAAGCTTTTTCTTCCTTCCATTTTACTGATCTTTAAGGGAAGAATAACTAGATTTTTGTGTTCTTTATAATTTTTTGGTGAATCATTATTTCAACTTGGAAGTGATTTCAGAGTTACTTCCTGGATGTCAAACTGAAGGTTCTTTGAAAGGTACCAGAGCTAATTGTAAACTGAGGCAAATGAGTATTTATCTTCATAACCCCTAAAGGACCAAGACATTTTCCCCTCAAAATCACTCCAAAACTGCCATCTTCAGCGCGTTCAACACAAAATGATACAAAATGTTTTTTCTGAAAATTTAACCATAGGATCTTGTACTACAGTTGTATGAGAGTGTGTGGTGAAAATTTTGGTATGTTTGACCGCACGGATTGAAAGATATCAGCCTTTGAAGTGAGACATATTCTCTTTTTGAGGTCATATTAAACACCTTCATCAAACTTCAACCACCTTCTATGGCAACTTTTTGCACTACAGGCTGTGAATTTATTATGTTTACTTGAAAAGGATCATGTTAGGCACATGTGCACCAAATTTTAGAAGTAGAAGAGGTGTAGAAGATGTCCTAAAAAATCCTGCAATGCAACTATGTGTTGAGTATCAACAATACACTTTATATTTTGCATATATCATATCCTTCTCAAATTTTTGAAATTCACAAATCCGTATGGTAGATGCAAAGATCTCAATTTCCTTTCAAAGAGGACATTTTCTTTCTTTTAAATGGACAAAAACTCTAATTTCTATTGAATTTAGAAGTTATTAAAGTTTAGTGACAGTATTTGTGATATGTCACAATAAGCTACTGCACTATTTGTATATGTAAGTGAAAATAAACTATAACTTTTGAACCGTAAGTCGGAATTCTACAAAATTTGTATCTACGCAAAGCTAATCAAAAGTTGTCCATTCAATAAAAAATCTCAGAAAATAATGCGTAGAATTGAGAACGTGGTACCTAACCCAAACTCAAAATGTCCTCCGAGGGGACTTTGGTTCTTTACGGGTTATAAATAGCTCTTAATATTTATAATTAGTTAGCAAAGAAAAAGGCGGGTAAAATTCATGGTACAGATGATCTCTCCTTCTACCATGTAACAAATAGCATTGGAATGCCCACATAAGTATTATCCTCCACTTGGGCCATTATTAGTACAAACAATGTAAATTTGAATGAAAGACGTTCAGATGTGCACTAGGTTGATAGCTTTGCATTGACGTCTTATATGTAATTTAAGTAAACATTTATACTTGAGTATTGATGATTTTTTCGCTTTTGTCTACTTGATTGTATACAAAGTAATCCAAATTCTTGAGCATTAACACGGAAATCTTGTTTGGAATGAGAGAGATTGACGATTGCAAAACAATGAAGGGTCTCTCAGAGGCAAATTTCAATCAAAATTTAAGACCAAAATCACTTTGCATGTGTATGAAATACAACATAATATGTGGCATGGTATTCATTGTATTTTCGGGAAATCAATGTATTTTGCGTTGCATTCCTAGCCTTTCCATGAGTTCTATAGCTCTAAATCGCAATCAGATTTTTTGGAGATGGTACACACAATGTTTGCGCAAAACTAAACTTCAAATTTCACAACCTAATTCCTTATAGATTTCATGCAAATTTAGATTTAACATAGCTAGAGTCCACATTTGGGTCTCGTGGGCTCCAAAGGGTTAATTCCACAAAATTTCAATCATCGTACGATTAAAAAATTCTATGTAAAAATATCTCAAAATTCATAATTTATTTCTTTTTCTTTGTTGGAAGCAATTTATAAAAATTATATTATGTTTCATCTTCCATCAAAAGCAAATTTCAAAAATTACATCTTCTTCCAGTTTTGGTCAAAAGAAAAGTGCAAAGATTATATTGCTCCCTTGATCTTACATACGACACATGCAAAAAGAAAAGGAGACCCCAGCTTTAGTTTGAAGATGCCAACTCTTTCGCCCCCACACCTCTTTTGCAGCCCCCTTTCTTCTGGGATGGTGGCTTGTGTCTTCCATGATGTCTGTGCCTTCGTCACTTTTGCCACAATGGTATGACCAACCATAGCAAAAATGTTGAATAAATGTAACTTGGTTTCCCCAAAAGAAAAATCACAAAAACCTTGTGGAGCCTCAAAAGTAGCGTAAAGAGACAACATTCAAGTTTTCAACTCCCTAGTTGCCAACAATTAGATGTTAGTTTTCTTCAAGGTATTAAATAGTGTGTTTTTTGTAATAGTTTCAGGTCACTATGAGAAGTTTCCGATGATTTACTTGTCATGAGGTGTTGTTTTGGTCAATAACATGCAAAACATATGTCTCATCCATTGAGCCTTGCTTCTTAGTTAAAACGTGCTGAATCTTGGTATAAACGTGCTTTTATTGGACATGCATGCCCGTGACTCATGCTATTATCTGAGCTTTGTGGAGAGGATTTATCTGCTACATGCATGCATAATTGCATTGAAAAAATCCACAAATAACTCCCAGAACTGGGATATTTGGGTATGTCATTTTTGGAGCACATATCAAATAAAGAATACATGTAACTTAGATTTTGGAGTTGTATTGGAATTTCTTTTCTCATTGATCAAAACTCAGATCAAGATCAAAAACTAAAAGTATCGCATGTGTGATGTATGTATATTGTCTTCGGTGTAATGAAAGGACATTATTTCCCAATGGCATGCTAAACTTCTCATAGAATTGATGCTTTGTTTAGCGAGACCTTATTTTATTTCATGAAAAGTCCCCATTTTTTTTATCACTTCATTGAAGTATGATTCACTCTAAGTACACATGTCAGTATCGGATTAGAATTGTACATCATTTTTCAAATGGAAAATGCTTATTTACCTCAGAGAGAGATATTGTTACTTCAATTTAAAAACATCTAGAGCTTATATACTATGCAAGTTAGAAGATTTAAGGGTGAAATGTAAATATACTACATTTGATCCCTTTTATGATAAGGAGGTTATAAAATTTGTGATGGGAGAATATTAAAGGAATCTCAAGAACTACAATTCTCAAAGGGGTTACCTAGTCAGGATAATTAATTTGACCACCACCCTGAATACCTTTTCATCACCGTAGCCTACTCAAGAAATTTTCATAAATAGTGAAGGAAGAGTTTTATGTTGCATTATTATGTGACCACGAGCACACCTTATCAAATTATGCATTTGTTGGGCATTGTATATACACGGACGTATTTGACTCACTGGAATTCAAAAAGAAGAAGAACTCCGGTCCACGAAAAGGGGGTGGGCATGAATAAAGTGACTGTATGTTCCACCACTAAGTCCTTGTCCACAGGACATGGGATAGTAGTATGGAATTACTTCTCCCTTCGGAGGGTAGACACTATGTACCATGTATCAAGTGACCAAGAACAAGGAACCAATGACGCCAAGGCGGCTAATGCGATGAAGTGTTTTGTAGGTTTTCATGGGGGGTTTAGCATGTTCAGAATGGGTTGTTTGTTATTGAGTTTCCATTTGTGTAGGAGTATGGACATAGCATGTTGGATTGCAATAGTGTTGATATTTGTAAAGGTGGTCTTGATCGAAGACATGGGTATTTTTAATGTTTCTTCAAGGATTGTCATTGAGGGGATAAAGGTGGTAGTTCTATCACCTCCGGTGATGACAATGAGGGGGTCTACATTCCATCCAAGTGCTTGGATATCATTTTAGAGTGGTTGATATTTATTTGTTTTGTTTGCAATAGCTTTCGGTGAAAATCTATCATTATACTATTTGGATTCAATGAGCTAAATAGTGAGATTTGGGTCTATGTAGGTTGGTGACGAGTCTTGGTATGGTAGCCCTCTAAAACATAATATGTTGGGTTTAAATCTTGCATTACAATGACATCTTTGAATACCGCATCTGCATGGTAATAATCATGGAGGAACCTTCTTTTCTTGGGGGTTGTCGTTAAAGGTTTCGGCATTGATGAGGACAAAGCAACTGGATTTGTTTGCTGAAACAATTAATTTGCAGATTGCCCACACTTCTTTTTGTGGTGTTTAAAAATTAGGGCGTGTATATGAGGGATACGACATTTGAGTAAAACCTATAGCCATGTGTATGGGTCCATAGTGTTGCATATTGAACATGTTATGAAGGGAAATCTTTCTATGCCAAAAAAGAGTTGTTTACAGGCATTTCCCATAAATTGTTCGGTGCGGAATTTGACTATGCATGTATTTTGTGAGTCCGTGATTATGGAGTTTTTCCAAAAGTTGGTGGAGACTTTGTTGTCAATGTTAGTAATACGTGTCCATTTATCAATATTAGGAAAATTTTCCATAAGTATTTCCAAAATATTTTTAGGTTGCATTTTTTGAGGTATCTATCCAAGAATCTTATGAGGCCTTTATCAACAGCTTTGTCCATAGACGGCCGTTCACATCTATGAAAGTAGTATGGGTTGGCATGCGCATGTTTGTAGGGGTGTTTGGCATCTCGGTAGGCTTTATCTTGACCTTCTTCTGCTAATTTCTTGGCTTGTACGTTTCCATTGATGTTAGCGTGAGCTCAAACTTTGAGGAGTGTGGGGATTTGAGTGCAGTAGAATTCAAAATATATATTGAAGTTTAGCAAAGCTAACAACTTTGGAATGAAGATTCTTCAACTAACACCTTGCATCCGAAGGTCATTTCAACATCTAAACCTTACCATGTTCAAACATGACCCCATACATGTTGAATACTATGGCCAACAATGACACCTTATGATGTTTCAGGGTTTTAACCCCTAAAGGACCAAATCCCCTTTGTGGGACTCTTTATATTTTGGGCAAATACCAAAAAATAAAAAATAAAACTTTTAAATTGAAATCTTTATACTAGATATTCCTTGATAAGAGCATTGTGGAGTGTGTACAAATCAAGAAGGGATGTGTACAACTTAATATGCACATAAGTTGTACTCACCACTATCTTCTCATTACAAGTGCACTTGTGAGGCTTTTTGTTGTGGTTTTTTTGGTAAGATTTGGAGAGGCTCTAGGTGATATGCTATAGCTCCTAGAAGGTATGAGAATCAACGTAGGGCAGTTCTTGAGATGAATGAGCAAGGCAACTCATATGGCCAAATTTTTGCAATTTTTGGGCATTCCTCGAAGCACTTCTTCTGTCATAGTGCAATGGTTTCGTGTGAGAGAGAGACTAATAGACAAAACTTCACCAGGTAGACCTAGAATTCTTGATGAACGTGATGATCGTGACATTGTGAGGAGATTGAATGATCGAAATACAAGCACAACGTCAACTGTAGGAAGAATGTTATGATCAGAGGGCATGCGATTGAGTGATGATACAATCAAAAGTAGTCTTTGGAGGCAAGGGTAGAGAGCATGTGTGAAGACCAAAAAGCCACTTTTGACAAAGAAACATCAAGCACGTCATTTGCAGTGGGCAAAGAAGTGCAAGCATGGACATTGGGAGTTTCGGGCTCATGTCATTTTTTCTAATGACTCCAAATTCAATCTTTTTGGCTCAGATGGGCGTTTGTATTGTTGGAGAAAGATTAGAGAATGCCTTTCAGATAAGCATGTGCAATCTATATTCGCATATGGAGGAGGTAACAAAATTGTTTTGGGTTTGTTTGAGTTGAGAAGGAGTTGGCAAGCTTCATATGATCAAAGGGAAGATGGATTAATATGTATATTGCAACATTTTAGAGATGGAACTTATGGGCACTATACAGATGCAAGTTTCAGAAGAGGATGAGGTTAATTTTCAATATGACAATGACCTAAAGGATACTGCACATTATGTTATAGATCGGTTGCGAGCTTAAAAACTTTGGTTTATTGGACATTCTCTACAATCACCCGACCTCAATCCAATAGAACTTCTTTGGAATGAAGTAGATCGTCCGGTAAAAAGGTCTAAGAGGAAACCCACTAGTAAAAGTGGCTTATGGTAGAAGATCCAATAAATTTGGTACAATATAGAGCTTGATATTGTTAGGAAGTTGATATGCTGTATGCCTCGAAGAGCTCTTAATGTCTACCAAGCAAGAGGTGGCTACACAGGGCGGTAGTGTTTGTGAGTGCTTATGAGTTGAATCATTGAGTTGTAAAGGTAATTAGTACTCTATAGTCTTGTTTCCTATGATTGATATGCAATAAAAATTAGTTTGAGCATAAAGAATCGTACATGCTTGTTGCACATTTGAATTATTGTGTACTGTTCTAGTTCATATTCTCATTGAAAACTTTGTGCTTTATGCTTGTTGCAACAATACGCTCTTGTGGTAATGATCTTGTTATTTTATGAGAGTTCATGTAGATTTGGTAGCTAATTTTCCAATAAATCTCCTCTTGTACCACTATTTCTGCTTGCCACTGAACATACTCGTGAAATACTTTTACATGCCATATGATGTTTACACAAATACTAAACAAATTACACAAATTTTCCGCAGTATCAAAATGTATTTTGATTAAAAATAAAAGTACCGAATCTTTCCACCCCAATGTGATCCCAACGACTTGATTGTCAAATTCGATGAGTTCGACAGCGCTACAACACTTCTACCATCTTTCAAGACCAGCAAAAATTCTATCACAAAAAATTATACTCAACGATGGGTATCTCTCACTGCTGCAATTTCGCATGAGCATTACAGAATGGCGCTTCAAAAGATATAATGCGTTTCCAAATCAGTATTTTACACTCCAACACATCAATATCCTGCCAATCTAACAGTAACCTCTAATAATTTGATTATGATCGGGTCAATCTGGCCGTGCGCTCTGCAGAAAAATCTTGGATCTCGAAGCCGAAGCGAGGAGGACGATTATGGAGCAATAATCTCAACCTGCCCGGCTAGATCATGACCACGTGATCTTGCCCATGTCCTAGTGCGCTTCTCAGCAGCCCAATTCCAATGTCTGCGGAGAGATTCTACGTTCCGAGACGCATGAGCAGGAGGATTGTGGAGCTATAATCTCCACCTGCCCGGCTAGATTATGACCAAGTCCCGGTACTCCAAACGAATGCTTTCGTGAGAGTGCATTCCGAGAGCTTCCACGAGCAGGACGATTATCGAGCAATAATTGCTACCCGGCATCCTCACGACCTGGTGATTCCATATCCGCCGTAGCAGAAGCGAATGCCGGCGAGGTGCAAGAGGGAGTACACGCGGAGAGCTTGCAAGCGCGACGACGCGTGAGCAGGACTACGAGCCATCCATCTCTTGGCGTGATCATGTTGGGTCAGCATCCACGCTCCGCCCGGAGTTGTTGCAAGCTCGGCCTCGGTTCGGAGGTGGCGGTAGCACGTCGACTTGCTCACCACCCGCTGCCCCTTGCACCCCTTGCACACACACAGCACCCTCTGGTCGCCTTTGGTGATCACCACCCCCCGCGCTTTCAAGTTGTACGACCTCCTCCGCGAGCACGACGTTGTCTCCCGAGCATAGTACTTGCTGTCGGCGGAGCTGGAGGTGTCGCTGGCTGCCGTCGTCATCAGAGACGACTCCAACGACGACGACATTGTACTTCAGGATTCGATATACTGTCCTCTCCTGGTAAAAGACACTTCGGAACCCAGATAGCAGTCGACCACAGTTTGGATGTACACTCCCCTCGACTTTCTCACACTCCGGTTCAATCACCGATTCGAGCTTGGGCAGAGAAAACTCCGGTCGAATCGCCAAGGAAACTCCGGTCGGAGCGTCGATATGGACTTAAGTAAACCAAGTTGCCTTCTCAAACAACTGACATAATCTAGAGTCAATCCGCCGCTCTGATGATCAGTAGCAAGCGCTTCTAGATTTCCAAACCGAGTGAGCTTGCCTCAACAAACAACCATAACTGACACAGACTAGTGAACTTTCTCAGAATCTACGGCAAGCGCTCTTCAAATGCAAACTTTGCACTAGTCCCTCTGGCCTGATCATATGCTGATCTGATGCAACTGATATTTCTAGTGATGATGTATGATTCGATCCTTCACAAGCTACCGCCAGTGACAACAGTTTTCGAAACCTGTGGTTTTTGATGCGAGGACTTAATTTGATCAACTTGGATGCAACTTGAGGACTCCACAAGTGGCTAGCTTCGTGATTTTTGAAAGATAGGGAGCTCCAATAATGCTCAGCCTGGACAGGATTCACATCATATTCCGGAATAGAACAATCAACTTGCTGCCCCAAGTTTTTATTTAGACTCCAGTGAAGGCAGGCTTTCTTCTTTCGTGATAGTCGGCGTAACGTCACCGTTCACTTTATGTAGTATGAACTAGAATTTCTTTACTAATTGGAAAACGCCTACTTTGTTGAAAATGGATACCCTCTCAAAACTCAATGTGATGTAAATTGAGTATGATATTTAGTGTAAGCTGCAATAGTTAACTTAAACGTGTGATATCTTTTCTTTTTTTTATGGATGGTGATGATGATACTCTGCACTTATGACTGTAGACGTGTTTATTGTCGGTGAAAGTAGTCACCTTGGATGAAAACTTATAGCGCTTCAAAACGGTTGGTGTGGACGACACTAAATCTCATTGTTAGAGTAGTGTAGACGAGCCACATTACTTTTAAACTCAGATTAAATAAGGTGAATGAAATAGTGGAATGTTGGAGTTGTTTGTAACGGCATGTGAAGTTTTGACTAGGTCCACTTCATACTAGGGGCTGGATGAAAATTGAATGTACTATTGACCTAGATGATGATTGGGATAATCTACTAGATTTGTAGATTTATGCACCGTCTAATTCTTGGTTTGAAGTGGGCCAAGAGATTGGTCCTTTGATTTGTAATTATGGCATTTGTTCACCCTAAATTCCTTTATGAAAAAGCCCGGAGGCGGGCTTTTGCAAATCTCGAGCACGTTCCCATGGTTGCAATTTGTATTTCAAATTCTTAAAGATGCAAGAAGACAAGAGGTATGTGGGAGTACAATTTTTATTCTCATCGGACTTATATAAAAAATTATGCTATCTTAAATAAATTGCCGAATGCGGGCACATCAGGCAACTCCAAAAACAATTGCTAAGACACTCTCGTAAATTTGAGATTTTCAATACTAGCAAGTAATATCATTCACTTTCATCTTGTCAAAGAACATTTCTTGTCTTTAGTGAAAAACCACATTTTATCCCAAGTGAAAGATTTCACACATTGCCACACATTGTTGGGCAAGGAACCAAAAACACTTCTTCTTTTCCACATAAAACTTTGAGATCTTTGTACTTTTCACTTTTTATTACAAGAGGTATTGTAAACCTTCTTATTGAACGTTTGGATTATCATTCTAAAACATGTTTTTTTCCAAAAAATTGAAACTTGAATTGGCACTATTTGAACCTTCACTTCTTGCACAATATTTTTGAATATACTACACCCCTCCTCTACCTCTAAAAAGTGGTGTACAAGGAGTTAATACCATGATCAATATGATACAAAATCTAGAGTTTGTTCACTGCAAAACTTTGACACCAAGTGAAGTCAAATTCTGCTGATCTACTCAACGTAGTGATGAAAATGAACCATGTTTTCTACTTCAAACAATATAATCTTTCAATCCTTGCGGTCAAAAATGATGAAATTTTGTGAGTATGTTATTTATCAAGTGTTTCATGAGATCTATTGGTTAGAACTAGAAATACAATTTCATGTTTCCTTCCTTTCTCAATGTATTAGAATGAATAGTTTTGAAGTGTTTTTGGTGTGATATTGTCAAGAAAATTTAGGGAATAATAGGAGTTAAATTAATGAAAGAGCTTAGTGTTTGATTTGGAAGAGCTTGGTGAAGTTTGAACTTAAGTTAGAAGGGGTTTTGGGTGTATTTGAGAAGGAAGGAGAGGTTGTGTTGTACCAAGTTTCCTTGCCACTAATTACAGAAAAATTCAGCTATTTTGAGCTGATTTAGTAGTCAAAAAGTAGAGAATTTGTTTATAAAATCTTATTACTGTTGCTTGACTTTATTAGCTCCTTAATTATTGATGATTGGTTCCTGGAACTTGACCTGTTTTGTGTTGACAAGCGTGATTAGTTTGACTTGATTCTGATTAAATAGCTTTATCTGGCTCCAATAATTTCAAAGCTTTTTCTTCCTTCCATTTTACTGATCTTTAAGGGAAGAATAACTAGATTTTTGTGTTCTTTATAATTTTTTGGTGAATCATTATTTCAACTTGGAAGTGATTTCAGAGTTACTTCCTGGATGTCAAACTGAAGGTTCTTTGAAAGGTACCAGAGCTAATTGTAAACTGAGGCAAATGAGTATTTATCTTCATAACCCCTAAAGGACCAAGACATTTTCCCCTCAAAATCACTCCAAAACTACCATTTTCAGCGCATTCAGCACAAAACGATACAAAATGTTTTTTTCTGAAAATTTAACCATAGGATCTTGTACTAGAGTTGTATGAGAGTGTGTGGTGAAGCATTTGGTATGTTTGACCGCACGGATTGAAAGATATCAGCCTTTGAAGTGAGACATATTCTCTTTTTGAGGCCATAATAAACACCTTCAACAAACTTCAACAACCTTCTATGACAACTTTTTGCACTGCAGGCTGTGAATTAATTATGTTAACTTGAAAAGGATCATGTTAGGCACATGTGCACCAAATTTTAGAAGTAGATGAGGTGTAGAAGATGTCCTAAAAAATCCTGCAATGTAACTATGTGCTGAGTATCAACAATACACTTTATATTTGCATATATCATATCCTTCTCAAATTTTTGAAATTCACAAATCCGTATGGTAGATGCAAAGATCTCAATTTCCTTTCCAAGAGGACATTTTCTTTCTTTTAAATGGACAAAAACTTGAATTTCTATTGAATTTAGAAGTTATTAAAGTTTAGTGACAGTATTTGTGATATGTCACAATAAGCTACTGCACTATTTGTATATGTAAGTGAAAATAAATTGTAACTTTTGAACCATAAGTCGGAATTCTACAAAATTTGTGTGTACGCAAAGCTAATCAAAAGTTGTCCATTCAATAAAAAATCTCAGAAAATAATGCGTAGAATTGAGAACGTGGTACCTAACCCAAACTCAAAATGTCCTCCGAGGGGACTTTGGTCCTTTAGGAGTTAAAAAAGCTCTTAATATTTATAATTAGTTAGCCAAAAAAAAGGCGGGTAAAATTCATGGTACAGATGATCTCTCCTTCTACCATGTAACAAATAGCATTGGAATGCCCACATAAGTATTCTCCTCCACTTGGGCCATTATTAGTACAAACACTGTAAATTTGAATGAAAGACGTTCAGATGTGCACTAGGTTGATAGCTTCGCATTGACGTCTTATATGTAAATTAAACATTTATACTTGAGTATTGATGATTTTTTTGCTTTTGTCTACTTGATTGTACACGGAAATCTTGTTTGGGATGAGAGAGATTGACGATCGCAAAACAATGAAGGGTCTCTTAGAGGCAAATTTCAATCAAAATTTAAGACCAAAATTATTTTGCATGTGCATGAAATACAACATAGTATGTGGCATGGTATTCATTGTATTTTCGGGAAATTGATGTATTTTGCGTTGCATTCCTAGCCTTTCCATGAGTTCTATAGCTCCAAATTGCAATCTGATTTTTGGAGAGGGTACACACAATGTTTGCGCAAAACTAAACTTCAAATTTCACAACCTAATTCCTTATAGATTTCATGCCAACTTAGATTTAACATAGCTAGAGTCCACATTTGGGTCTCGTGGGCTCCAAAGGATTAAGTCCGCAAAATTTCAATCATAGTACGATAAAAAATTCTACATAAAAATATCTCAAAATTCATAATTTATTTCTTTTTCTTTGTTGGAAGCAATTTATAAAAATTATATTATGTTTCATCTTCCATCAAAAGCAAATTTCAAAGATTATATCTTCCAGCTTTGGTCAAAAGAAAAGTGCAAAGATTATATTGCTCCCTTGATCTTACATACGACACATGCAAAAAGAAAAGGAGACCCCAGCTTTAGTTTGAAGATGCCAACTCTTTCGCCCCCACACCTCTTTTGCAGCCCCCTTTCTTCTGGGATGGTGGCTTGTGTCTTCCATGATGTCTGTGCCTTCGTCACTTTTGCCACAATGGTATGACCAACCATAGCAAAAATGTTGAATAAATGTAACTTGGTTTCCCCAAAAGAAAAATCACAAAAACCTTGTGGAGCCTCAAAAGTAGCGTAAAGAGACAACATTCAAGTTTTCAACTCCCTAGTTGCCAACAATCAGATGTTAGTTTTCCTTAAGGTATCAAGTAGAGTGTTTTTGGTAATAGTGTCAGGTCACTGTGAGAAGTTTTCTTTGATTTACTTGTCATGAGGTTTGTTTTGGTCAATAACATGCAAAACATATGTCTCATCCATTGAGCCTTGCTTCTTGGTTAAAACGTGCTGAATCTTGGTTCAAACGTGCTTTTATTGGACATGCATGCCCGTGACTCATGCTATTATCTGAGCTTTGTGGCTAAGGTGGGAACACCCATTCCCGTGACTGCACCCGTTCCCGCATGCTCCTGGGGCACCTCAATCCGGGCATATGAAACCGGACCGGTTCAGGGTGCAAGAGCGGGTGTGAACTGGAGTTTCTGGAGGTGGTTTAGGGTGTCGCGAGAGGCGGAACCTTCAAATAACGGCGCCGCTGATCTTCAATAGAAACGACGGGAGTGGCGTGCATTGCAACGCGGAATGGAGTCCACCAGATCTGGTTTTGTTTACTTTTTCTGACAGAGACGTGGATCGCCGAGCAGTGCTATGGAGACGGCTGGAGCACGGGTTGGTGTGCATACCTCATTGTCATGGGACGTGCCAGCCTCGGCGGATTCTAGAACAGTTAATCTTGGAAACTTGTGTGAATCGAAATGAAATGTGGACATTCCCCACTTGTCTTAGCGTTTAAATATTTTGAATATAAATTTGTTATTCTTCTTGCCAAGTCCCAGCGTCCATCTCTGTCTCTTTCGGAGTGTTGGTGAGCACTTTGCATTGGCACTGTTCACTGCATGCAACGGCGGGGTTCAGTTAGGGTTTCCAGGTTCAAGTGAAGGTAGTGAATCTTGGTTGTATGGCACGTAATTGGAATTCGGGAACCATGTCACAGCCTCATTCATTATCTGATCAGGAGAGTAATGATGCCAACATGGATCGGTATCACCAGAGTGAGAGTGGCGAGGACAGTGACACCCCGATGATGAGTGTCGATGGAGAACTGCCGCCTGCCCTCATGAGTTTCAATCGCCCGGCCAGGAGACGTCCATCGGGGGGCCGAGGTGATATTCACAGCGGAGACTTTGACACTGATGGAAGTGACGATGAGCATATTATTGTGGCAGCTACGCCTCCTGAACACCTTTGCACTCAATTCAGAGTGTACCACGGTAATCCCCAGGTCGTACTTTCAAGTGGCGGACGTGCTAGCCGCTCCAGGCATGGCGCTGGCCTCCCTTTCATGGCACGAGATCAGACTGCCATAACATATCCAGGAGCGAGGTCTAGTCCCAGACTGCAAGCGTCGAGGAGATCATCGGGTGGTGGGCACGTACCTTCGGCAGAAGCGTTGGGTGGATCGCAGCCACGAAGTGTAAGTCCGGAGTTCAAAGGCAGGCAACCGTTTGGCGACATTTCAAATCTTGGTCAGGCGCTTGGAGGTTTGCAGCATTTAAGGCGCCCCGCTGGTGGGAAGAGGACTCGGAGTCCAGCTCGAAGAAGTGATCAGTGGACCAACGATCAGCTGTTACAGGCCATGGGTGCGGTAGAAGGAGGCATGCGAATCCAGACTGCAGCTGACTTTTTCCGCATCCCGTCATCATCGCTCCGAGATCACCTGTACGGCATTACCCGCAGCCGCAAGCGTGGGGGCAAGTGCGTGTTGACATGTGAAGAAGAGCAGTTGATTGTTGACTGGATTTTTAGGCTCCAAAATTTGGGCCACCCTGTGACGATGGCAACATTACGCATGAAGGTCGCAGAGATTTGTCAAGGGAGGGAGACGCCGTTTGTTGAAGGTATACCGGGACGTGGGTGGTTGCGTTGGTGGAGACGTCGGCATCCTGAGCTTAGTCTCAGAGTTGCCCAGGGACTTGAGACGTCTCGCGCCAGGGGTCTATCCGAGGAGAACGTCCAATCATTCTACCAGAATCTGAGGTACTTGTATGATACCCACAAGTACCCAACTGATAGACTTTGGAACTGCGATGAGACGGGGGCTCAAGCCGGGCGGAATGGAGGAGCGCTTGTGCTTGCGCGCAGAGGAAGTCGTTATGTTCATCAAGTATTGCCCGACGAGCGGGAATGGCTTTCCTGTCTCGTATGCGTCAATGCTGCAGGACAAGCCATTCCAAGCTTTTACGTGTTCAAGGGCAAGCGGTTCCGGCGCAATTACATAGAGAAGTGTGAATCTGGCGCTACCATGGCCATGCAGCCACGTGCGTGGATGACAAGTTTTTTGTTTTCTAAATGGATATCTCATTTCGTGAGGTCTGTTGCAGAATTGGGTGGAATTTCAGCACAGCGTAGGCACCTGATCATTTCAGATGGGCATGCGAGTCATGTGTCCATTGGCACAGTGCAAGAGGCCCGGGCGCAAGGCATAGATCTCTTGACATTGCCATCGCATACGTCACATGCGATGCAACCGTTGGATGTCTGTTTGTTCAAACCATTCAAGACAGCATTTAAGGCATACCGAGATTTTTGGACGTATAGATATGCGGGGTCTTCAGCAAGGAAAGAGAATCTGGCTCAGTGGGTTAGTCTGGGATTAAGGAGGGCACTGACTTCTGAAAACATCCAAAAAGGCTTCAGATCGACGGGAATTTGGCCATGGGATGGAGCTGCCATGGCCAACAAGATGGGCCCTTCAGAATTATACCAGAATCACGTGGAGGATGTGGCCGATGCATTGACGCAGCTGCGTGTTGAGGAAATACAAACGGACGTGGCAGCGCCCGAGAACCCCTCAGCCCAGCACTTCTTTGTCAATCTTGATCCTGCTGACGAAGTGAGCCATGGCAGTGAGCCCGAGGTCATATCGGAGGGAGAAATCAGCCCCGAGGAGCAGCCACCTTCCATCACCAGGTTTCTGACTCTCCCCGAGGTCACTGCAAGGAGGCCACGCATAACGACCGAAGCTCTTGCAGACTACTCGAAGTCCATCATTTTAACTAGCGAATCCTATATCGCTATGATGGAAGAAAAGTCAGCAAGACGGGAGGCTCTGGAAAAATCAAAAGCAGAAAAGAAGCAGCAGAGAGAACTAGAGAAGAAGCGGCGAGAAGAGGAGAAGACGAAGGAGCAGGAGAGCAAGCGCCAACGACAAGAGGAGCGTGCCCGGAAAAAAGCATTCGATGAGCAGTGGTCCCCTGCGGCGGTGGCAGCGTACGGGCAGCGCCTGCATGATCGAATTCGAGCTCGTGAGCCACTGCCCTCCCACTCATACCGAGCCTCGTACTTGGGATTCCCTCCGGCTCTGTGCAAAGAAAATCAGCGATTGGCAATTGAGAGGCGCATGGCAAAACGTCGAAAAGAGAGTGCCCGCCACATCCCGGCTCCCACACCACCTGACTGCGCTCACAAACCCGGGGCGCCACTTTGGAGCCGCATCCTTCCAACGAAGGCCGTGAACCCTGCGTGGCTGAACTCGCCGGACGCCGCGCCTCACATCTTCATGCGACCGTTTCAGGAGCCTGGTGCGAGGATAGTGACACCCCAGCTCCTTCGACCAGCACCGCAGCTCACACCTCCAGACCTTGAGGAGGAACCCACGTCGCCCATCGTGGGCGTTCTGAACTCATCACCGCTCCTCAACTCTCAGAATTCAGATTCTCTCGGCTTCACAGAGGCTTTGTGAGTGGGTGATTGCAAGCGTGTGGAGGGCAGTGGCGACAGGTTCAACTTGATTCGAATAAGTCGGCACCGATGTGTGGAGACAGGTGCAAGTCGGAACAAGAACATTGTGCATCGAGGATTACATCCAGGTGCAACTCGAGTTGGTTCTTCAGTTTCACGTGGGTCGGTTGACTGAGCTAGACCGGTGGTTCTAGGTTCGTCCAGATACGGTTTGTAGTGCCAGCACATTTGGTTCCATTTACTAGGCCATGACGGTTTCTCGGTGATTGGTATAATTAGATCTCAGTGCATCATATGCCAGAAGTAGCTCATCTTGGTCACGGAAATGGGGCCATTCAGTTGCACTTAAGTGTGCAACTTGATTTCTGTGTTTGACCGCTTTGAATGTAGCAAAAATTAACAATTAATCGATTCTTGTTGTTACATTCTCACACCATTTCTAATTGCCTACCCAACAGTATAATTGCATTTCGCATTGCACACTCAGAAGTAATCCAATCAGCTTAAAGCCACGGGAATGGGTGCTCCCACCTTAGTGTTAGGAGAGGATTTATCTGCTACGTGCATGCATAATTGCATTGAAAAAAATCCATAAACAACTCCCAGAACTGGGATATTTGGATATGTCATTTTTAGAGTACATATCAAATAATGAATACATGTAACTTAGATTTTGGAGTTGTATTGGAATTTCTTTTCTCATTGATCAAAACTCAGATCAAGATCAAAAATTAAAAGAATCGCATATGTGTTATATAGAAAATGTCTTCAGTGTGATTGAAGGACATTATTTCCCATAGAAATGATGCTTAGTGTAGGGTGACCTTTATTAATTTCATGAAAAGTCCCTTCTTTTAATCAGTTCATTGAAGTATGATTCTCTCTAAGTACACATGTCAATATGAGATTAGGATTGTACATCATTTTTCAAATGGAAAATGCATATTAAATACCTCGGAGAGATATTGTTACTTCAATTTAAAAACATCTAGAGCTGATATACTATGCAATTTAGAAGATATAAGGGTGAAATGAAAATATACTCCATTCGATCCCGTTTATGACAAGAAGGTTATAAATTTTGTGATGGGAGAATATTAAAGGAATCTAAAGAATGACTTTAATTCTCAAAGGGGTGACCTAGTCAGAATAATTAATTTGTCCATCACCCTAAATACTTTTTTCATCACCGTAACCTATTCAAGAATTTTCATAAATAGTGAAGGAAGAGTTTTATATTGCTTTATTATGTGACCATGAGAACACCTTATCAAATTATGCATTTGTTGGGCTTTGTATATACGAGACGTATTTTACTCAGTAGAATTCAAGAAGAAGTACTCCGGTTCGCGAAGAAAGAGGGGGCGGTGGGAAATTAAGTGTCTGTATGTTCCACCACTAAGTCCATGTCCACAGGACATGGGATAGTAGTATGGAATTTCTTCTCCTTTTGGAGGGTAGACACTATGTACCATGTAACAAGTGACCAAGAAGAAGGAACCAATGACACCAAGGCGGCAAATGTGATAAAGTATTTAGTAGGTTTTCATGGGGATTTAGCGTGTTTAGAATGAGTTGGTTGTTTTTGAGTTTCCATTTGTGTAGGAGTATGGACATAGCATGTTGGATTGCAATAGTGTTAATATATATAAAGGTGGTCTTGATTGAAGACATGGGAATTTTGAATGTTTCTTCAAGGGTTGTCATTGAAGGGATAAAGGTGGTAGTTCTAGCACCCGCGGTGATGACAATGAAGGGGTTTTTGATCCATCCAAGTGCTTGGATATCATTAAAGAGTGTTTGATATTTACTTGTTTTGCTTGCAATAGCTTCTGGTGAGAATCTATCATAACAACATTTGGATTCAATCAATTGAATAGTGAGATTCGGGTCTATGTGGGTTGGTGGGAAGTCTTTGCATGGTAGTCTTCTAAAACATAATAGGTTGGGTTCAATTCTTGCATTACAATGACATCTTTAAATACCGCATGTGCATGGTAATAACTATGGAGGAACAATGTTTTCTTGCGGGTTGTCTTTAAAGGTTCCGGCATTCATGAGGACAAAGAAATGGTATTTGTTTGATGAAAAAATTTATTTGCAGATTGCCCACAGTGCTTTGTTGTGGAGTTTTAAAATTAGGGCGTATATATGAAGGTTATGGCATTTGAGTAAAACGTGTAGCCATGTGTCTGGGTCCATAGTGTTGCATATTGAACATGTTATGAAGGGGAATCTTTCTATGCCAAAAAAGAGTTGTTTGTGGGCATTTCCCATAATTGTTCGGTGCGGAATTTGACTAGGCATGTTTTTTGTGAGTCCGTGTTTATTGGATTTTTCCAAAAGTTGGTAGAGAGTCTGTTGTCAATGTTTGTAATACTTGCCGATTTATCAATATTAGGAAATTGTTTGGCATCTCGGTAGGGTTTATCTTGACCTTCCTTTCCTAATTTTTTTGCTTGTACGTTTCTATTGATGTTAGCGTGAGCTCAAACTTTGAGGAGTGTGGGGATTTGAGTGCAATAGAATTCAAATATATATATTGAAATTTTAAAAAACTAACAACTTTGAATTGAAGATTCCTCAACTAACATCTTGCATCTGAAGGTCATTTCAACGTCTAAATCTTACCGTGTTCATACATGACCCCATACATGTTGAATATTGTGGCCAGCAATGGCACCTTATGATGTTTTAGGGTTTTAACCTCTAAAGGACCAAATCCCCTTGGGAGGACTATTTTATTTTGGGCAAGTACCTAAAATTCAAAAAAATAAAATTTAAATTGAAAAATTTATGCTAGATATTCCTTGAGAAGAACATTGTGGAGTGTGTACAAATCAAGAAGCGGTGTGTACAAATTAATATGCACATAAGTTGTACTCACCACTACCTTCTCATTACAAGTTGTCGTGTAAAGAAAGATCGATAACCACAACAGATCAAGAGTCCTAACCAACATCAAATAAACAAAAAACATACACTAAATCAAGTACATGTGATACACCCTCAGGTGCCCCCGTTGCGGATAAAGAGACTCTCTATCCAACTAGGACCATACAACACTAACAAAAGTAAACGCCACGGTGATGTTGCCGCAACAACTGTACGCATCAAGTCGAAGATGTCGCCCGTCGCCGAATCAATAAACATATGAAGAAGTAACAAAGAGAGGGTAGATTCGGTGCAATGAGAGCCCCATCTTTAATCGCCTTAAACAACTTTGTTGCCAATCCCTTGGTCAATCTTCAAGTTGCCTATCTCTGAATCGAAACCATGAACTCCAACTAAATGGCAACGCACCACACAGTGACAAGTCTACAAGGAATTCAAGCCGTTTCATCATGTGAAATGTGGCTTGAAGACCTCTGACAACAAGGGCAAGTCCAATCTTCGGACGGTAAAGTAGAAAGAGGCAGCGTCAAGCAAGCCATATGCCAACCACGCTGGCAATGGTCACAAAACAACATGGTAGATGCGCCCTTCTTCTCACCATACACGAAACATGGAAGACCGTCAGGCACAACCGCCAACTCCGGATGAACGGAGTCACGGAGCCATCATGGGTAAATGGCAGGGAGCACAATTTTTAGAGTGCTCTCGATACTCCCAGCCATCCTTGCCTTCCAGCAACAAGATGCTAGTGGGCAACAAATCCTTCACGCAAAGAATGGTGCGTCCAGCCTTGACGTCCAACATAGTCGGCGCCTCACGCTGCAAATAAACGTAATCTCCCAAGGAGAAATGTGGCAGCTGAGATCGGTAGGCACCACTACAAATACGAGCGTACTGTAAGGTGTCACGGTGTTGAGCGATCGACAAGTTCTCTACAGCCATGGGCATAGTCCACTTGAAGAACTCCGCTCGATCCTTAAGACAATGAGCCGACACCTCCAAATCGTCCAAATCCACAATCGAGCCCAACTTTTTCCGTACGGAACTCGGTAAAAATTGACTCCCGTCCGTACAACAACTGATACGGACTAAAAGCAGCCAGTGAAGTCTTCCGGCTAAACCGGTATTCCATAGTGATCCATGGTATCATCAGATCTCAATTGCGGTGGCCACCTTGAAGTAATCCATACTTCCGTAAGCCCTGCTTCGCGGTTTAAACCACATCCTCCGCCAAACTATCCGTTTCCGAGTGATCCCGAGAAGTCGTACGATGGTCAATCAAAGCCTTGGTACACAAAGCTTGTAAAGCTCCAAGGAACTCACGCCCTTGGTCTGTCAAAACCTCAGTTGGGGCTCTAAAACAAGCCAACACCGGGCCGAGGAATGCCATAGCCGCCAACTCTGAAGAATTCTACGGAAGAGTGACGAGCTCAATCCACTTGTTGAAACGCTCCACCATCACCAAGATATACTTGGCTCTGCGTGGAGTCACGCCAAGTGGACCAACAAAGTTTAAATACCACCAATATCCTAGCCCCATATGGGCAAAGGCTACAATTGGGGTGATTGAGTATGGAGGCTGGATCTAACCCGATCACATACTTCATACCTAGAAACATACGTGGCGACCTGTTGACACATGCTGGTCTACCAGTATTGGCTGCGCAACATCAAATGAGTCCGTCGCACACCAAAATGTCCTAGGTCTTCGTGTACATGCCGTACCAATGAAGCCCTCTGATATGGCCTTGGAACTATGCGCCTAGACCCATCTGGCCACATCCAAAATAGAAGGTTGTTCTCCCAACGGAACCTTTTTATTCGGTGGCCAACTCTATCATGCTCCATAGCAGGAAAAGCCGGTGGAAGTGTCCCATGTTGTAGCTTGTGCAAAACTGTAACGTCTTCCCACACATCGCTAACAACTTGGGCCTTATCCGGTTCTCATCCGTTGCCAAATTAGGCAACGTCGATGCCGAGCCAGACATCGACGTGAGGTAAGCCGCTGCATGCCACCCCGGGACTGATTCCCTGTCACACTTCCCATGCCACCTGACACTAGTCAAATCCTCCTTCAAAGGACTTGGATTGCGAGATAGACCATCCGCATCCAAGTTCGTGATGCCGGTCCGATGTACAACCTCAAAGTCATACTCTTGAAGCAACAAAGCCCACCTGACAGGCTTGCCATGAAGCTTGTCAGACTCCATGAGCCACTTCAAAGGCTGATGGTCGGTCACCAACGTAAAATGTTGTCCATACAAGTAGGGCCTTAAATGAGCTATGGCCTAAACCGCGGCTAAGGCCTCCCACTCATAGGACGAATTATACTAAATAGTTGGACTCCGCGTTGTTGTTGCTCCTAGAAGCAAACGCCACAACGTACTCCCGTCCCTCATCATTCTTTTAAGTCAATATAGCCCCCAATTCCACAGCACTCCAGTCTGTGTGCAATTGAAAGGGTCGTGTAGCATCCGGACGCCGTAGCACACGCGCTGAACTGAGCTTCAGCTTCAAATTAACAAACGCTTATTGCTCCTCCCGTCCCCAAGTCCATGGTTGATCCTTTCACGTGAGAATAGTCAATGGCTTAGCAATCAAGTTAAAGTTCTTGACAAACCGGCGATAGTAATTTGTCAAGCCAAGAAAAACTCAAAGCCGTGACACGTCGATTGAGGCAGGAATCTTCTACAACGCATCCACATTGGCCCGCTGCACGCCAAGACCCCCTGGAACAATCAAATGTCTCAAATATGGCAACCGGTTGTGGAAGAACTTGCACTTGCCATAGTGCAAGCGCAATCCCATTGCCAAAACCTCTCAAACAGCGCCTGAAGATGCCTCACATGCTCCTGTGGGCTGCTACTAAAAATGATGACATCATCAATGTAACATCGGGCAAACGGTAAATCGGTCGACACCCGGTCCATCATCCTCTAAAACTCAGCGGATGCGTTCTTGAGGCCAAATGGAAGAAACTTCCAATGATAGAGTTGATCTCTTTCATCCTGATTAACTCCCCAGAATGCAGTCTTGACCCGGTCATCCACCATCAATAGTAACTAGTGGTGAACAGATCGTAAATCTAGAGTACTAAATACTCTAGCAAAGCCCACTGCATCAAACAACTCCTCCGGCGTGGACATGGGATATTGGACTAACTTGGTCTTGCGATTGGCTGGCCTATAATCCCCACACATCCATTTTTCCGTCTAGTTGCCAAAGATATCCTTCTTTGATGGCATAACCGTGGTACAAGCGTACTCACCATTAGAGAGCTCAATCAAGTTGGCGGCCAACAACTCCTAACAAAAAGTCTGAACCTCAACTTTATCAAAGAAACTGAGCTTGTACTCTCATTGGAAGATTGGGTGGTCGTCCCTCAACTGGATGTGTATCAATTTACCTCTGCAGCCCTCTAAATCACGGAGAATAAAGACAAAACAACTACAATACGATCGTATAAATGCTTGTACCATTTGTGCCTCAACACCGATAAAATGTGGCCCCAAATCCAAAGGCCAATCATCAAACTCCGTGGTCTCTTTCTCCACCGTAGAAACTCACCGCATACCGGCACGACCGGTGATTGCTACTTGGTAGCAGAGAGGGCATTGATGCCCTTAGGCTCCTAACTCACGGGATCCATAGGAAATCCTGTGTCGTGATGATAAAATCGGGAAAAAATATCCCGTGCATCCTCTCGACCAAAGTTCTTGGGCAAGGTTCCAAAGACACGCTGTGCACAAAGTACCTCATCTGTATCCTTCTTCAAACAAAAAAAACAACTCCACTTCTTCAATCTCTATAGGATGTGGCACCGCTGCCTCCTGACTATCAGAGTCCACCCCCAGCACGCGTGGATGGTCACTCAAACGGCACTGAACGGCAAAAAAGAGGCCACAAACCCATACGAGGGTGTAGAGGTCAATGGCTTGACCCAACAAATAACAACGTTGGTCCTTAGAGAGATCTGGTGCGGCGGTGGTGCTTGTTAAAAAGCCTATCGTCCGCTTCCTCTCATTGGCAAAAGTCTCCTCATAAGTTTGGGAAGAAGAATCCCAAACCATGCCTGGACCATGTGTCCTAAAGACGAATGACCATGGATAGCACATCAACATGGGAAGTGCCCCCTGAGCAAAATCAACGTGGTTCACCAACGCCATTGGTGGTTTATCATCCTTGGGGACGTCCGTGGAAATACGGTGGTCGTCGAAGATGTCATCAACCTCACAACGCAGGGGTCGTTGCACTTGAGCAAATGCAGAGGTGAGCGTTGCCGATGATGCCATGTTGGTCCAAATCCAACCTGGCCAATGGGCGTAAGAGCCCAACGCCGCGACATCAAGAAACGTGGGGGGACCAAGAAGGTGATGGATGTATGCTCCATCCCCATGCACCTTTGTCCATGTATTTCCAATGGGGGTACATTCTAAAAAATGTACACTGGTGGCGTCGATTGGTGGGTAGTCCACCACTGGATGAGCCCGAGCAATTCCGCAAAGAGACCCAACCGTGGATCATCCAAGCCACGTCCATTGCTAGCCCGTGAATGGCCTTGGCAAGGCCATCCGGCAATCACCAAGTCCACGTGACCTAACCGGTGAAGATCATCCTCACTGATCAACGTCACATCATGTGGCAACTTGCCAAAACACCATCGAATCGCAAAAGGTGGTAACTACTCCGGATACAACGCGAGAAGACGCCGAATGTAATGGTGAGCGGCACGGTTGGCTGCAACGCCACTATCCACATCGATATACCGTCGTACATTGAGCTCGGCTGCCAACACAACCGCAAGCTCCGTACCGATACCAATAAATAGCTCCACGAGGGTAATACCCTCATCCGGTGGTCGCCACTAAATAGTGCAAGCAAACAACGGAGTCGTAGAGTCCACTGAATGTTGTGGAGCATCAAGAGCGTCGACTATCTCCCGACTACAATGTGTGAGCTCTAACTGGGTTCTCCAAAGAGAAACTGCATCCTTGCAATGACGTGCAGGGATCTCCACTGGTTTGTGCTCAAGTGATTCCGCTACCTCTGACATAAAAGCATATGTCTCCTCCAAAAGCGTAGAACGGCATGGCAAATCGGATGCCAAGGCACTCCACCCAAATATAGCATCTATCGTAGAAGTCACCGCGCTAGCTGCAAAGACAACGGAAATGAGCTCCTCTTTGCCATTATCGGCAAACCACCCAGGCCTAATTCAAGCCTCCTTTGTATTATAATCCACCCCAAAATCGAGGAGATAAAACGTCTGCTCACCCACCAAATTGTCTTAGTTGGTGGCGCCAGTCACTGCGCACTAGAGAGCTACGTGGGAGAACTAGGACCAGATTTCATACCAAATATCAAGTGCAACGGATGTCGGGTATAGCCCATGGCCTTCTCTGTGCCGCCTACCGATGTAACAATCGTAAATGGGCAAGGCTAGAGGTCCGAAGCACCCAGATCCAAATCTTGTGGTAGCTGCTTGCCAATCATCTTTGTTGAGCTTTAGAGTCCATTATAACACGGAGGAGGGTATCTCGAGTGGGATTGCCGTGCATACAACCAACCACCATGACTTTGTCATTGTTTACCAAGCGTACCACCCCTAGACGTATGTTGTGTCGCTTCCAGGCCGACGACGCCACAACGTCAGACAAATAAGCCACTTCAGAGATCAAGGACTAATCCCCGGAGGAGTACTCCATAAGTGTGGAAGTGGCATTGGCCTCAAATGCGAAAATAGCCTCCGCCGCCAACTTTGCCCGCATCGCCACTTAATCGTCCTCAGTGCGTGGAGCGGTCATTGCGTAGAGCCGTCACTGCCTACGACACCTCCAACGATGGCATTGGCACCTTGCCCTCCAAAATACTACCCGCCAAGTGGAGTACACCGGATGGTTGAAAATTCGGTGCCAAGAAGTCCACACCGACAAACATCGGCAACTACAACACCTTATATGCCAAGGTGTCTGTGGTATCTCCATGAGTCAATGAAATTAGTGGGACCACGGTTGGGATCGGAGCGGCAGTAGACGTTGTTGCATCCGCGATGCTGAAAAAAAGAGGTAACCGGGACAAACCAATGCGGTCCAGCAATCCCGTGTGGCGTGGACGGCCACTACCACTTGGCACCGAGGGAGAAGGTGCCACTGTATGTGCGGTAGTCTGAGCACGAGAGGCAATTGTTGCCACCACCTTGTTTGAAGCACCATACAAATAGTGATCTAGGGTTGAAGATGAGCCCTGACCTTTCATCGGAGACTATGTGTCGATCATTTGCCGCAAAGAAGCCATTGCGCTCATTTGTTTTTTCAGCTCCGCCTTTTTGGCATGAAGTTTCTTCACAACATCCGATTCAACAGCCGAAGATCCTCGGCGCTTTTCCGGGTGAAGAGCAAAACAATTCACATAATTGTGGTCGGACTTGCCTTAGTGAAAGCATGTCACAACCTTCTTCGCCTTGCCCCTAGCCTTCTCTGCAATCTTAGCCGCCTCGGTCTTGGGCTTGGCCTTCACCGTGCTTGCCCCCTTTTTCTTGGAGCAATTGAGGTCCTCCTTGGTGTGACCCGCATCTCTACAAGCCCAACAATGCACAACATTTTCAGATTGTGCCACGGCCAAGCTACTGGTCGCGGTGGCAAGCTTCTTAGGCTTAGGAGTGTCCATCAGTGCCGTAACCAAAACCGTGGCCTCGCTCACGTCCAACGCTCTATCAAGCGCCTCCACCTCAACAAACACCTGCGCCAAAGTGGCGTTTCGGTGATACCCAAAAAAGAGATGTAGACTAATCAACTCCACCATCCGCTTATCCACCTTGGAAATGAAGATCTTTACCAGCAGGCGCTTTGTGAACACATCGCCGGCCTCCGCTGACAATCGTGCCAATAGGGTATACATAGTGCGAGGGATATTATCCATCTCCCTTCGGAAATCCTGTATGCGCTGCATTTGATTATGGTTGAACTCCTCGAACTTCACCTCCAAGTGCGCCGTGAATTGCGCCAAAAGATTGAAGGCTGGCGGATCGCCAACCGCCATCAATGCCGCACGTGTAGCCACGGCCAAACGTGACATGGCCCCATGATAAACCGTTTGGCTACAACGGCAATACCTTTGCCCCTCGAGTCCACACCGAGAAATCCCTCTTCCATCTTGGGCTCCACGGTGGAAGTCAAGAGTTAGGCAACCGCACTCTCCTTGAGCGCAATCACCAACTCCACAAGTCGGCGCCAGTACTCCTCAACCAAACGTAACTGTGTCTTGTGTTGCGTAGTCCACCTCCCATATGAGTGAAGGGCCTTCAACTCTAAGTGTTGGAGCAAGAGCTCAAACGCATACCAGTTGTTAAACGATGGCGTCCGTTGACGCTTCTCCTTCATCCAAGTTTGGAATCGGAGCCACCAATCGGGCAGAGAGATCCCTCCGGTCCGTCCTGAGAACCTATCTCGTACGACATGACGGAGATCGTCGTCCATGTCGTCAAACGTGCCCACGCTCCATACCGAAGCCTACGGTCAGTATTCAATGCTGAAACAGGCTCAAAAGCTTCGTCTGTATTTGACCTTAGCCCAAAGTCTATGGTGGAAGCACTCTCCGAGTGGTTTGGTGAGGGAGAGCGGTAATACCGACTCCGTGTACTCACCATAAACAACAACCACCCCAATTTCTATCTACGAGTACTATCTAAAGGATATGGGTACAATCAGGTAACATGCACCTGCAAAACCACCAAACTTTGTGGTTCACCGGTCATCACCTTCGGTTAGCACAAGTCCAACCACAACCCCTTACATAGAAAGGTCTTGCCGGCCATAAACCCGACTTCACCTCTACGGTACCCTATCACAATCTAGTACAACAGGAAATGGGGCCACTCGAAAACATCGGCAACAAGCCCCCAATATGGGGAAGGTACTGCACAAGAATTTAGAAATTAAAACCGGATCCTCTCCCCCACCAACATAAAAGCCAAGGAATCACAGCCACTAGCACACGCTTGCAGTGGATGACCCAAGTTGCAAACCTGCAATACAAAGAGAAACACTCAAAAGTATTTCCCCAAATCTCAAAACTTGAAGTTCTATGGAAATATATGGAAGTTGATGTTTAAAAACACAATTCAGCCCTTAAAAATCATCATCTAGGGCTGAAGATCAACTTCAAATGCCAATCCAATAATTTTTATGGATTCCTTGGCAAATTTCACATAAAGTGAGCACAAATTTTTCTCAAATCCGAGCTAAATCGCCTCCACAAATGAACTTCAAAGATTAGACTATTTTTTTTAATAAATTTAGCACCCACAAAAATGTGGTTTTAAAAAATAAATTAATCAGTAGTTTCTCATTTAGTCGATATTGAAAATCTTTCGAAAATTCAAATCCGAAATCAAAATCCAAAAATAGTAATTATTTTGGAAGATATTAACTCACAGTTAAATGAATTTGCCCAAAATTACAGTTTCATCCACAGTGGATGAAAACTGCAACCGCAGATGAAAAATCAACCGAAAGATTAAAAATGGCAAACGGATGAAAAATCGACTGACAGATGAAAATTTGCAAAATGGATGAAGTTGTTGGCAGAGGTCCAACAGCTGTCCTTCTTCACTCCAAACTTTCATTCCTCACAATTTCTTCAAAATTTGTCCATCACGCGCCGTTTGTTGCGTTGGAGTTCTCTAAATGTGCACTACAATATCAATCTAAGTACCCTCAAAAAAATTCCATCTTTCTAAGCTTTAATTTTATAGCTAAAGAGGGATATGTGGAGAGGTCTTTGTCAAGTGAACAAGTATATAATCACTCACGTAGTCAAGCGTCTCGCACTTCACGAAAAGAGAATCAAGAAGTGCAAGTAGTATCGGAGAATGCAAAGCCTTTACTAATGATAAACAATCACTTACAAGTAATGGTAATCACTAACACTCTCTAATTCACTCACAAAGCTTGACTTGACATAGACGTCAAGTTGAGGACGTGTGCGGCGCTATACGCACACGCATACAACCTTAATTGGATGAAAACCATCCACGAATGAATGTGGTGCGCCGCCATTCGTCCCTAAACACCCGTAGATTAGTAACAAACTAAACTACGCTAAACTACGATACGGAAAGGCCCTTGACGCCACATCCCTTGACAAAGTACACTTGTGAGGCTTTTTGTTGTGCTTTTTTTTGTAAGATTTGGAGAGGCCTTGGTGATATGCTATGGCTACTAGGAGGTCCAAGAGTCAACGTAGAGCAGTTCTTAAGATATATGAGCAAGGCAAGTCATATGGCCAGATTTCTGCAAATTTGGGCATTTCTCAAAGCACTTCTTCTACCATAGTGCAAAGGTTTTGTGTGTGAGAGAGCCTAAGAGACAAAACTGCACGTGGTAGACCTAGAATTCTCGATGAACGTGATGATTGTGACATTGTAAGGAGATTAAATAATTGAAATACAAGCACAGCCCCCACTATGGGAAGAATGTTACGATCTGAGGGCATGCGATTGAGAGATGATACAGTCAAAAGTAGTCTTTTGTGACAAGGGTTGACAACATGTGTGAAGACCAAGAGGCCACTTTTGACAAAGAAACATCGAGCACGACGTTTGCAGTGGGCAAAAATTGCAAGCATGCAAATTGAGAATTTTGGACTCATATCATTTTTACCGATGAGTTCAAATTTAATTTTTTTGGCTCGGATGGGCGTTTGTATTGTTGGAGAAAGAGTGGAGAATGCCTTTTAGATCAGCATGTGCAATCTACAGTCACACATGGAGGAGGAAACACATTGATTTGGGGTTGAATGAGTTGGGAAGGAATTGGCAAGCTTCATGGGCCGATCGAAGGGAAGATGGAAAAATATATATATCGCAACATTTTAAAGACAAAATTTGTGGACACTATACAGATGCAAGGTTTAGAAGAGGATGAGGTTATTTTCCAGCATGACAATGCTCCAAAGCACACTGCACATTGTATATTTGTTGCGTGCTAAAAAATTTTAACTTATTGAACGCCTTCTACAATCATCCGACCTCAATCCGATAGATTATCTTTGGAATGAAGTAGATCGTCATCTGAAAAGGTCTAAGAAGAAACCCGCTAGTAAAACTGACTTACAGGAGAAGATCCAATAAATTTGGTACAATATAGAGCTTAATTTTGTTAGGAAGTTGATACGGTCTTTGCATGAAAGAGCTCTTGATGTCTACCAAGCAAGAGGTGGCTACACACGGTGGTAGTGTTTGTGAGTGCTTATGAGTTGAATCATGGAGTTGTTAAGGTATTTAGTACTCCACAGTCTTGTTTTCTATGGTTGATATGCAATATAAATGTGTTTGTGCATAAAAAAACGTACATGCTAGTTGCACATTCAAATTATTGTGTATTATTCTAGTTCATGTTTTCATTGAAAGCTTTGTTTTTTATGCTTGTTGCAACTATACGCTCTTGTGGTTGTGTTCTTGCTATTTTATGAGAGTTCATGTAGATTTGGTACTTGAATTTCCAAAAAATCTTCTCTTGTATCACTATCTCTGCTTGCCACTGTACATATTTGTGAAAACAACTCTTATGACACTTTTACATGCCATATGATGTTTTCACAAATACTAAGAATATTACATGTATTTTCAGAAGTATCATTCTATTATTTTAATAATAAAGTACCGAATCCTTCCACCCCAATGTGATCCCAACGACTTGATTGTCAAATTCGATGAGTTCGACAGCGCTACAAAACGACTACCATATTTCAAAACCAGCAAAAACTCTATCACAAAAAATTATGCTCAACGATGGGGTATCTCCCACTGCTGCAAATTCGCATGAGCATTACAGAATGGTGCTTCAGAGAAATAATGCGTTTCCAAATCAGTATTATACATTCCAACACATCAATATCCTGCCAATCTAACAGTGACCTCTAATCATTTGATTCTGACCGGGTCAATCTGCCGTGCGCTCTGAAGAAAAATCTTGGATCTCGAAGCCGAAGCGAGGAGGACGATTATGGAGCAATAATCTCAACCTGCCCGGCTAGATTTATGACCACGTGATCTTGCCCATGTCCGAGTGCGCTTCTCAGAAGCCTAATCCAATGTCTGCGATGAGAGAGTACATTCCGAGACGCATGAGCAGGAGGATTGTGGAGCTATAATCTCCACCTGCCCGGCTAGATTATGACCATGTCCCGGTGCTCGAATCGAATGCTTTCGTGAGAGTGCATTCCGAGAGCTTGCACGAGCAGGACGATTATCGAGCAATAATTGCTACCCGGCATCCTCACGACCTGGTGATTCCATATCCGCCGTAGCAGAAGCGAATGCCGGCGAGGTGCAAGAGGGAGTACACGCGGAGAGCTTGCATGCGCGACGACGCGTGAGCAGGACTACGAGCGATCCATCTCTTGGCTTGATCATGTTGGGTCGGCATCGACGCTCCGCCCGGAGTTGTCGCAAGCTCGGCCTCGGTTCGGAGGTGGCGGTAGCACGTCGACTTGCTCACCACCCGCTGCCCCTTGCACCCCTTGCACACACACAGCACCCTCTGGACGCCTTTGGTGATCACCACCCCCCGCGCTTTCAAGTTGTACGACCTCCTCCGCGAGCACGACGTTGTCTCCCGAGCATAGTACTTGCTGTCGGCGGATCTGGAGGTGTCGCTGGCTGCCGTCGTCATCAGAGACGACTCCGACGACGACGACATTGTAATTCAGGATTCGATATACTGTCCTCTCCGGGTTAAAGACACTACGGAACCCAGATATTAGACGACCGCAGTTTGGATGTACCCTCCCCTCGACTTTCTCACACTCCGGTTGAATCACCCATTCGAGCTTCGGCAGAGAAAACTCCGGTCGAATCGCCAAGGAAACTCCGGTCGGAGCGTCGATATGGACTTAAGTGAACCAAGTTGCCTCCTCAAACAACTGACATAATCTAGAGTCAATCCGCTGCTCTGATGATCAGTAGCAAGCGCTTGTAGATTTCCAACCCGAGTGAGCTTGCCTCAACAAACAACCAAAGCTTGGTCAATTGACACAGACTATCTGTGAATCTACGGCAAGCGCTTCTTCAAAAGCAAACTTTGCACTGCTCTTACCCGTGGCCTTATCAGATGCTGATCTTTCTAGTGTAGTTTCAGTCCTCACAAGCTACCGCGTGTCTGATGATCAGCAGCAAGCACTTCTAGACTTCCAACTCAAATGAACTTGCCTCAACAAACAACCATAGCTTGGTAAATTGACACAGACTAGTGAACTCTCTTATAGTCTGCAGCAAACTTTGCACGACTCCTTCTGGCCTGATCATATGCTGTGATGCAACTGATATTTCTAGTCATTATGTATGATTCGATCCTTCACAAGCTACCAGTGAGAACTACGAAACCTGTGGTTTTTGATGCGAGGACTTTGATAAACTTGAATGCAAGTTGAAGTCTCCACAAGTGGCAAGCTTCCTGACATTTGGAAGTCAGAGAGCTTCAATTATTATGCTCAGCCTGGACAGGATTCATATCATATTCCGGAATAGAATAATCAACTACACCAGACGCTGTATACAGTGTGGACCAAAGTAGTTCAAGTTTCTACAATTGGAAATTTGCTTCCAATTCCCAAGTGGCCAATCAGATTTTGAAATGCTTGTGCTTGCTGCAAATTAGTGTGGGTGATCCACATAAATTATGAATCCACACTATTTTCAGTGTTTGGTATAGTTGCCCCTTTTCATTTTGACTCCAATGAAAGAAGGAAGTTTTTTCTTTGGTTTTAGTCAGCCTAACTTCACCATTCAATTAGTTTAGTGGGGACTGGAATTTCTACACTTATTGGAAATTTACATGCAGACACTTTGTTGAAAATGAATACCCTCTCAAAACTTGATGTGATGTACATTCATAATGGTATCTAGTATTGACTACACTAGTTAATTACTCGAATGTGCTTTATCTTTATATGTAATCAAAACCTTTTATTTCTATACCTAACTGTAGGATCTAAAGTAAGACTTATTCATTAACGTTCTTAAGAAATTCATAAACTTTGACCGCATGGCTTGAAATATTATAGTGTTTGCAGTAAAGAAATCCGTTCTTTTTCTTCCCTACTTTGAGTGGATCAGCAAACTTTGACTACACTTGGTGTCAAATTTTTGCACTACACATGGTCAGAAAACATTACCATTGTGTTAATCATGATGTTATTTCCTTATACACCAAGTCTTAGAGGTAGAGACGGAGTGTAGCATATTCATAACAAATGTGCAAGGAGTGGAGGTTCAAAAATTGCCAATTCAAGTTTTATTATTTTGTGAACTAAACATGTTTTAGAATGATAATCCGAATGGTCAATAAGAAGGTTTACACCACATCTTGCAGTAGAAAAAATAAAATGTAAGAAATATGAAGATCTCTAATTTTTATTGGGAAAAGAAGTTTTTTTGGTACCTTGCCTGACAAAGTGAGACAATGTGCCAGAATGTTTGACTTAGATTATTATGCTATTTTGCACTTAAGACAAGAGATTTTTTTGACAATATGAAAGGAAATAATATTATTTGCCAGTATTGAAAATCTCACATTCAATAGATTGTCTTAGCAAAAGTGTTTGGAGTTGCCGGTTGTGCCCAGTCTCCCCATTTGAAATTCAAAACCCTATAACTTTTTCATAAAATGTCAAATTTAGGAAAAAAATTGAACCCACACAAAGCTTATAGCAATGTCCATCCACAGTAGAAATTTCAAAAAGGAATGTTATAAATTTACACCATAGAAACCTACCCAAATCTTCAAGAGTCCCTTCAGCCCTTAGAAGTTAATGGTTGGTAATGAAGAGCTTGGTGATGTTGGAACTTAAGTTAGAAGTGGTTTTGGGTGTATTTGAGGAGGGAGAGGTTGTGTTGTACCAAGAGTCTTTGACACTAATTACAGAAAATTACAGATATTTTGAGAATTACAGCTAAATATAAATTAGATATTTTTTTTTTAAAATCTTAATAATTTGCTTGACCTTATTAGCTCCTTAATTATTCATGATTGGTTCCTGGAACTTGACCGCTTTTGTGTTGACAAGCGTGATTAGTTTGACTTGATTCTGATTAAAAAGCTTAATTTGGCTCCAATTATTCATAGCTTTTTCTTCTTTCCTATATGCTAATCTTTGAGGGAACAAAGACTAGATTTTTACATTCTTTATGATTTCTTTCTGTGGCAAGTGGGAAAGATTTTCTATTTTTTTTTGCTGATCATTTTTCCAACTTGGCAGTTATTTCAGAGTTAACGTCAAAATACCTTAAACCGACACTCAACCCTGAAGCGACACTGCAGACCTCGTCAGAACCGGATTTCTTCCTCTCGTTTTCTGTCATATGTTCTGTCAGAAATATTCCAAGTCTATTCCAAGCCCACCAATGAATGCAAGGATGGAGCTGGATGGAGCTGGCGGTTTGGTGGGATAGAGGTGACGGTTTAATGTGCTTTTAAGGTTTGGTTTTGTCACTAAACCTGGTCGCTTTAGGGTTGATTGGAGGAAACCCACTTTCTTTCTTTTTTCTCACAATCTACAACGTTGTTTTCAAAAAAAAATTCTCTCACAAATCAGAACCTTATTTCTCTACCCAAGCATATTTTTTTTGCAATTAAATCTCAACTTTTGAAGCACAGAATCACTAAAGTGTCGGTTTAAGGTATTTTGACGTTACTTCCTGAATATCAAACTGAAGGTTCTTTTAATGGTACCAGAGGTAAGAGCATCCACACCCACACTCGGCCAATTGGCATGGCTAGGGCGAATTGACCCCTCGCTCGGACTTACCCGAGGTGGGCCCCGTCTTAACTGCATGGGGTCATTTTTCTGGCCCTCTTATTTTGGGGGGTTTAGAGGATTTTTTTTGGAATTTTTTTTGACAAATTTGGAGCCTACGGCCATTGTTTACCTGATGAAGCCTTTCCTTGCTATAAATAGAGCCCCATCCAAAAACAAAATAGGGGCCATGTTTGGCCTTTTCACCTCGTGGCCTCCTTCGGTAAGTCCCAGCGAGGGGGTCAATTCGCCCTGGCCAATTGGCATGGCTAGCTGGTTTTGCAGGGTGTTATTTATGAACAGAAGACAACCAGCCTTCCACACCGGGGGGACCCGCAGCATTTGTACAACACTAGTATAATAAACCCCTTGCTCAGCCATACTCTGGCCGCCACCTTAGGCTTCCTTGGTCAAAGTACAACACAACACTATAAATTACACCTTCATAGGGCACGGCGGGAGTTCAAAATTGACCGTGGCATGAGGAGTTTTTGAGGGGCCCGGCCCTGCCTGCCTTCTACGCCAAGTGCCGCTGCGGCCTAAATGATATCTAACACGCCCATTCAATAAGCCGCTAGTTGGCAGGGCCTCTATTGCGGATGCTCTAATTGTCAAGTGAGGCAAAGATACCATGAGTTTTTATCTTCTTAAATTTTCTTAAATGATATAAAAATAGCTATAAATTACTATGTTTTGTTTGTTGAAAAAGGCGGTTAAGATTCATGGTACAAATAGCATTAGAATACCCACATAAGTATTCTCCTTCACTTGGGTCATTATTAGTATAGACATTGTAAAAATAACTAAGTTGCCCCCTCTTTTGAAATTTTCATACTATTATTTGGTCACATTAGATAGTTTTTTAACATTGAAGATATTGATGGTCTTCCAATTAGAATCTTCATAAATGAATATGAGTTTTATAATCAACATAAGAAATTCCTTCAAATTGAAATCAGCTCCTTCATTAACCCTTTGGAGCCCAGTGCATGTTTATGCCAAATCAAGATTTGTCATGATTTTTTCTTTGATGAAAACTAACTTTGTTGGGAATATAATGCCTCATTTGGTATCTAACCTTATAGAATTGAACTCAAAGCATGACATGAACTTTGGGGAAAATGTGCACAACATCCAATGGTTGCTAGAATTGATTATAGTGTTTAAAATTACCGTATATTGAGAGTGAAAATTGTGGACTTTGGAGGGCATACTACACTACTTTATCCATCAATAGATTCTTGCAAGAATTTTTTAAACTTAAATGAATAAGGCTTAGATGTGCACTAGGTTGATAGCTTTGCATTGATGTATCATATGTGAAGTAAACATTTATACTTGATTATTGATGATTTTTTTACTTTTGTCTACTTGATTGTATACAAAAAATGCTCCAAATTTATACAAATTAAAATGGAACTTGTGAACTACAATTAGAAAGATTGACAATTGCAAAATAATGACGGGTCTCTTAGAGACAAATTTCTATCAAAATTTAAGAACAAAATCATCTTGCATGTCTATGAAATACAACATAGTATTTGGCATGGTATTTAATGTATTTTAGGTGATTTGATGTATTCCTAGCTTTTCCATGATTTCTATAACTCCAAATTGTGATCCAATTTTTGTAGAAGGTACAGATAATGTGTGCGCAAAAATGAACTTCAAATTCACAACCCAATCCCTTAAAATTTCATGCAAATTTAGATTTAACACATCTAGAGCCCACATTTGGGTCTCATGGACTCCAAACGGTTAATTCCTCAAGATTTCAATTATCATATGATAAATTGTCTCTGTTCAAAAACATCTGAAACTTTATATTTTATTTCATTTTTTTTGGAAGCAAATTGAAAAAATTATATCTTCTTTCATTTCCAGTTGAATGAAAAGTGCATAGACTATATTGCTCCCTTGTTCATACATACCATACCTGCAAAAAGAAAGGAGACTCCAGCTTTAGTTTGAAGATTCCAACTCTTTCGCCCCCATACCTCTTTTGCAGCCCCCTTTCTTCTGGAATGGCGGCTCGTCATACTCCATGATGCATGTGCCTCCCTCACTTTCGCCACAATGGTATGTTTTCAAAGAAACATACTCACAAAATTTCACAAACTTTAAAGTCAAACAGATGGTTCATTTTCTTTCCTGCGTTCGTTGCATCAATAGACTTTGACTTCACTACCATTACCATTGTGTTAAGCATGATGTTAGTTCCTTAAACACCAAATTTTAGAGGTAGAGGAGGGGTGTAGCATATCCAAAACAACTGTGCAAGGAGTGGAGGTTCAAAAATGTGATATGCACATGACTCACGATAAATTTGAGCTTCGTGGCTTCAGTTACTAGAGGATTTATCTGCTCAACCCTTAAGCGCCCAGGAAGCCCAAAATGGGACTCCGGAGGTGCTAAAACTCAATTTGCATGAAATCCATGAGGAACAAGGCTTCGAGATATGATGGTTTAGATTTGCGCAATCATTACACGAACACTCTCCAACAACCAGATCATGATTTAGATTTATAAACTCTTGGAAAAGCTAGGAGTACAACACAGAATACACCAAATACACTAAAATATAGTGAATACAGTGAATATTATGCTACATACTATGTTGTATTTCACACACATGCACAGTGATTTTGGTCTTAAATTTTGATTGAACTTGGTCTTTAAGACATTCTTCATTGTTTTGTGATTGTTGATCTCTCTCCTCACATACAAAACTTTTGTTTTGATTTATATAAGGTTGGATCATTTTTGTATACAATCAAGTAGGAAAAAGAAATAAAATCACCAATAATTGTTCATAAATACTTTCTTCACATATGATATGTCAATGCAAAGCTATCAACCTAGTGCAAATGTGAACTGCTTTAATTCAAAGTAAAAAAATTCTAGCAAGAATCTATTGATGGCTAAAGTAGTACACCCTCCAAATTCCATTGTTTTCACTACCGATATACGGTAACTTTAAACACTATAATCTATTCCATCAACTGTTGGATGTTGTGCACAGTTTCCCCAAAGTTGAGGTCATGGGTTGCGTTCAAATTTGTAAGGTTAGATATTGATATTAGGCATTGTATTTCCATCAAATCCGGTTCAAAGAAAAAAAATCAGCAGAAATCTTGGTTTTCTTGGTAAAGGATTATGTACAGTAGGGTGACATTCAAATTGGCGTTTGGGCAATTCCAGGGATGGTGTCCCACACTGCTGCCAACTTTGACGCCCTCCACAGGGCTGAAAAATTGTTCTTTTACCCTGAAATTCTGGGAACAGCATCACCTCTATGTTAAAAACATGCATACCAAATTTCAAGTCCAAAGGACTTATAAAACAAAAGATATTAAAAGTTAACCACCATGGGGTAGCTGTGAGAAAAGTTTCTCAACCGCCAACTTTGACACCATCCCAAGGATTGAGGAAATTTTTTTTGCCCATGGAATTTTTGGAGTGAGAACACCTTTATGTTGATTACATGTGTGGAAATTTTCAAGTCCAAAAAATGCACAAAAAAAATCACATCCCAAATCTACCAACATGTGTAATTGTGAGAAAAAAAGGGAAAAACCATTTTACTACTTCCAACTTTGACACCCTCCCTAGGATTGAGGGTTTGTTATTTCAACATGAAATTTTTGACACATGGTAACCTTTATGTTGATAACATGTGGGAAAATTTTCAAGGCCAAAAAATGTATTCAAAAGAAGATATTCAAAATCTACTAACATGGGGGTTAGTTGTGAGAAAAGTTTCACAGCTGCCCACTTTGACACCCTCCCAAGAATTCAAAAAAAATTATTTGTCCATGAAATTTTGGGTATGAAGTCACCTTCACGTCAAATACAAGTGTGGAAAATTTCAAAATCCAAAAGATTTACACAAAAAAACATATACCAAGTCTACCAACATGTATTGTTGTGACAAACAAAGGGGAAAGTTTACCACTACTTCCAACTTCAACACCCTTCCTAGGATTGAGTTTTTGTTGATACATAATGAAATTTTGGCCACAAGATCATCTCTGTATTGGTAACATATGAGATAGATTTCAAAGCCAAAAGATGTATATACAAAAAAAATTTATTCCATATCTACCAATGTTTGTAACAATGAGAAACTATATTGAAGGGGCATATTGAGAATGTCAAATTATCTTTGACACCTCGTACTCTTCATTGATTTTATTCATGTGACTAAGCTACCAAACATAAATGCATCTTGAAAAGATCAATGAAATCTACATGTAGAATTGCAGAGTTGTTTTGTGTAGAAGAATCCACTTGTCATAAGGTTTGGTGTGCATTATGCACGTATGACGAGTTTTCTCCTCCAAATATCTGTTGAGCACTATGTAAAGGAAATGTTATGTGTATTTTGTCATGTGATTTGTAATAGAGTGAATGTTGAGATGGTATTGAGTGGACATATTAGATATGGGGTGAGTGTTGTTGACTGATTGAGTAGACAAATCACATATGGGCTGATCCATTGAGTGGGCATATCACATATGGGGTGATTTATTGAGTGGATATATATTTTTTTTTTTGTTGAGTGTTGTTGACTAGTTTACTGAGTGTTGACGAATCACATGTGGCATGAGTATGTCCAAGAGTATTTTTTGGTTCACTCAATTGATGCACATGCCATGGTTATCATCTAATGCACATGCCATGGTTATCACCTAATGCACATGCCAATGTGAGTGTTATGTTGTTGATTGATTTATTTAGTGCACATGCCATAAGCTGAGTCCTTTGTGTTTACTGAATTATATAATCCAATTGCCATAGGTTGAGTGTTATATTGATTACTTATTGAAGAGCATTTAGTATTGTATCAACATCATAAAAAATAGTCTATAATGGCAATTTCAGATGAAATCCGTGCTCGCATTATAGGTTTGAGTGAGGGAGGAAATATAGGAGTTCAAATTGCAGCCATTACTGGAGTTTCTGTTAGAACAGTTCAGAGGTTAGTAAAAACGTTTAAAGAAGATGGAACTTATAAGCGCAAACCTTGCGGTGGAAGTCACGCTAAAAAACTTAGTGAGAGAGATGTGAATAATATTGTGCGTTATGCAAAAACTCATCGTCGTTCCTCGATCTCAGAGATTACTAATATGTGCCGTACTCAAGTGTGTAGACGTACTATTCAAAGGGTATTACATAAAAGTGGTATTTTTAGTCGAATTGCAGTCAAAAAACCTTTCTTGACATCCCATCACATGTCTCAACGGTTAGCTTTTGCTCAGAAGTACCATGGATGGAGTCCAAAAGAGTGGGAGCGTATTGTTTGGACAAATGAATCTACTTTTGAGATTGAAAAAAGTTCTCGGCAAATTCATGTTGGAGAAGTGCATATGAGCGTTATTCATCAAGTTGTATAGTTCCTACTTTTAAAAGTGGACGGACATCTTTGATGATTTGGGGTGCATTTGCTGGAGGACAAAAGTCACAACTTGTCTTTATGCCAAAAACTCAACGTTCTGCTAAAGATTTTGTTGAAGTGGTCTACGATGGCGAATTGATTCGTTTCTTGAGTAGACTTCCAGAAGGAGTGCTAATGGAAGATGGTGCACCTGTTCATCGTAGCAAAACATGTGAAGAATGGAGACAAACCCACCAACTCGAAAAGCTCAATTGGCCTGCAAACTCTCCCGATCTCAATCCAATCGAGAATGTCTGGAGGATGCTAAAAGATGTTGTGCAACATGGCAAGGAATGCCCTAGAAACTTAGAAGTGATGAAGGTAGTTCTTGAAAAAGAGTGGAATTTGGTTAGTGGTACAAAGCTCCTTCAACTATGTCATTCTATGCCCTCAAGGTTACAAGCGGTGATTGATGCTAATGGAGGACATACACGTTGGTAGATATGGAATAATTTTTTTTTGTATATACATCTTTTAGCTTTGAAATCTATCTCATATGTTACCAATATAGAGATGATCTTGTGGCCAAAATTTCATTATGTATCAACAAAAACTCAATCCTAGGAAGGGTGTTGAAGTTGGAAGTAGTGGTAAACTTTCCCCTTTGTTTGTCACAACAATACATGTTGGTAGACTTGGTATATGTTTTTTTGTGTAAATCTTTTGGATTTTGAAATTTTCCACACTTGTATTTGACGTGAAGGTGACTTCATACCCAAAATTTCATGGACAAATAATTTTTTTTGAATTCTTGGGAGGGTGTCAAAGTGGGCAGCTGTGAAACTTTTCTCACAACTAACCCCCATGTTAGTAGATTTTGAATATCTTCTTTTGAATACATTTTTTGGCCTTGAAAATTTTCCCACATGTTATCAACATAAAGGTTACCATGTGTCAAAAATTTCATGTTGAAATAACAAACCCTCAATCCTAGGGAGGGTGTCAAAGTTGGAAGTAGTAAAATGGTTTTTCCCTTTTTTTCTCACAATTACACATGTTGGTAGATTTGGGATGTGATATTTTTTGTGCATTTTTTGGACTTGAAAATTTCCACACATGTAATCAACATAAAGGTGTTCTCACTCCAAAAATTCCATGGGCAAAAAAAATTTCCTCAATCCTTGGGATGGTGTCAAAGTTAGCGGTTGAGAAACTTTTCTCACAGCTACCCCATGGTGGTTAATTTTTAATATCTTTTGTTTTATAAGTCCTTTGGACTTGAAATTTGGTATGCATGTTTTTAACATAGAGGTGATGGTGTTCCCAAAATTTCAGGGTAAAAGAACAATTTTTCAGCCCTGTGGAGGGCGTCAAAGTTGGCAGCAGTGTGGGACACCATCCCTGGAATTGCCCAAACGCCAATTTGAATGTCACCCTACTGTACATGCATGATTGCATTGAAAAAATCCAGAAATGACTCCCAAAACCGGGATATTTGGATATGTCATTTCGGAGTACATATGAAATAATGAGAATATGTAACTTGGATTTTAGAGTTTTATTGATTTTTTTTCTCATTGATTAAAACTCAAATCAAGATAAAAATTAAACAAATCACATATGTATTAAAAGAAAGACGAACTCTAGTTCCGAGGGGGACCGGCGTGTATTGTCTCTGTTTGTTCCACCACTAAGTCCATGTCCATCGGACAAGGGTTTGCATATGTGTTACATATAAAATGTCTATGGTGTGATGAATGGACATTGTTTCCCAATGGCATGCTAAACTTCTCATAGAATTGATGCTTTTTTTAGCAAGACATCATTTAATTTCATGTAAAGTCCCTTATTTTTTTATCAATTCATTTAAGTATGATTCTTTGTAAGTACACATGTCAATATGAGATTAGGATAGTACATCATTTTTCAAATGAAAAATTGCATATTTACCTGGAAGAGAGATATTGTTGCTTTAATTTAAAAACATCTAGAGTTCATATACTATGCAATTTAGAAGATATAAGGGTGTCATGTAAAACCACTACATTTGATTCTTTCAATGATGAGAAGGTTAAAGAATTTGTAATGGGAGGTTAGCAAAGGAATATCAAGAATGACCTTAATCCTCAAAGGGGTCTAGTCAGAATAGTTAATTTGTCCATCACCGTAAATACTTTTTTCATCGCCATAACCTATTCAAGAAATTTTCATAAATAGAGAAGGAAGAGTTTTATGTTGCATTATTATATGACCATTAGCACACCTTAATGCCTAATTTTCTATGACAATTTCACACCAAAAACACTTCTCGTTTCAATGCAACAAGTAAGGAAGAAAACAAATATTTTATTTCTAGTTTCTACCATAGGATCTCAATTAAGACTTATTAAGTAACATACTTGCAAAACTTCATAAACTTTGACCGCATGAATTGAAAGATTATAATGTCTAAAATAGAGGAAACAATTCATTTTCATCCCTGTGTTTAGTGGATCAGTAAACTTTGACTTCACTTGGTGTCCTTTCTTTGCACTACACCATGTCTAAATTTAATACCATCATGTTAAGCGTGATATTAGTTACTTGTACACCAATTTTTAGAGGTATTGAAAGGGTGTAGCACATCCAAAAAAATTGTGCAAGGAGTGGAGGTTCAAAAATTGTCAATTCACAATATGTTTTTTTTGTGAACTTAATATGTTTTAGAATGAGAATCCAATTGGTCAATTAGAAGGTTTACACCACATATTGCCGTGGGAAAAATAAAAAGTTAAAAATATGTAGATCTCTAAGTTTTGTGTGGAAAGGAAGAAGATTTTTTGGTACCTAGCTTGACAATGTGCAACAATATGCAACAATGTGCAACAATGTGCAACAATGTGTGAAAATGTTTGACTTGGATTGATATGCTATTTTCCACAAAAGACAAGAGATTATTTTGACAATATGAAAAGAAATAATATTATTTGCTAGTATTGAGAATCTCACAGTCGATAGGGTGTCCTAGCTAAAAAAAATTGAGTTGCCTAGTGTGCCCGCTCTTTCCATTTGAACTTCAAAAGCCTAATTTTTTTCATGAAATGTTGGATTTAGGAAAAAATTGGACTCACACAAAGCTCATAGTATTGTCTAAAATTTCAAAAATGTATAAAAATTTCAAAAAAGAATGTTATAAATTGACACATAAGGAACTTGCCCGAACCTTCAAGAATCCCTCAACGGAACTCTTGGTAATTCAGGGGGTTAACAATTAAGTGTCACTTTGGATCCGTGTACACAGGGATGTATTTTACTTTGTAGAAATCAAAATCTATATTAACCCCTACAGGACCGTTTCCGCTTGGAGGAACGTTTATGATTTTGGGCAAGTACCTAAAATTTGAAAAAAATCCTTTTTAATTGAAAATTTTATAGATAGTCCCTCCTAAGAGCTTTGTGGACATATATATATATAATTGGATTCATGGTTTGAAATTTAGTACCTCCCAAAGTCAAAAGTGGAGACAATGAGTAGCCGGGGCAGCCTTGTCAACTAATGAAATACAAGTGTCAAAGAGGAAGAGTAAATAGGGGCACAAAGGATGGAGAAAGGGTGAGGCAACCCAAATTATGGAAGGAAGACCTACAAAAATATCCTTCATGAAAAGTCAATAAATTCCTTTTAAAAAATATAAAAGACTCCAAGCTAGCCCTGAGACCTGCGGAGCGACCAACAGAGTCGCGATACTTTTTTTTTTTTTTTTTTGTATGAACAAAAGTTTGAGGACCCTAATTTTAATGGGGTGTGGGTGAGATGACTTGGCCTAACATTTGATAAACAATCCCCATTTATAAAGACTGCCCTACTAAAAAATGCTTGGAGAATACAATAAATGATGTAACATTAGAGATTTTACTAGTTTCACCCAATTTTTTCCCTGATTAGTGAAAAAAAAGAATGGCAAGTTTGAACCATTGGGATTCTCAATCATGTAAAGTTTTATCCACTCCATTTTTGTAGTCATTGTCTAGTTTTTGTATCCCATGCACATTACTACTCATATCAAGATGTTTCACTCCTCGTTTTGACCTAAAATTTTGCAAACATAAAGCTAACACCATGTGAATCATAATGGTAAAATTTTTGAGTAAGTTAGTGTAAAAAATCCAAGATATGCTAAGTCAAAGTGGGTTGACCTTGCCGGGCAAGAGGAAAAAAAAAAACTGTTTCTCCCACTTCAAATGCTATAATCTTCATATTTGTGCGGTGGATTGCAATCAAAACAATATGGAATATAGATACAGAAGTCTAGTTTAAGATCTTACGGTTTGAAGTCTAGAATTTTACTTTGAATTTTGATTTTCTTGCCTCTTTTGACAGTGGCAGCTTTGGATTGTTTTTTGACACAAAATGCCTCGGTCCTTTAGGGGTTAAAGTTTAGCAAGACTTACAACTTTGGATTGAAGATTCTTCAACCAACATCTTTCATTTGAAGGTTGTTTCGATATCCAAACCTTATCATGTTCTAATACAACTCCATACATAACATTCAATTAAGCAATTATGCACTTGGCCATTTAAAGTGCACTTGGGTACAACGGCGGCCATTGCGAACAAAAGTGGCAAAATTGCAAAAATAAACAAAATTCAAAGAAAAAAAATGTATTCCAAAGGAAAGAAAATTGAGCTTCTGCAACAATATTACGTACAATCATGGTTGTTCATATTGGAAGCGATTTTTTGGCATTTTCAACTAATTTTTGGTAGCCCCTCGTTAATACTATATAAATGTGTATTTAATATAGTTTCACAATATTTCAAAGATAGATTTGAAGGATTGTAGTATACAAACTGGCATAATCACAAAAAAACATACTTAATGCAAAGGTTGGCAGTTGATTAAAAGATATTCTACGTAGTACATAATGCATATAATGGTGGAAATTAAATATAGATTCTTCTACAATTGGACTTAGCACCAATAGTAAAAATACCTTTACTCTATAGGATTAATGACATAACGTCTTACATCACCCTTAGAATATACTACTCTTACACATACTCTATATATCAATTACCATACACAACTAGTATACTCTCAAAAAGGCACACTATCTACTCCATAGAATTTAGGGCTGCTTGCAAACGGTCGTCATCGATAGCTACAATTTGCATTGCAATATATTGTAGTATGTGAGCCTTTGCCGATTGAAGAATGCGAATCCTGCTTTCAACCTGCACTCCAAATACATTGCGCTTTTTCCACCCGCTAGCCCCGGACATGGTTCTTTCCGGTGTGTCTACCCGTGAAAAAATGCATGCATCTTTCTCTACCCAACTATGGCTCTCCCCAAATGGCTCCCAGAATGAATCCATGCAATTCGCATACCGTTGTGCAGAAGACCCATGTCCATCAACAACCCCCCTTTGGATGATGGGTCAATACCAACAAACCTTTATCTTAAGTCTCCATTGGTTTTTTCCTTCCTCAATCACTTTCCCTACATAGAATGATAGACCGCCTTCTATCTCTGCTCGATCAACATTCAAGGCTACAAACTGTCCACAACGGATATCAAATTGTGTATTAAATGGTGGAAATGGGTCGTGATTACCTTCATACATTGCTCCTTCTTCGGCACGTTCCTCAACATATTTGCGCTCTGTTTGTTGTGTCCTACGCACTGCTTGATTAGAGGGTCTTCCTCAACGAGGACCAAAGTATCCTCGAGCCTCGGCATTTAGAAGCATGGCCACTATCTGCTCTACGACATTTACCACGCGATTTTCTTCACTTGCACCATCCATTACATCCAAAGATGCATTCTCTGTAGGTCTGGTGTTGGAGAACTTTGAAGGCCAAAACGGTGAGGTACGATGCTCATTGCTACGATCTTTGTGTGGAAATTGAACTTAATAGAGTTTGAATTTTTTAGCCTCTACTTTTGCCTCAAGATTCTTGTCCTCATGCTGCAACCTTTGAATGCACCTTTGTTTAAATGTAATGAAGTCATGCAACGCCTTCAACTCCTGTTCGTCTAAAGCAAATACTTGCGCAAACGATGGTCGCTCATCCCTATTTGGCAACGACCTCAAAGTTTTCGTCCCTGCCTCCGGTCCCCATGGATCCTTACAATAATGCTTGTGTTGTACTTGAACCTCACAAGTTCCTTCTCGATTGTCCATATAGAATCGCATGTGGTGCGGAAATGTTATGCCCAGCAATGAATGTTGACCTGTCAGTAAGTGAGGAGTTATGAACAATTTCCAATCCCATACAATCTCTAGCAGTCGGGCGCTAACAAAAGCCTCCATAGGAGATGTTCCATGTTCAATAAGACTAATCATTTCCTTCAACGAGTCCACGTCCGACCTCTTCAACGTATTTGATATACAACTGAAGCGTTGATCAATATCTTCGTGTGTATGGCCCACTATAAGAAAAGATAGTTCCACCTCCTGAAAAAATCCCAATCCCACCAATGTAGAACATAGAGCAAACATGTAAATGTTTTTGTTCTCACGTGTGCAGTTGTCCGTCTGGATTTGCAATGTCGGTGGCATAAAGCCCTTCCTCCGCAACACATCTCCTATCACCTACCACAATGTACTCACGACTTGGTTGCTATTGTGTTTGTGGTGAACCCCAAATCACACGTCGCAATATAAACCAATACCATGTACAAGAGCACCACACAGATGGGTCTTCACAAACCGGTGTTCAATGTTCTTCACAGTTTGACGCATCCTCGGTACCATGGTTGTGTTTTGGTCCATGCCATCCACTACGATGCACATGTACAACTCAAGGCTAATATAACACGACCTCTTGAATCTCCAATAATGCCTACGTCCTTCCATCTGGTTGGGTAGATGCAATATAAACAATTCCTTTATCTTTATCATTGCATCCGCATTAGTGGTTCCTTCCATGGCACATTTATACTTCCAACAATGATAACACTTTGAGAATCTCGAGAATGGAGGTACCTGAACGTGGGGATACTTCATGTGCCACATGCTCCGGAACGAACTCATAGAAATGGTTTCCCCATTACAAATTCTCCTAATCTCCTCGTTCACGTAATTGAATACATCAAATTTGGTTGTATTCACAGGAAAGAGAATAAGAGGCACCACTTCGTTGTCACTTTTATGGTGAATACAACGATGAGGTTGAGGACAACGAGCTTCATTGACAAACAATTAAAAGCAGGCCTCTACCGCAGACATTCTAGTGCTCTCTCCGATCGGATCTGAAAGGGTATTCCCGTGAATCGATGTCATTCTTCCATATATTAGACAATCATTCTTCAATTGCTTAAAGCACCTTTGTGAATATCCAACCCCAAGAGCGTAGCAAGTATTGCTAACTTGTTTCCCATCTAACTTTGTTACAAACTTGTCTCGATGAGTTCCTTCCGTCCTTGTGTAAAAAGAAACAAGCATCTGTCTCATCCACATACTTCGTACTGAAAACTCATTAGCCCATGCATTATATCGCATGTCGAATAGATATCTTGCTGGAATGTCCCTCAAACAATTGCGTTTGCATACTCCTTGTGCCATTGCAATTTGCACGCTTCTAAGCGATACCTTAAATGGTGCAGCTTCTATCAATGATGGCTCTCTTGAATCTCTCCTTCTCCTATTTTGCATAGAATATGGACGACTTGCTGGTCTAACATAAGCAAATCCATCTACATGGGGAAATCTTGGATGTTTAAGGGAGTAGGCTGGGAAAACGGCGAATTTTCATCTACAGCGTTTGAAGCTTGACTTTTGCGTCGAGACCTCTCGGTGGATCTTGGTGTGTTGATGAACTCAGGAAAATCAAATTCTAGGGCCATCACTTGTGTAGGTGCTATTTGTGATCCAATGTTACCATGGACACTTGTAATATCAGATTCTACAGCCACTACACGTAGCAAAGATCGATGCCAACAAATGATCAAACCCACACACATGCCAAGGCGTTCTCTTACAATCTCTCCGGTCTAATGCAATGCATCATCTACCCTAGTGATACGCACCGCTACCTCGAATGGGAACAACTTCGACCCATTCAATTCCATGCCACTTTTGAATGCATGCTCCCTGCTTGCTAAGCCCACCACATCTCCTCTTTCAGAAAGCAATTCTACTGCCCTTTCAAATTCAAATGTTGTGATCCCAACAGATCTCTGTTGAATTTGCCTTGCATGTGCTGCTCGTACTAATCAAGCCCCCACAGAGCTATTGGAATGCATATTATCCCTTTGGATGTGTGGCCGTATCGAAATAGTCTGAATCGTGCGGCTCTCCATTATCACTATTAAAAAAATAGGAACATTATGGCTGCACATTAGTGAAAATACATGTACTAATTGTTAACCTTCAAAGCACCATTCATTTGATAAAAGATATGTTTCTCAATACATATTCACTGTTCAAAATATGATGATGATATTGGACCTTTTGATAAAAACAACTTTCAAATAAAAAAATTATGAATTTGTAGAGCATGAACTCCTTGCACAGAGTCTTTAACCCTGAAGGTACAATGACAGTCTTACACCAAAAACACTTCAAAATTGTTAGATTCTAGTGCAATGAACAAAAAAGGAAACAAAACTTTTATTTCTAGTTTTGACCATAGGATCTCAATTAAGACTTATTAAGTAATATTTAAACAAAATTTCATAAACTTTGACCGCACGGATTGAAAGATTAAAGTGTTTGAAGTCAAGCATATGGTTCATTTTCTTCCTTGCGTGCAGTGGATCAACAGACTTTGACTTCACTTGGTGTCAAATTTTTGCACTATACAAGGTCTAAATCCATAACTATCTTGTTAAGCATGATGTAAGTTTATTGTACACCTTTTTTTAGAGGTAGAGGATGGGTGTAGCATATTCAAAACAATTGTGCAAGGAGTGGAAGTTCGGAATTTGTTAATTGACATTGTAATTTTTGTGAACTTAATATGTTTTAGATTCGTAATCCAAATGGTCAATAAGAAGGTTTACACCACATATTGTTGTGGAAAAAATAAAAAGTGAAAAACAAAAAGATACCTAGGTTTTATTTGGAAAACAAGAAGTTTTTTTTAATACCTTGCCCAACACTGAATAACAATGTGTGAAAATGTTTGATTTGGGTTGGTATGCTATTTTTACAAAAAACATAGTACAAAAGATCAATCAAGAATCAATCTTAAACTTGTATAAAAATAAGTGTTTACCTCAAGATATGTTGCAGGTGTTAGTAGTACACACTGATGCTTGATGGCGTTCAACATTATATCACCATTCCGTCGTTGTTGTTGGACATGTTTTTCAATCCTTCCCACTTTACCTACAACACATGCATAAAGTTTATATGGTAAATTATGTGATAAAAAAATCCTATATGTGTCTTCGTATTACATACAGCCCAAAATTTTAATATAATATATTAAAAAAATTAACGTAAGGAGAAACAAAGCAAAAGGTCCAAAGTTCTTAAAGTCAAATTCTGACTAGTAAACTTGTGGCACAAGGTTCCAACATGGATATAAGGTTTCTTTGCAAACCCTAGAGGTCTCTTCTCTTCCCACTTTCTACGGTAAGTTCTCTTGCAATCAAAACCTCAGTCATGTGCATTTTTACTTCATTCATTGATTTCTATTAGATTTTTGTGTACTGCATAGATTGGAGGAGGAATTTTGCACATCGAGGAGATTTTTACTTGGTAAGCTTACACTTGGTAAGCTTTTGACTTCGTTTCAATGCTAAATACAAGGTTACAATAGTGTAAGTTTATCTGATACTAGTATTTGAGCACACACATGAGGACACCAACTTTGATATGTTCAAAATCGCAAATTCCACAAAAGTTGAATGATTACAGATTATAGATGTCAACAACTCGTGAGTGCAACCTACGTACTACAGAAGTAATGAAACCAAAACCACACTGAACTGAAGTCAAGTAGTAAGAACTAAAGTTGAGTAGTAATCGCTCGTAGAATGGCACTAGTAGCTCGTAGTATGGCACTAGCACTACCTGAAATCCTAGCCACCACAATCAAACCCTAGCCGACCAAACCCTAGCCGCCTAAACAGAATCCGTGGAGTTCGCGAGACGCCTCATGGAGTAATTGTAGACTAGAGGTGTGCGCGCGCACACCCCCTACTGCTGGTGCTCCTCCATCCACCATATCCGTGCAAGTTCCAAAGTGCGCTGCAAGAAGAGATCAGGGACTGATGAATACACAGGCGGTAGAGCGCAACGAGAAGGACAAGCACGAATTCGAGTTTAGAAGAAATACAAATTCGAGTCAAGAAGGAGTACGAATTCGAGATAAGGTTAGG
>OZ020515.1:13674641-13724131 GCA_963971425.1 Bryoerythrophyllum caledonicum
CGACGCGGCGTGCCGCCAGGCCCGGAGCCTCTGCAGCGCGTCCTGCGCGGCCTCCTACTTGCGCAGCGCGGCTTCTTTCATAAAAAAAATTGATCCTCAATCATGGCGACCTCTCTCAACTTCCAAGCCATCTCTTCCAAACCCTAGCCGCCCACATCTCCTCTCCTCCCTCACACCTCCCCTCCATTCCCCTCCCTCACAACTCTTCTCTCCCCACCCTCCGCCCTCATGAGCCTTCATTGTCTCCCTCCTCCAAACCCTACAAACTTTCCTCTCCTCCAAACTCTCACATTCACAGCCTTCCTCTCAACAACTCCTAGGGGTGTGCGCGCGCACACCCCTCCTTGGACTACCCAAAGGTGGAAGGATTGATATCCTTCATTGATACCCTCTAAACAAAAACCCTAGTTTTGAAACCCTAATTGATACCCTGATCTAATACCTAGGTTGATAACCGGGTTTTTGTATCCATGAATTCATACCCTGGTGGTGATACCCTTGCTATTGATACCCAAAGTTCCATAGTTCATAAATGGTGTAGACAATATCTCAACCAAAACACGTTAAAAATGCTTGTTTTAGTGCAATTAGCTTGGATGTAAAAATGAAGTTTTTTTTGTAGTTTTCACCGTAGGATCTCAATAAAGATTTATTAAATAATACACTCACAAAATTTCATAAAGTTTAACCGCACGGATTAAAAGATTATAATGTTTGAAGTAGAGAAACGGCTCATTTTCTTCCCTGCGTTTACTGGATCAGCAGACTTTGACTTCAATTAGTGTCCAATTTTTGCACTATAAAAGGTCTCAATTAATTACCATAATGTTAAGCATGATGTTAGTTTGCTATATACGAATTTTGAGAGGTAGACAAGAAGTGTAGCATATTCAAAAAAATTGTGCAATGAGTGTAGGTTAAAATTCTCAATTCGCGTTATATTTTTTTGTGAATTTGATATTGTTTGAAATGAGAATCCAAATGGTCAATAAGAAGATTTACATCACATAATGCCGTAGGAAAAATCAAAAGTGAGTCATACAAAGATCTCAAAGTTTTATGTGGAAAGGTAGAAGTGTTTTTGGTACCTTGGCCGAAAATGTGTGACAATGTGTGAAAATAATTGACTTGGATTGATATGCTATTTCACCAAAGAACTAACAACATGCTTAATACGATGGTATTGGATTTAGATCTTCTGTAGTGCAAAAGTTTTTAGAGGTAGACTAGGGGTGTAGCATGTTCAAAAAAATTGTACAATGACTGGTGGTTCAAAAAAATTTCTTCCATATTAATAGTGACTATTGTTTGGTAATGATATACAGGTTTTTTGAGTGTTACGTTATGGCACCACCAAATATTGACAGAATCTGGGAGAGCCATGGCTGGTGGATCGTGGAAGTGGATGAGTCGAACGCCTTCTTGTGGGTGACGGATTATCCCTTTGAGCTGGAGAAGCGTACATCGGCGTTGAGGAAGAGTTTTGGCAAAATCCAGACAATCACTCTTCGACGTGATGATATGGTATATGTTACTTGCGCAGTGGATCCAGGTCAATTGGAGGTAAAGACTTCTCTTTTGAAGAAGTTGCTTTTTGCACCTGTCCCTTTGAATTTTCTTCAAAATCCAAGTCAAGTGAAATTCCTCAAATCATTGTAGACGTTTTGGTTAAACATCTCTCTTGCGGTACGTACTGCTAGACACAATAACGTCTTAGCTTGTTTAGCGTTATCACCGGAGATTGTGCTGAAGGCTAAGAAGATTATGGAGGAACATATCAGATATGAGGCATTTCGGGAGAGGGATCCATCACGTGCGACAACTCAAGCCCCACCAGCGGAACTAGAAGAAACAGAAGTTTATCGAATTCTTGCTGAGCCGTTGCAACTGGATTGGCGACCACTGGAGGGGGAGAGGGGAAGTGGAGGCCAATATCCCACCACAACTTCTGAGGTACAGACATTACCCAATCCTATATTTACGAGTAAACGTCCTACAAAAAAGCCACGGTGTATTGAGAGTGATATAGCTTCTGGTTCAAGAGAAGGCCCATCAAGTTTGGATTCAAGCGGGAGGAGGTTGATTGGGAGAAGTGTAAGATCGGGTGGCAGAGTTCCTAAGTCAGGGCTCAGGACGTCTGATGGTCATCGTAGGGCCCTTGCACCTACACCGAGAGATTTAGTTGATTTGTCAGCCATGGCGTGGGAGGAAGAAGAATTTCACAACCTTCCAGACAGTATACCAAAGGATTTTGAAGACAATGCGGAGATACCACAGGATGTTCCAACTTCAATGTATTTAAAAGCACCAGTGCCTTAAACGAAGGAGATTGCAAAAGGATCAGTGTGGGGGAATTTTGTGTTTAAGGCACACAAAGACCGCATTGTCTTTGTGGAAAATCCGGAAACAAACCACCGGGTTTTATCACAAAAGATGGTCGTAGAAGTATTTAAGCGCTTAAGAGACCCAGAATCCGCGACTCGGGTGAGTAGATTGGTACTTCGACCAATCAGATACATCGTGCATACTACCACCGATGATGGTGTGGTTGAGAAGGAGGAGTTGTCATTTCCGTTGGTAAGAACCGCACGAGAGTTTGAGTACATGTTCATTGCACACGGAAGTGCTTCTGTAGAGGGTGCCATGGGATCCCAATATTCTTGGCTTCAAGATCATATCATATGGAAACCGGTGGATGGGCAACACATAATAGCAACTTGTAAGTTTGCACAGCAGCAGTGGAGAGATGGTACTATGCCGTTAAATGAGTACCTAGACACGTTCGAGCGGCGGGAGGCCTCTCTTGTGGTGTATAATGATTGCCGCTTTTACAATGAGAAGTCTGTGCGGATCAACGTGGCGGAGTTCCAAAGACATTCATATTCTACCATGGAGGAGGATTTGAGGAAGTTCCGTCAGATTTGGAATCAATACGGGAGGCCTAATAACACACTACGTGCGGACGATGCACGCAAGGCTGTTGTGTTGGTGAGTGCGGCAAGTGCAATGCATAAATTGTCCAAGGGGGATGAAGATGTCACGGTGAAGAGGTTGGCCAAAAACATGGAGGATTTGACCAATCATGCATGGAATCCGAGCAATGACTACTTCGAAGCTATCATTCAAGTATGAAAGGACAAGATGATGACATTCTCTTTTACAGCAAGGATGAAGAGGACAAGTAGAAGGACATGGCGAGGAAGAAAGAGCTGGATCTAAATGTGAATGTACGACCAACAAGAAAGGAGATGACCAAAAATTGGTTGAGGCCGTTAGGTAGGGTTCCGAATCCATATTATTTTCGGTTGGCAAATTCTGCTACAACGAAGCTGGTAAAGGAGGATGGAGTAAGACCTCGTTAAGCATATTACTTCGACGGTGTAAAAGACAAGAATCAACATCCTCGTACGATTGCCGGTGTGGTTGACCGATATCAGAGTCGAGAAGCTATGATGAATTCCATCCGATTGTTGATGGTGGAGAACAAGGAAAGTACACCTAATTCCATGGAGGAGTTCTTTTGTATCCGTGTAGGAAAATATTTTCCGAGGAGTAACGCACAACTTGATACCTTTGGAAAGCTTTTGATTGCTATCACGAAAAAAACTTGGACTGCTCCTGTGTGGGGGAAGGTGTCTAAACTGGAAGACATAGGCTACCTCATCCACCCTTCCATCTGGTTTCATTATGGTGACATTGCAGCAGGGGGGCGTGGATACATTGGACTATTTGTCGATGTGGGAGGATTGGCTACTACTATTTAGGAATGTCAGATGGAAGTCAAGAGGCTAGGCCAGAACGACACAGAGAGTCTTTTTCCAGTTCGGTGTAGAAGAGGGTTATTCCGCACCGACTACATAGAGCTGGGGAAACCATGTTTGCGGGTGATTGATTGTCGACGTGGCAGTGGGAGGCATAGAGATGATCATTTGGGAGACGTCCACTTATCCGTAGCTTTTGTACAGTTGACATTATAGATGGCAAATATTGAACGATGGAGCGTCATCTTCTTGTTACCAGCGGCCGTGTATGCCAACGAAGAGTTTTTCACAAAGGTGAAGCTTCCAGAGAGATGTACTATGCGACGTGGATGTTGGACGTTTGATCCCAACTCGGTTAATCACTATGCTGTCGATCTTAGAGAGAATGGGTGTCTGGAGCAAATAATACAACTAATTGGCGATGTTGTGATTTATATGCAGTACCCTGTGGATACATCTCCTGGCCCAAACTATGTTTCTGGAGACCTTCCACTTCCACTTGTATTCTTGAGTCACTAGAGTGAGGCACGCCAACCCTTTGAAGTTGATTCACTTAAGAGATCTCCATCAGAGCTGGCAAGACTAGTGGGCTCATACTTGCCCCGTGGTTGGGGTTTAGTGGCGAGTAACCTATCTACGGCCATTCCCACGATCCTTGAAGGAGATTTTCAGGGATCTGAGATTTTTATCATTGACGATTGTACAGACAGAGTTTCATTCCTGTACAATGAGTTGTCCGACAATTTCCAAAGACAATTATTGGTTAGTACTGGTTGCAACATCGTACATGAGACCAAAGATGCGGTTTGTGGAGTAAGGAATGAAGACGATAATGAAGATGGAGGTGGTTTACATGAGAGATTGTCACGTTCAGGTACCACTGAAGACTCCTCATCTCGCACGACTTCAAGCGCCGATGAAGATGAAGTGACTCAGTCTCCTCCAAGAGAGAGGATTCCATCAACGCAGCGGACGGTGGGAGATACTTCGAGGGAGACGTCTGCAACACCTACAGAGAAGATGCAAGATACTGGTGTAGTGGATGTTAGTTTGGCGGCAATGGCAGGAGGGTTGCGTACATTTGATGGTTCTAGGCTGGAGATGGAGAAAAAAGAATTGGACTCATAGGAATTTTTTTTGGTGTAGAGGACGATTCCATAGCCTTCGATGCCTTCTCAATCAGAGCTAGTATCGGAGACACAAGAGACGTTTGGAGGTACTCAGAGTGATACTGGACCAAGTTTGCCTTCCGTTCCAAGATCTAGTCTATCCGAGGATATCATTGCATTTCAGAGGGCCTTCTCATTAGAGCGAGAGATGTCCTTCAATACAGAGGATGGCTTTTTTTACAATGATGATAGCGTAAGGCATACGCGGGAGGGTGTTCCTCGCAATTACCGATATGTTGAGTGTGCGTCCATTGGCATCGAAGATGTGGAAGATCGTCCAGTGCAGGATCATGAATTGTCCACTATGGTAGGTAACGCCATTGGACACGTGGAGGAAGTCGTTCCGCCAGAAGATGAGCTCTGAGCCCTAGAGCTATATACTATAATAGAGCATGCACGCAGTTTAAGTAGCAAGTACGTCAGTATAATGCAGTTTGAAATGTGTCTATCGTTCAGTGGGTGGTATATATTTATATATTGGGTGGTCCATATGATATATTTGATTTTAGAATCCCTCAGCAATAGCGTGGAATTGCTTGATTATGTATGTTTTTGCATTATAAAATATAGTGAGGTACTTTACACTGTCTTAGGAAATTGCATATATATTTTTGTATCTCTTACACATTGTATCTGTAGTGCAGTATTCTAAAATCCTATAATAACTCAAAACACATTTATAATCTCTTTGGGCACATGATTATAATTTTGTAGCAGGATTTGCAAACTAGATTAGAAATCATATATTTTCTAAAAAAAGGTAGCAAATGTTAAAAATATATTACTGATATGAACATTAAGATGCAAATGTTTGACTCGGCAAACACCAAAATTTTGTGACAAAAAACGTACTAAACTTTTGCCAAATTTTGATTTTAAAAAAAGTTATGAGCAAATAACTTGCGGCTTTCTACCAGCAACCAGTGCACTTGATTAAGTGCATAATTGCTTAATTGCGTGTTACATGTAGAATACTGTGACCAACAATGGCACCTTATGACATTTAAGGGTTTTAAACACAAATGATCTTGAATGTATATTATATCTTTGAATACAACATAAAACTAATTTGGCCATGTACCTTGAACTTGAAAGTTGAGTTTTACAAGTCTATTGGGTCAAAAGCTAACAAAGAGTGTCACATCTTTGACACTTGAATCTGAGTCAGAACTTTTGAATGCCGAACACTGTTGAAACTTTGAATTGTAAAAGCGTTGAAACTCTCCATTAGATTAAAATCGTTGAAACTCTGCATCAGATTAAAATCGTTGAAACTTTGCTTCAGATTAAAATCGTTGAAACCAACCATCAAGTTTGAGGAAATGACCATGCGTGCATTGTCACAAATTCAAAAGTAAGCTAGGTTATTCAGCGCACAAATTCAAAAGTAAGCTAGGTGGAAATGGAATATCGCTGTTTGAATTCACTAACATAAACTATCGTACTCGTAGATGCACACTAAGGGCATTGTGTTTTATGGATACATTTTGTAGGTTTATGGATACATTTGACCTCATTTATGTCACCTTCTTTAATGTCACCAAACCTTACATCCAAAGCGTATAATTACAATTTTGATATAGGATAGTCATTAGCATATCTAAGATAGTTCAAGATTGGTTCTTTATTAGTACATTCTCTCAATGGAAATATATTATATTTGAGTTTATCAAATATTAGGCAATGACAATAGAAATCCATCTACGAGCATAATAGATTCTAAAATGTATTATTGCGCGACCACCATCTACGAGCATAATAGTTTCTGAAATGTATTATCTACTGTTAATAGCCGTAGAGCAATGGTCGTGCCACAACCAACCCAACGTTAAAGGATTAATTCTATGAATTTGCAATAGATTAACCCTTAACATCCCAATGTGTCGATGCGGCCAAGCTATACAATAGGTTTCAACACTTTGAACATGCAATCCCGTAAACATAATCCTCATTTTGAAAAGTTGAGAAAATAGCTTGCGTGCATGGGTTCTCAACTTCTCATGGATGGTTCCGATTTCCAAATACTCACGACAATTGATGTCACACAGATACTGTAGCTTGTTGTATTGAACATACAAACTTCCGTGAGTTGTTTTACCCTCTATGGGCAATTGCAAAATCTAGTCCTCACGTGTCATAGATTATGGTGACCAAATCTACTAAATGTAAGGATCACATTTGGCCATTGTCCTTCACCCCCTAAAGGACCAAGTGTTCATTGGGAGGACGATTTTGATTTTGGGTAGGTTCCTAAAATTCTAAAAAAAAAATTTGTTTTTGAAAAAAATATATTAGACTGTCTCTGATAAGAGCTTTGTGATGGTATTTTTATTATGTTTTTTGGATTCATGGTTTGAAAGTTAGCACCACTCAAAGTTGGATATGGGGACGTCGAGCAATTCCAAAATTTTGCTAGAAGTTTCTATTGACATTGAGATTTTTCATACATACAGAGAATATTACCTTCTTTGAAATTGCCAAAAACTATTTCTTGTCTTTAGTGTAAAAATACATTTTAACTTAAGTCAAACATTTTTACACATTTTGGGCAAGCGGGGAAAAAACTTCATCTTTTCTACATAAAATCTAGAGATCTTCATAATTTTCACTTTTCATTTCTTCAACAACAATATGTGGTGAGCACCTTCTACTGATGGTTTGAATTATCATTCTAAAACATATTAAGTTCATTAAAAATTAAAACATGAAATGGCAATTTTTGAACCTCCACTCCTTGCACAATTGTTTTCAATATGCTACATGCCTTCTCTACCTCTAAAAATTGGTGTCTAAGGAACTAACATCGTGCTTAACACAATGGTAATAGATTTAGACCTTATGTAGTGCAAAAATTTGATATCAAGTGAAGTCAAAGTGTGTTGATCCACTCAATGTAGGGAAGAAAATGAACCATTCATTTGACTTCAATCAGTATAATCTTTCAATCCGTGTAGTCAAAGTTTTTGAAATTGTGTGAGTATGTTACTTAGTAAATCTTAATTGGGATCCTACGGTCAAACCTATAAGTATAAGGTATTGTTTCCTTCCTTACTCATTCACTAGAATCAACAATTTTGAAGTGTTTTTGGTGTGAAATTGTCACGGTCCTTTAGGGGTCAAAGAGTTAAGGGTTAAAGGCTTTATATGATAAAGTGTTGTCCCAACTTCCTTGACTTGAGACAACAATGTTGCATCAAAACCAATGCTATGGGCCATGCATATAATTTGGAACTCCTTGCTCCAGCCACAAGCGTAAGACAATTGCAACAATTTTTATGTCATTGTGAGCATTCTCATGTGTGCCCAGAATCATGGATGGACCAAGTAATCAGCTGCATGCCTCGTTGATTGCAACACAAGGAATGGCAAGCATGTTTTGGAAATTTGAAGTGTGATTGGAAATTTGAAGTGTAAGACAATTGTGATGATTTTAATGCAACAGGTTCTTCTCTACTAGAAAGTAAATGTACACTTACTAGGGCCACTTCATACTGGGACCAAGGTTGATAGGTCATCAGATTCCACCAAATTTGAGATTGCAAGAATGTCCAAATTTTGGCCTCCTAGCCTTCAGAGTAAAGGCCAAAGTCCAAAGGTGGTTGCCCTTCCTTGTGGCAACATTTTTAGAGAGAATTGGCGCCGAGGCGACAACCTCTCGTGGGCAAACTTGAGTTGCCATTTTCAATCAACCCAAACTTCCTTCAAGAGGCTGTCAACTTCCTTTAATTTGTGTAAATTAATGTGTTTTTTTAGCCCAAATCATTGGCTGAAATTCCAAGGTCAACTTCTTGACTTGGTCCCGGTGTGAAACAGCCCTTAGGGCCACTTTAAACTATGATGGAGAAGTGCACCGGTCGGTCAAGAAGTTTTGGCCAAGACATGGTTATTTGAGGCAACTAGTGGGAGTTGCTTTTCTTCAGTGGTTTAGTTTTTTCTCCGGGGGTTGAGGCTGGACAAGAAACTAAACAACCAGAAAAACACTCTTGTAAAAAGTGCTACCACATAGGCAGCCATGTCTTTCTTTCATCCATGCTTGAAGTTCTTCACCGGACAAGTCTTGGCCGTAGTCTAAGACCAATCTAGTGAAGAACAAATTTTACTCCAATCATGTTGCTCCATTTCCCTAAAATTCTTGACTAGTGAACTTCTCCACTATAGTCTAAAGCGGCCCTTAGTATTACTGGTGTACATTGTACTTTACATGGAGTTCACCCTTGAAAATCTTGACAATGTTTTGCCAATAAGTGAAAAAAGGTCAATAAAATGGACCTCACAAATTGAAATGATGTAGCATAAATATTCTAAGAGTTATTATTTATATTCCGTTATCGACGCGGTCGGCACACATTTACTTTTTAAATTAATTTTTACATTCTTGAATCTTCACTATGGATTTTGGGGGTTATACATTATAATTCATCACCACGGTCAACTGCTTTGAAACTTCTGTGGTGCTTTTGGCATCTCTCAACAACTTTGAAGGGAAAATGCTGCAAAGTGGCAGTCCTGACTGTCCTGGACGGCAAGAGATACAGGCAAGAAATCAAAGAAGAAATCAAAGAAAAACCATGAGCACCTCTTTCTCAGGTGCAGAGCCTCAAAGACTACAGACGAAACACCTTTCAACAAAATCAGCTTCTAAAACCAACAGAATTCAACATCTCTCATCAATGAGCTGTTAACTTAGCACCTGCACCCACAACAACTTTTCTACACTAAAGACAACATCACAGATCATCACAGCAGTTATCATTTTATGTATTGGTACTACTAAAACCATAATCTATGCAGTGAACCACGCAGGCAACCATGCAGTGAACCACGCAGGCAACCATGCAGTGAACTATAAAAACGCTACAATCGACCGCACAGTTAATTGCCCAATCAATTGTGCACTGAATCATGTTACCTTTTTTTTTAATTTATAGATTGCGATATAAAAACTACATTAAAATGGTTGGACTAATGTATTGCAAAACAAGCGCCGATTTGCTAGTATGAAAGAAAACAATTAGATCCCCAGCTAGTGACTAATAACTAGGTTGATACTTGGACATGGTATCTCCAGATAAGGTATCACATGGGGACATGGTCTTGCTCCGACACGGACGATAGGAATTTAGTGTACGGAGTGGTAGCTTTTGGTGCCTACCGACCAAAGTAGTTACTTTTCCAAATCCCAATGCTTGGGACACAATGGGTATCACTTAGGCATTATACCTTAAAAAATCTCTTGAATTTTCCAATTTTTTTGGACATTCTCCTTCATGAATTAATTATGTGAGAAACTAACCCGCGCAAAGGGTACACTTATAATACAAATACTCATAATCATAATCATAATCATAATATTGCTTTGTTATAATATTATATCGAATCCATTCAAGAACACCCGCGTCATATTCATCCAAATAACGAACGAGCAACCGTTTCTCATCCTTAGTTCATACTTTCATCCGTCTCAGTGTCTCTCCCGCCACAAAAACAGAGCGTATCGTCGACGCTTCAAAAAGCCTCCGTTCACCTAAATCCGCTACCATCCACTCCTTTAGAACATGTCCTCTGAAGTGTCTACCAAATTCGTCAGCTCTGTTGGGCTTAGGTCCACTGACAGCTTTGTGGTTATGATCGCCATATCTACCTCTTTTGAAGACCACTCCCAAACCCCTGGCTAACTCTACGGATTTCGTAGGAAAATCCTTGAGAGATGAAGATTCAGAAAAACCTCCCACGCGTGGCTATGGCGATGAGCGAGCTTCAGGTGCTGCAATTCTGCGGTGGTCGACCTTCGCACACACGTCTGCTTAGTCTAGTTCTTCGTCTACTTCTTGTATCGATCCGCGGCGGGGAATGCAGGCAGGAAATTTCAGATTTGTGATTGGCGCGGTATTTTCATTTCTGATAATTCCGGGGGGAGTTGAGCTGTGAGAGAATTGGTGGAAGTGTTTTTTGAAGGAAGTTGTTGAATCGACGGGAGATTTGCGGTTCGATTTTTGGTCTTCGGAGTCATGGAGTCGGAAGTTGAGAAGGCGTCGTCTCCGCACTCGTCCGATGTTCCGCTTTCGTGGCCGGAGTATTTTCCTGGAGAGGAGTTCCGGCTCGAGGACAAGAGAGTGTGGCTTATCAGAGGTTTGCTGGATTTTTTCCAGACGAGTGCCGCCAGGCAGATCTTGTCGCAGGTATGATCAAATTGTCCATCATCATCGGCTTCTATTTGGATTCAGAGCATTAGGTTGAGTCAAATCATTAGTTAATTGTTTGAGATTAGGTTGCGCGAATGGTTACTGTGCTCGCAATCAAGGCAAGATAGGATAGCAAGTACATTATCAGGTGTCTTTGAATTGTTGCTCGTATTGATATTGGCTTTTAGAAGAGGTTTATAGTCGAATAGTTGCATTGTCTTTGAGCTTGGCTTTGATTGAGGTTTCTCAATTTGAGGTCTCGATCGTTGGAGCAGAAGTTTGGTTTACTTCGTGAATATTGGAGTTATGAGATATTTCGTTCCAGTGTTTACGCGTCGTGCGTACCAATGCAAGCGGGGTCTATTATCATGTATAGGAGTATGTCAATGAATGCAGCTTAACTTGCACCTGAGCCAACGTATATACAGCTTTTTAAAAATAATTTTTGATGCCATGGAATTATAAACAGGTGATATTGGATGCTAGTACGTATTCTTTGCCGGTGGACTTTCAAGTTCTTCAGAAATGCTGCGCAAATGACGAACTATTTGCAGCCCTAATAAGTGCCCCTCAGGACGCACTGTCATGCGTTGGGGCTGCCGTTTATGAGGTTAGTTTGTAGCACTTTAATGTATTTTGATTATGACCAATATCTTTGTCTCCAAGTGCTCAATTATCGCTGTAATTTAGTTTGAAGCTTGTATTTCTGAAGGATGCGAAGCCAAGATTGATGTTAGGGTTGGATTGGAAGAACATGTGCGGAGAATATAAAAAGAGATACAGTGAGAATCATTCAGACGACCCCACTGTGCTGATGTTTAGTGAAGTAATTACAAGTCTTTGCAGACATGATAATGACCTTACCGTAGACAAGCTCAAGCGCTGCCAATGTAAAATTTCCGTCGCTGGCATTGTGTAAGAACTCAATGGTAACCTGTATAATTTGATTATTTGATACTGTCTTGCAGGTTTTATTTTGCATTGGCAAGCAGGTGGCAAGTCCCGGGAAGATCACTGTTAGGCTGCACAATCATCCGGAGTCCATGCTTGCACTGAAGCTTTTGAAAGCATCATACATAGGTAATCTATCTGGCATATTAGTACATTATAATTACGTATTACGAAAATTTATGTGGTTCAAACAGACTCTGCAGGTAATCACGCAACAAAATGAAATCAGTGGCTGGCTCCAAGATAAGATTATCTTATCTCGTTCGGATATTTTGTTATGTCGCAGGAAAGCTTATTTCAGTGCGAGGAACTGTTGTAAGGATGAGCGTGGTGAAACCGCTTGTTACCGGTATGGAGTTCTCGTGTCCCAAGTGTAAGCGAGTTATTCCTCGGCAATTCAAAGATGGGAGGTTCTCGCCACCCACTGGCTGTGGTGGCAGTTGCCGAAGCAAGACCTTCAGTCCTGAAAGAGCCACAGCAAAATGCATCGACTTCCAAAAACTCAGGTATAGAATTTTGAACAATCTATACCCGAGTGTAAATCAGTGCCAATTTTGTTTGGTTGCGGTTGTTTTGATTTTAGGACATGCTATCATACGTGCCTACATACTTCTGCAAAAGTCATCTCAGGGAGTTTATCAGTAAGTTGTGGAGTGAAGACTTTTTGCATCTGTAGTGCTAAGTATCGGAAATAAGTTAAATATACTTGTTTGACAGAATCCAAGAGATCGTTGGTGAGGACGCGTATGAGGAAGGTCGTTTACCACGAAATGTTGAGTGTGAATTGACGGAGGATCTGGTGGATGTTTGTGTCCCTGGAGATGTCGTCACCATCTGTGGCATTGTGAACTTCATCAATACCAACATAGACGTTGGAGGAGGTGGTAAGTAACGCTGGGGTTAAATCTTTCTATGAATAAGAAATTGTGAATAAGATGGGATCATGTATTAAGCCGGATGATTAGAGCCTCTGTCCTAATCAATTAAGAGATTAGACTCATGTGTTGTGTAGGGAAGAAAGGAAAACAATGTCTATATCACCTCTACCTTGATGCTGTCTCTGTTATCAATACAAGGAGCCAACAGTCGGAAGATGGAGAAGACGGTGAATCGAAGGCAACTTCTTCTTCAAACTTACGGACCTTAACCACTCAGGACTACGAGGCGATTGCTGATTTCATCGAGGGAGCTGGTTCAGATGCATTCCGCCAGATTTTGCATTCAATCTGTCCATCCATATTTGGTCATGAACTGGTCAAAGGTAAATTGACTTCGACATTGAGATCTTTTGTTTGGGACACGAACACCGGTCTTCAGTAGTTAGCTAAGAATGTATAAAAAATACAGTATTAGATTGCTTTGTGTTCTGATTCAATACGCTTTTTTGTGAGATCGCTTTGTGTCATCACCTAATAGAGGTTTTTCGTGCAGCTGGTATTGTCCTGGCTTTGTTCGGAGGTGTTCAGAAACATGTCATGGACAAGAACAAAGTGCCCGTCAGAGGGACTATTCACTTGATCATCGTAGGTAAGGTGCTCAATTATAATGAAAGCTTGCAAGATACGAAGTATTCTTAACGACATGTAACAGTGTTTCCAACTAAAGTGGTCATGGCTATCACCAATTTCTTGGTCTATCCGTATCATGTAGTTAGGCCACTCACAGATGCTGGTGATGCTAGTACAGGTGATCCAGGACTCGGAAAGAGTCAATTGCTGCAAGCCGCTTCTTCAGTTGCTCCACGTGGCTTATATGTATGTGGAAATACCACTACTACAGCTGGTCTCACTGTGGCAGTTGTCAAGGATGCTCTGAGTGGTGATTGGGTATTCGAAGCAGGTGAAGAATTGAATGAAATGCTTTTTTTCTTTTTAATGCTTTTGAACATTATCGTAAGGGAATTTTTGTCCTTGTGTTGCAAGAATTCGGTGGATCAAGTACGTGGTTCTATGAATTCAGACTTAAATCAACTCCTTTTCTTGTATGCCGGGTGTCGTTGCCTTACATTTCCCCCCTGCTCTTACCCGTTTATATCTGCAGGAGCAATGCTTCTTGGTGATCAAGGTATATGCTGCATAGATGAGTTCGACAAAATGTCTTCTGAACATCAGGTAAGATAGCTTAGCTGCGTATTAAACTCGGTTGATTTGATATTTCAGCTGATTTAAATTGCGGGGGATTGAAGACAGTTATAATGTATCCTCATGAATTATGCTTAAACCTCAGGCTTTACTTGAAGCCATGGAGCAACAAAGTGTATCGGTTGCGAAGGCCGGGCTTGTTGCCAGCTTACCAGCTCGAACATCGGTTCTTGCTGCTGCAAATCCAGTTGGTGGTCATTACAAGTACGTGCCTTCTCTTTGCTTGAGTTGAACAACAATGCTTATCTGCGTGATTTTTCTCTTCGATTCTTTTTTAATTCTTGATGCTTTAGTAAGTCTAATCAAGTTTTATTATATTTGCATTCGACCAACCTCGGGTCATCTTCAAGGGATCAGTATTTGATACTCCGGTCCTTAGGGTCGCTGAAGTTGAGTTAGACGGATGTCTCCTTTAGTTTCCAGTCTGTATTTCCCTGTTGTAGATAATTGTAAATTTCAATGGCACACGTCCAAGTTCTTACTGTCCGTGAGAGTTATATGCAGCCGCTCCAAAACAGTGAATGAAAACCTGAAGATGAGTGCAGCTATTCTCTCACGGTTTGACCTTCTTTTCATACTTCTCGATAAACCAGATGAAGACGCGGATCAACGATTATCTGAGCACATTATGGCGGTACAATTCATGTTTAGATCCCGTTCTGTTTGGCCAGCAACTATTAGGGGTACTAGTCTCTGTTCGATAAGTTTTCAATTTGGGGTGGTTCCAGTAAACTTCGAGTGTATAGTTTGGCATATGAAACATAAGACGTTTCTAATCGAAAGCATTGTGATCGTCACCTCACTGTGGAGAATTAGTTCTTAAGATTAGAAGCCAATGAAGAGGGCTAGTGTTTCATAAATCGCATGCTTATTTCGAACTTGTTTTGTAACATGCCAAACGTCCCCGTTGTTTGCAGCTTCATGGAGGAGCGAAGAGCCGCCAGAAGGCTGCGAAAAAATCCGGTAAGTCCTGAATGTTGCAAGATGCTTACAGTAAATGATGTCGAACGAGGAGTAAGTTCCTGCAACTCAAGTTGATATCGAAGGCTTTAGGATCACATTTCCTCTTTCCCTTCATCCAATAACAGCATTCATCTATCTCTCTATGAGTCACAATCATCTGCTTGAGTTTAGTACGGTATTCGATGTCTTCTTTTTCTAAAGTTTGAAAGAGAATTTAAAGAGTTTTTTCCCGTTCTCTTTTGGCCTGTAGGTAGGCAGCATTCTCAAGGAAGTCTTCAACAAGTGCTGGAGGGGGATTCTTCGTTTTTAAAGAGACTGAAGTTGGACTCGTCAAAGGATAAGGACCTGAGGCCTTTGCCTGTTGAGTTCCTTAGAAAATACATTGCATATGCAAGGCAATATGTAAATCCAAGGTACCAAGCTATAACATGTATAGATGTTGGACGTTTTACGTTCCCATTGGTTTTGTCTTTGAGTACTGTAGATTTTGCATGTCTGACATTTCGTTGCTGCGGCATCTGTGTATTTATCTGAAACGAACGAACTCTAACAAATGGAGCAGGACATCGGTCGAGGCGATAGATCTTGTAGGATATTAAGATAGTAATCTGCTTAATGCTTACTTGACAATATCTAACTCTACGCAGGATGACCAAGGAGGCTGCTGATGTATTGCAGCAATTCTATCTTCAGCTGAGAAAACATAGCAGTTCAGACGGTAGCCCAATTACTGCCCGACAGCTCGAAAGTTTAGTGCGTCTTGTTGAAGCTAGGGCTCGCTTGGAGCTTCGTGAAGAGATCTCTAAGCAGGATGCCAAGGTATGTGGAAATTTGAAGGTTTTTACAAGGTGCTGAGTTTCTTCGTGATGGATTAAAGAAATCAAGTCAACTGTTTCCTGTAGGAATGACTAAATATTCTTGCAGTGGGAAGATATTGCCCTTGTTCATCACTGTGAATTGTCTATTAAGAATGAAGATTTTAAATTTGAATGTATCACAACTTGGTTACCTGCCTAACTCGAACTTTGGGTGTACTCTGCTTGCATATCTTGACAGGATGTTGTGGAGATTATGAAAGAGTCTTTGTTTGATAAACTAGTAGATGAGCATGGCCAAGTGGACCTTGCTCGTAGTGGAGGCATGAGTCAACAGAAAGAGGGCAAGCGATTTTTGAGCTTTCTTCAGCGCAAAGCTGCAGCGGAGGAGAGAAATTTATTCTCGATAGCAGTAAGCGATGGCCCACCTATTTTTCGAGTTGTTTCTTTTTTTGTGTTGTTAATTTATTGGATACTGTCGTCCTTCAGTCTTGTCCTTAGTCTCATCTTCGTTTGTGCAGGAGCTATTCAGTATTGCAGACCAAATCTGCCTCCAAGTTCCGGATGTGGATGTACTTATCGACAAGTTAAACGTTGCTGGCTATTTGCTGAAAAAGGGACATCGTCAATACCAGGTTCTAGAACTATACATAGCTCCACTCCATATTCACATGATTAGAACGTACTGCGACGTACTGCGACACCTGAATTTCAATTAGTTATATGAAGGAATTTTCGACGACGATTATCTTAATTTGTTGAAAGTATACTCTGTTGTAGTTTTCTACTGGTAAGCAAGTTTATGAACTGGTTTTGTCTGTTGACCATCTGCTTCTATAATACAATTACATGGTTTTCTTGTTTTGATGTTGATGTTATTACATTCCAGCTCTCAACAACACGCTGTGAATCCTTGCTTGCAGGTTCAAGCTTCGCTTGCAAGATATTGAATGTTGCAGCTTTCGAAAGAATGTGCGTGCCAGTGGAGAACAAGTGATAGGATTATTGCTGGTCCAATATTAAAGATGGAACCAGATCGACTCTTTAATTTTCATTCTTGCAAAGAGGGAATAGTTGTTGGAGCGCGCATATTTGAATGACATCAACTCTGCATAGGTATCTCATCGAACACTTTAATTCCAATTTGAGAATGGGTGTTTGGGCATGCCAATGTTCTCGGTTTATCGATCCATACATGCAACATCTTTTTCTCATTATTTCCCATTGTGCTCTCCGTAGTCATGGGTTTGCATCTTAAAAATTGGATCCACTCACCCATTACCGCTGCTGCACTCTTTCGTCTTGCCTGTTCACAAGGCCTGTACATTATTTGCTATCACAATGATCAAACTGACCTCTTTCTATCTTTTGTGACAGTGAAACAGCCAACTCGTCCTAAAAAACTTTTCAATCATCGACTGTGCACTTTAACGTGGGAGGGTACTATGCTGGAGTTCAAGTTGCGCCGTTCTTATGGTACTGAGTGCCATAGACTCCTTTTCCACCTGGTTTGTGAAGGATCTGACAACACATGAATTCGCTACTGCACCATGCACGACGTGCTGGGGTGCTTTTCGCTGTTGTCGCCTAACTTTGCGCTCCTAAGTTTCTAGGCTCCTCTCGAGCACTATCCTGGCCCACCGACTTGCCGAAGGGAATCCCGACAATTTCGGTACGGGCTCAGTGATGGTATTAATGACTTGGGTAGATGCAAAAGACCACATCTTTGAGAGGAGCCTAGTGGTGCTCCCTAGAGACCTATTAGCAGAAGTCGCCAGTCCAGTTTACATTGGGAAACTCCATCTCGTCCTGCATAGGGTTGTAATTACCTTTCAGTCAATTGGGAAATGGGACGCAAGATGACCCCCGGTCATACCAAGCTCACTACTGTATATTACTGCCTGATGAGTTTGAATTCAGACCTTACACTACATTCCATGTTGTGGAAGTGACTTTGACAATTTCAGACCTGTTTGTTTGTAGGACTAAACAGTTGGCTGTACTTCAGCAATCGGTTCGAGAAGCATTCAAACTTTTAAAAGTATGTGTTCCCGCTTCTGTTGTCATGTGTATAGTTCATTTTAATGCTTTGTGTCCTCTATTTTCAGCCATTTCGTCTAGGATGGAGCGCTTGGAGTCAAACGACAGGGTGGGCTCCAACTACGACTCAAGGAGGTGTCCTTCTAGCCCAAAGAAATTCCCTTTGAGATGACGAAACTTTCTGACCCGGAAATAGAAAGTAGCAAGCTTACGGTGTTTAAATGCCATACTAATGTTCCAGTTGACGGTGAGGGGCCACGAGTCACTTGTCAGCGTATAATGATGTTTTCTACCTTCATCAAACCTCCAACAATCATATTTCCTAAGGGAGTCTTCTGTCATTAACTCCAGCAATGAAGAGATCTCTTGTTGCTTGCAGGGATTTAAAAAGGACATTCGACACATATGCCTTAAAATCTGGAACGCATGGCAGCGCCTGACAGGCGCCCCTTTAATCCCGTCGGCCACCTAACGGTAACAAATACTAAGTTATTAGATCCATGATCCCACGGTCCAAGGATATGGTGCTCCATCAAGTTGAGGTGAATATCTTACCACCAGGTACGCTTTATTACCGCATTCATTCACCGAATTTACCAATGATAGAACCTCATGTGGTGATATGAAAATGCCTCGTACTGTAAGTGGCCAAATAGGGCCTCTTAACCCCTAGGGCCTAAAGGACCAAGTGTCGATCCCTTCGGAAGACAAACTTTTTCACTTTGACTGTAATTATCTTTAATCCATATGGTCATATATCTTTCACAAAACGTTTATCACATCAGAGTTATCCGCAGAGTACCCCAAATCCTCAGTTTCTAACCTGTCAAATGGAAAAGCCAGGGTTGCCGAGTCCACTGGCAGGGTTTCACTGTAGACCTTGAATAGAACACTGGATAGACTAGTTTTTGAGCCTTAGAATTCCCAAACTCGAGTTTGTGCTTGGCTTTTATTTTAAGCAAACTCTGACCCTTCACATCATGCAGAACTCTAGGATTGTAGGATACATGCGAGAGTGTCATGACGTTCATGATTGTTCTTGTTTGTTTTTGGGAGATTTGTGTCACTTGTGCCATAAATAACACCTCCTCAAAACCCTCAAACCCTGAATTTTTTTCACAGGATTACTTTGCGGCTACACTCAAATACAAGTTAGATTCTCTTTCGCATGAAAAAAGGAGGACAAAAGACCGGTTCCCTTTACGAATAACTCAATCATCCTACAATTACATTGTCAAGAAGTTCATCTCGGCAGTTTTTAACCAATGGAGTAGTTTTAATCTCAGAATTGCCTCGGTTTAAAAAAATTAGGATATTGTATCTGAAGACAGTCCTCTTCTGGAATCTGTTTGACCCCTTTCATGTCTACATTCCTACTAGAGCATATTCTCGGACTCGAGTTTGCCGATGGAATAGTGATAGTTTTTTTATTTTAATGTTTTTGGATATTTTTGGGAGCAGGAATAGTGTAAGTATTCGTTTCTTTATCATTTCCATTGCAGAAATAGCAGTTTCAGGTTGGATTTCAGGCAGCTGAACTGGATCTTCAGGGAAAAGCGGCATGGTAATCGGGCCTGCATCCTCCATTGGCCCACTTGATCCCAGATCTGCTCGTGCAATTGTTTGGAACCTTGTCTCGTCTGTGGGCCATCCTTTCTATCCCCTATGTTGGCCATTGTTTTTCCCCCTTGTGTGGCCCATATCACCTCCTTACCTCCTGGCACAAGCGGTGCGATTGTCTCAAGCATTACTATGAACGTCCTCGCCACTGTGATACTAGCTTTTTCGAATGGGTTGTGGTTTTAGCATTGATCAGTTGTTGGCTGATGTATACAGGTCCACTGCTGATAAGACAGTTCTTCATGGTGGTCAAGACTGACTACACTGTAGAGGTACAGTTGCTGTTGTTTCTGTTTGTTTTTCCAACCTGTGAAGAGCTACAGTACAGTTGTTTCACTCCTGGATCCTAGCCTGCAGTCGGTTAATTGAACTTAATAATCCTGCATGTAATCCATTACCCCTACTGTCAGTGGAACAGAACCGAAACTACTACCACAGCTATAACTTAGTAGTTGTGGGAGGATATGGAGCCGAAAATGCAGCCCTCAAATCCAAGGGACTTGAAAGAGGGCAGGTAGGCAGGGAGTGGGGTGGTAGCAAAAGGCGAGTCGGCTTTTCAGGATGTGCCGCACGTTGGGTTGAGCTAATTGCTCATGAGTAGGGCTCCACATCTCCCCAGATACCCACCTACCTGGAGAGGCCGAGAGTGATTTTCTCTCCTGGGGAGAGGTATCTGGCCCCTGAAGTAGGCCCAATCTCCTGGATCCCACTGAAAACCCCAGTCGAGCGTTGCACCAAGCCTCAGGCTCGGGAGGGGAGGGAGGGTAGGGCTAAAACCGGCCCCTATTTTTATGTTGTAGGGGCCCTATTTGATAATAAAAATCTCGTGAAATCCAAAAAATGCCTCTAGAGGGCCAGAAAAATGGACCCACCCAAGGCTGAGGCTAGGAGCAATGTTCGACGGGGTAAATAAAGGGTCCCGATCTCCTCCTTCGCACCGAATTTAGGCCTCCGTATATTCTCACCTAGTGCCCCTGTGCGCATGTGTACTCACACTAGGGTTGGTGTAGTACACTCTTGAAATAGCTCTTTGTTGGAACCCAATTTGGGGCTTCTGTACATACTATATGTACACTTGCACTTATCCTGACAGGACAAGTTAGGTTCACATTAGGCACTTTATATTTTTCCTTTTGAACGTCACATTAGGCTTCTTTTTACTTTTGGCTTTGAAGGTTCACTTTAGCATTTGATTTGCTTCCTTCGAGAGTGGCTCTGGGGCATCATAATTTTCTTTTCACATGAGAAATGTGAGGTTGCATGTGGCTCCTTCCCTTTCCTCCCGTTTTCCAGATTTTGAAACGTTAAATTTCAAATGAAGTAAGCCAAGTCTTGGATTCACCAGTCTCCACTCAAAAATATAACACGGTTTAGCCCTTTAACCGTAAACGCGGAAGATTCCCCTTGGGCACTCTTGAAGGTTTGGGCAGGTTCCTATGGTGTCAATTTATAACCTTCCTCCTTCAAATTTCTACTACAGGTGGGCACTACTACTGAAACCTTTGTGTGAGTACAAATTTTTCCTTAATCCCACAGTTGATGAAAAGTTATAGGGTTTTGAATTTCAAATGGAGAGAGTGGGCACATTGGGCAACTTCAAAAACTTTTGCTAGAGCACTTTATCAAATGTGAGATTTTTGATAATAGCAGGTATTGCTTTGACCTTTCACATTGACAAAAAATAGTTCTTGTCTTTAGTAAAAAAATAGCACATTAACCCAAGTCAAACATTTTCACACATTGTCACACATTATCAGGCAAGGTACCAAAGAAAACTTCTTCTTTTCCACATAAACTTTAGAGATCTTCATATTTTTTACATTTTATTTTTTCTACTACAAGATGTGGTGTAAACCCCTTGAACCAAAGATTATGACATTTATTGGTGGTTTAGGGTTTACCAAAAAAAATTAAACATGAATTGGCAATTTTTGAACCTCCATTCTTCTCACTATCATTTTGAATATGCTACAATCTTCCTCTACATCAAAAAATTGGTGTACAAGGAAATAACATCATGATCAACATGATAGTAATGAATTTAGACCTTGTGTAGTGCAAAAACTTGACATCAAGTGAAGTCAAAGTCTCTTGATCTACTCAACGCAAGGAAGAAAATGATTTTTTTTCTCTACTTCAAACACTATAATCTTTCAATCTCTGCAGTCAAAGTTCATGAACTTTTGTGAGGACATTATGAACCCCTAAATTTCCTTGGCAATTTCACACCGAAAACACTTCAAAACTGTTAATTCAAGTGCAATGAGTAAAGAAGGAAACAAAAGATTGTGTTTCCAAAGGAACCCATTAAACACTTGATAAATAACATGCTCACAAAATTTAATCAACTTTGATCACACATTTTTAAAAATTATAGTGTTTGAAGTAGGAAAATTGGTTCATTTTCATCCTTGCATTGAATGGATTAGCAAACTTTGACTTCAATTGGTGTCAAAGTTTTGCACTACACAAGGTCTAAAGATTATATTGTCATGTTGATCATGATACTAACTCCTTGTGCACCAATTTCTAGAGGTAGAAAAAGGGTGTAGCATATTCAAAAAAATTGTGCAAGGAGTGGATGTTCAAAAAGTGCCAATCCACATTTTAATATTTTTGTGAAGAAGATATGTTTTAGAATGATAGTCCGAGTGGTCAATGAGAAGGTTTACACCACGCCTTATGATAGAAAAAATAAAAGGTGAAAAAGATGAAGATCTTAAAGTTTATGTGGAAAAGAAGAAGTTTTTATGGTTCCTTGGTCGACAATGTGTGGCAATGTGTGAATATCTTTGACTTGGGATAAAATGCAATTTCACTAAAGACAAAAAATGATTTTTGACAATATGAAAGGAAATAATATTACTTGCTAGTATTGAAAATCTCAAATTTAGGAGAGTGTCCTAGCAAAAGTTTTTGAAATTGCCCAACGTGCCCTCATTCAACAAATTTTTCTTTGAAATGGCATAACTATTTTTCTACAAGCCCAATGAGAACAAAAACTATACTCTCACGTACCTCTTGTCTTCTTGCATCTCTATTTAAAAATTCAAGAATTGCAAATATAAATTGTAATCATGGGAACTTGCCTGAGATTTGCAAAAGCTCACCTTGGGACTTTTTCATTTAGGGTTTGATAAGGCGTAATTGAGATCCTACGGTTAGATGTAGAAATAAAAGTTTTTTTGTTTTCCTCCTTACTCACCGCACTAGAACGAGAAATTTTGTAGTGTTTTTGGTGTGAAAATGCCTTGGGCCTTTAGGGGTCAAAATGAATTTTCCTCATATCTATCACCTAATATATTATCTTTCATCCTATTTCAATTCAAGTAATTTTTTACCCATTTAGTGCTAATTGGAAGAATACAAGGTTGTTTTTCTATGTAAGAACTACTTCACCTGATTAAATAAATATGTGATACGGTAAATGAAAAGGGGGTTTCTTATTACAAGTTTTTTAATTTTTTTTGGTTTTTTTTGGTTTTTTTTTTGGTTTTTGGTTTTTTGGTACAAAAAAAGCAAACTTTACTTGCAAGAAAGAACCAATACCAAACAATGAGCGCACAAGGGCCTTATTACAAGTTTGGGTGACTTCACATAATTCCTTTTAGCTCACCCTTATTTCTAATGCTCTTAATCCCTAAAGGCCGAAGAGTCCCCTCGGGAGACTCTTGAAGGTTTGAGCAAGTTCATATGGTGTCAATTTATAACATTCCTTTTTGAAATTTCTACCGTAGATGGACATTGCTAAAAGCTTCCTGTGAGTCCAACTTTTTCCTAAATCCGACATTTTATGAAAAAGTTATAGGGTTTTGAATTTCAAATGGGGGACCGGGCACGTTGGGCAACTCCAAAAACTTTTGCTAGGACAATCTATTGAATGTGAGATTTTCTATACCAACAAATAATATTATTTCCTTTTCATATTGTCAAAAAAGTCTCTCGTCTTAAGTGGAAAATAGCAAAATAATCTAAGTCAAACATTCCGGCACATTGTCACACTTTGTCGGGCAAGGTACCAAAAAAATTTCTTCTTTTCCACATAAAACTTAGAGATCTTCATATTTCTTACATGTTTTTTCTACTACAAGATGTGTTGTAAACCTTCTTATTGACCATTCGGATTATCATTCTAAAGCATATTTAGTTCACAAAAAAATAAAACGTGAAGGGGCAAATTTTGAACCTCCACTCCTTGCACATTTGTTATGAATACACTACACCCCTTCTCTACCTCTAAAACTTGGTGTACAAGGAAATAATATCATGATTAACATGATGGTAATGTTTTCAGACCATGTGTTGTGCAAAAATTTGACACAAAGTGTAGTCAAAGTGTGTTGATCCACTCAAAGCAGGAAAAAAAAAGAACGGATTTCTCTACTTCAAACACTATTATTTTCCAATCTGTGTTGTCAAAGTTTATGAATTTTTTGAGAACGTTAACGAATAAGTCTTAATTGAAATCCTACGGTTAGATGTAGAAATAAAAGGTTTTGATTACCTCATTACTCATTGCACTAGAACAAGCAGTTTTGAAGTGTTTTTGGTGTGAAAATGCCTTGGGCCTTTACGGGTTAAATTATCTATAATGTAGCAATAACATACATGATATTTGAGAGCAGAGGAGGAGAATTCATTTGAAAATTTGAATTGTGTATCAAATTCAAAACAGTGGGGATTTTTATGCTGCAAGGTATTTTCTATCAGTTTATTTTGAAGCAATGATAGCGACTCAGTGTCTTGGGCTGAAATGTTCTTGTGGAGGCGTGTTAGATCTACAGTGCTAATTAAAATTTGAATTGCCACGTTGTACTTTATAATATATTCAAACGCCTACATGTTTTAGTGGGATTCTGTTTTACTTGTATTCAAGTTCTTCCCAAGAGCATAAAACACACATTTTTCCATTCAAATACCAAGTCAAGTCTTCTCAGGATTTTTGGTCAAATGTGTTTATACCTACACAGTAAACCCAGAGATTCTCTACAGTAACTCTAGTGTATTTACAATCCTTCACAAGCAAGCGAGCCTCAGCAACATCATCCCTTTTCAAAAGAATCAAAAATGATAATTCAGGAGAGATAGATCATGAACCATGTGGCTAACACGTCAATGCGGGTGTTTATTTGTCCAAATTCGTTGGTGATTTGCACATGATTCACGCTCAAGGTTCATTCAACTATGGCCTTCTTTCCTCACTCACATCATTGAACCATGTGCATTTACACAGATGGCCAATCAATCCATAACCGCAAGTGTCATACCAAACACGTTATTACAACGGCAGTGGCCAGTATCATCAATGGCTTCTCAGGTGGATTCTAACATCTCACATGCTGCAGTGAAGAGAAAGCCACCAAAAAACACATGTCGGCAAGAAGTGTAGGCCACTCAAACATCTGCGTCAATCAATCATGCAGACAATGCAATGCTTGTTGAGACTCTAACATGTGGAAGGGAGGTCGAGGCTCGTGATTGAATTCCATATCGTTCACCGCGGCAAAGACAATTGTGTTTTAGGGTAACCCCGGTAATCAACCGAAGCCCATAACCAACACCTATAAAATTGGGGAATATCCAACCCACTTCCATCCCATTACCACCCATTGAGCTTTGAATGAAGGTTTGCTATCACTTTTGGCTAGTACTTATCAAGAGTACCTATTGGCAGCCGCCAACACACATTGAAAATTCATAACTAATTCACATATCATTGGAGAAATATGAAACCACTTGGGTTGAAATTGGCTATCATTGAAAAATAAATGTCTCCACATTGGGAGGTTTACCTTATTTACTTTTACCCAATTCCATAGCGTTATCGTACTCCTCCGTCCCCAGTTCGTCCAAATACCGACGAAACCCCCGCCGCCGTTCGTCCGGCCAGACTTCCGTCCGTCACCAACCACACCGCTCCATTGGCCATATTCCACTCGCCGCGCAGCACTGCACCTCCATCGCCGCCTGTTCTTTCTCATTCTCCTCAGCTCCACCGATCGCCTCCGTCACTTGCATACACTGAAACAGGAATCCACGACTAGTATCCTCACCGAAAACCGAAGTCATTTGCAAGTTATTTGGTCCAGTTTCATGGCGGGACGAGGAATTGCGAGTGCCACACCAGTCGATGGAGCCTGAGCAGGCGGTTGAATGAAGGTGGGTGGTGCAGTTAATGGAGCTGGTTCCAGGGAGGAAGTGCGAGGATTTGGTCTGGGTTCTAGCTCGGTTTCTTGAGGGAGAGGTGCAGGGGTTGCGTTTGGTGTGTGTGGAAGGGGTTCAGCATTTTGTGCGTTTTGAGAGGTTGGTCGGGTTGGCGGCATTTTCGGACTGGTTTCTGAAGGCTGCAGGATTTGAGGACAGCGTGTTTTTGGAGTGCTAGGGTGAGGTTTTTGGTTTCTGGGAAGGGAGCCTTTGCGAAAGCTTGAGGTGGCGGAGTTGAATTTACGTGAGAGTGGAACATCGTTTCATCTTCTGAGCTGGGAATATTCCTCTCAACGGCGGGAGTAACGGAAATGTAATCTCGCAATGCGGGGTTACTACTGCTGTTGTATCGAATTCCTGCAGTTTAATTCCCTGGAATTAAACTCGTTTTTGCTCAGCTTCGTGACTTGCACCATCAGACATGGTTTCATTCTTTCAGTGCAGAGTGTAGAAGCCAGGAACGTCTAGAAAAGAAACCGACAACCCTGTTGTCTTTAGTTTTTGGTGTGTCTGTGTTTGTTAGCGTCTTGGACAATCCTGGTTTTATCATGACCACACTGCTTCTGAGACGTGTACTGAGCCCAACGGATACATTGTATATGTTTCACTTTCCGCCTGCTTTTGAATCGATCGAGATTACCAATTATTGTTACTGCCAGAATCCGTCAGACACGGACAATACGACAGTAGTTACCAAAGTAGGCATTTGGGCAATGAAGAGCTGATCGCCTGTCACTGATTGATGTTCTGATCATATACATCTGATGGTGGTTGAATGCACAGAGATGTTTGTAGGAGTTGGAGTGACTTGAAGCAGGTCTGCAGCCATGGTGAAGGACGACGAGAACGACGCGCTGGCTCGCAGGCTGTCGAAGGATGGGGAGTACGAGGCCGCCATAGCCGTGAAGCTCATGGCAGGGTGGGTGCTAACAGGCGAGGAGTGTGAAATATGCGTCACAAATCTCATCTCCAACAGGTACGAACTCTTACCGAATTCACATCCGTGTCATGATCACGAAGCGCGGGGTCTGATATCAGGTTCGTTTTCAGGATGAAGCAGACGTATTGTGTGGCGTGCGCTCGGTGGAAGAAGCTTTCCCTTCCTGACGATTCGACAGAGAAGAGCGTCAAACCCGTGAAGAAGAAGCAGACAGGCCATGGATTTACTGGGAAGGTAGTCACGGAGGAGGACGACACGCCATTCTCTATCAAGGTTATCAAGTCACTCCCCAGCCACATGACGAAGAAGATGAAGGAGAACGCTGTTGATGAAGCCGAATCGCGCAGCCCCAGACGACACGCTTCAGATCCTGGTACGTGCCCCTCCTCTCTCACTACTATGAACAAGTCTTCATCAGGAAAACCGGAGCTGAAACCAGCTGGCGTTCTCTCGACCGCCGTCAATTGCAGCCGCTAATTGCCTCCAGAGCTTTCGTTCGCACGGCGCGACTTTAGTTTTGTAAATTAGTGGGCGTGCAATCCATCGTTTGGAGGAGAGGGGGCGGGCTACTATTTCACAAAACTGTAGTCGCACCATGAAAGCTCCGGAGGCAACTAGCGGCTTCAATTCAGGGCGGTCGAAAGAACGGCAGCTGGTTTCAGCTGAGGTTTTCTTCGTAAAGACTTGCGCATAGTGTCCTAGAGAAGACTCTCTCATTGTCGCTGACATACACTATCCCCTACCGACAGGCAAACCGAGGAGCGCCCTCCAGAAGATCGCCTTCTGCTCCGTGCCGCTCTTCGTGGACTCCGACGAGTCCGGCCCCATCAATCCCATCCTCTGGGAAGAAGACCTCAAGAACTTGCGCAAGCAGCAGGATGACCGGGGCTCTCCGCGCGCCGTCTTGGAGGGCCCCGAGTCGACCTACTGGTCCTCGTCATCGTCGCGGAAGAGCCTCCTCAACGACAGCGACTACTCGGGCCTGGCCGCGCCCTCGCACAAGCACTGCATGCAGAGCTTGTGGCGCTCGTTCGCCACCAAAAAGTGGCAGTCGTTCCCGTCCTCTTACAGGAAGAAGGAACTCTGCATCTCAGATCCGGTGCTGCTGTCGCCGTCGGGGCGAGGCCAGGAGGACGAGGTGGAGTGCGTGGACGACTTGATCAGCGTCTCGTGCAGCGCGCGCCGGTCGTGGCAGACGTTCTCGTACGATGACATCGCGCTTGCGACCAACAACTTCGACCCAGGTTGGCTTTCCTCTCATGTTTGTGAAGTTGAAGGACAAGATCACTCTTATTGATCTAATGAGAGTGAGGAAAGAGTAGTATCGTATGAAAACTTTGGGAGACTTTAGAAAGAACTCAGCTCTCTTTGGTTGAGTTTTCTGGTTCCTTCCAAGGTTGGTTATCTTCCATTTTGGTTGAGTTTTTCACCCTCTCTTTTTTGGTTGGCAGAGAATTTGGTGGGCAAGGGCGGGTTTGCGAAGGTGTTCCGGGGCGTGCTCAAGAATGGGCAGCTGATAGCCGTGAAGAAGCACAGCCGTGGCGACACGGCGGCGGAGAAGGAGCGGGATTTCTTGATCGAGCTGGGCATTGTGAGCCATGTCTCGCACACCAATGTGGCCAAGCTGATTGGCATCTGCATTGAGAATGGGCTGCACCTTGTGTTCCAGTTCTCCACTCTTGGCAGCCTGCAACCGCTCCTCCACTGTAAGTGTCCATATCATCATCAGTTTTACTTGATAATACTCCCAGTCATTATACTTCCTCTCGTTGATCATACTTCCTGTTAACTATTGCTAAGGAGTTTAATCTCGATGACTTTCTGACGACTTTGTAAGGATGTGGTGTTATCAGCGATGTAATAGATTTATGCGTAAAGTCAGCCTCTAGCTAGAGTTCTGTAACTCCTATAATTTTTTGTCATGTGTAGTAATTACTACAGACAACTATTAATATTTACGTGCCTTTTATGTGGTCTTTAGTACTTAAAATGACTCAGAACTGAGTACTTACAGTGATAGATACTACATCTACTGGCTCTCTCCTGTAAAATGCACTTGTGACCGTCTCCTTAGCTCCTAATCCAAGTGATTATGAAATGGAACATTACCTTGTGATTGGTGGATGATGCGGGTATGAGAATGGAGTACTCTACTGACTGAAGGATTCAGTAATTCATAGGGATATCGTAACAGCCCCTTCACCTAGTTGCCTAATGGGAATGGTGTCCTCTACCTTAACAGCTCCTTCGAGTTCACGAGTGTTGACGTGGGAGGCGAGGATGAAGGTGGCAGTGGGAGTGGCCAGAGGGTTGCATTACTTGCACGAGAAGTGTCAGAGGCGGATCATCCATAGAGACATCAAAGCCTCCAACATACTCTTGGACTCTGATTTTGAGCCTCAGGTGGGTCAACAATCAACTGAGATATCAAGCGCAAACTGTTTTTGATTTTGATATTCAGGGATTTCCCTTATCCTAAATTTTTGAGATATCACTAATTTCTAGTTAAGGGTATCTCTAATACCTGCCTTGTTGATTTCACAGATCTCAGATTTTGGCTTGTCAAAATGGCTTCCAGACAGATGGACACACCATACTGTGTCTCCTATCGAGGGAACCTTCGGGTACGCCACTATCCACATATGCTTACGACGGTTTTTAACGTCCCCATGAGTAGTATCTAATAACAATGAAGCAATTTTTTCTGGTTTTTAGGTACTTGGCACCCGAATACTTCCTCCATGGAATTGTTGACGAGAAGACGGACGTTTTTGCTTTTGGAGTGTTACTTCTGGAGCTCATAACAGGCCGCCGCCCCATAGATTCTGAAAAGACTAACCTTGTCATCTGGGTAAGCAACTTGTCATTAGTTTTAAAACATTTTTCATACAATTCTAAGCATGCTCAATTTCATTACCTTTTTAACCGAATCTTCGCAGGTTAGATTGCAATCTGAACTATATTCTATAATGACTGCATTATTAAGCTTCAATCAAGGTAAAATGCAATATTATGAACCATGAAGATTTTCTCTCCACATGAAATTCAACCGGATTTATTATGATTCGTCTTGTAACTTTCCAGTCGGGAATGAATCTGCAATCTGTGTAGAATTTTCCATCGCTTCATTTTCTCCATAAATAATCTGTCGAGTACTGAATCAACATAATTTGATGGGTGATTTCAGGCCAAACCTTACTTGAACAAGGGCAACATTAAGCAGCTTGCGGACAGACGTCTGGAGGGTGCCTTTGATGCTGATCAAATGCAGCGCATGGTGTTGACAGCAGGCCTTTGTGTCAGGCCATCACCTCCTTGGCGCCCAACAATGAGCCAGGTTAGTCAAACATTAAAATCTTTCTGGTTACCCATAGGTTTGATAAGATACTCCCTCTTTCGATAATATACTTCACTCTAAATATTTATTAGGTCAATGGAAGAGTTTAGGTCAATTTTAGAGAGCCTAACCAGAGTGTTTCTGGCTGTTCAGGTAGTTCAACTACTCTCAGAGGACTGCGAGGACAAGAAATCCGAGCACCTGACAAGACTGGTGTCAAAGTCGCACGACTTTGCTTACTCTGATGGCGATGGCGAGTCAGACGAGGATTATGGCTTCACAGATGACTATGAGAGCGACATGCAACGACACCGTGCACTTGCGTTGGAATTCGAGTGAGAACGCAGCACAAATGTGGTGCACACACAAACGAGAGTCATGTCCTCAAACCCAAAACCCTAGTCAAATTTGAAAACCATCAAGAAAAGGTGATGTTCGCAAATGGGGAAGAAGGTGGATTTTTCATGAACCCCCCCGAGTGCAAGTTTTCAGTCTTGTACAATAGACAAGGAGATTTTTGTCATGGAAAGTCCAAAGAATTTCTCGGGGTTTTTTTTTTTGTTTTTTTTGTTTTTATGAGTTGGTCTTGGGGAATTATAGTTGGGTGGGTTCTCTCTTTGAAGAGATAGGTTCAAATGTAGGTTGAACTGATTACAATGTACTTTTAGCTTGGATTATGGCATCCATTTCAGAAGTGTAGAATAGTGGAACTTTACATGTAGATTCATGGGTTATCGCAGGAAAAGTAAAAAAGAAAAAAAGGATAACTTTCAAATTTTGTACCTGTGCATCAATGGGTGAGGATTGTTTTGGTCTCAAATTTGACGGATTGCTCATGATTTTGAGGGATTGTACATTACTTTTAGATATTGTGGCATTCAAATTATTGGACAAATGACCCTATTATTTGCAATGTTATCTAAACAAAAGCTGACCTGAGAACAAACTGAATATGTAAAAGGAGCTTGCAAATAACGGTCCCAAAGACTATGCCAGGTCAAAAAAATCTACCGTATTGATTGATAGAAAGCCAATCCCCTTTCCAAATTTCCAGATATTTAATGTGCATAATACAAAGAGCTATCACAGAACGCTTACAAACTCGTCTCTAGGATTCTGATGCAACAAAGTACTGCTCTGTACTAAATTCGTTTTATCAACCCTTGGTGTTGGTGGCACTGAAGGATGCATGCGAGAGAAGGCTTACTGCAATGTGAGGCATCCAATATATCAGAAGATGAGTTGTAGATGCTCATACCAAATGTTGATGCAGTCAGAGCCTTTTCAAGGTTAAGATCACCAACTTGATTACTAGGACTTACATAGCAAGTGTCGGGTTCAATGATATTTTAATATTTTTACGTCAGTTTCGGTCAACCCAGAAGCCAGTGGTGAGAAGATTAGAGGATTTGGAACAGTCTCATGGTCGTGGATTTGCCAAGTCTATGGTCTTAGACTTTCAGAGAGTGGTCTTGGAACACTGAATAGGGTTAGTTGAAAGGCAAGGAGGATTGGGAGTTGGAGGCCCATCTTCCTCAGTAGGAGGATAAGAAGTGAGGCCTGGCGCCTTTGGCTCTTTGGTCTCCATATTTGCAACGCTTTTGACGACGTTCATACATGCATGATCTCCTTCAAACTACATGATGCATGATCTCATCTCGTACTGCATGCAAATGATGACGAAATTCCACCCAGTGTGGATAATCCTCAGAGTTCCACTTGCTCCTCCTTCTGCACCAGTAGCCACGAGAAGACAAAATCATAGACAACTTTCGCACGTCGATAAAGCTGCATCGCCCGATCTTGTCATCGACTCATCGTTTCGTCGCAGCACTAGTTACTAGTGCATCTCCGCTAAGACCTATATAAAGCCCTCCAGCTCCCATGCAAAAATCATCGCTCATCCTGCACCAGTCCGCTAGCTACTCCTGCACCTCCTGACCTCTGGCGTCTACTCCGCCTTCGATCGATCCCTTCGCAATGGCGGTCAAGTGCTCCTCCTCCGCCGGCAACATTGCCATGAAGGCGAGCCTGGTGCTCATGCTCCTCTTCGGGGCCGTCGTGGCGGCGCACGCCCACGAGGTGGAGGTCCACAACGATTTGTTAATGGAGATTCTTCCTCTTATTACTGAACTTCAATACACACGTACTCATGGTAGAGCAACAAGAACGACAAGAACATGAAATGACACAAAAACAACTAACTACAAGAGTCTCTTGAACATCTCTTGAACATCTCGACCAACGTCCAGAACATTCCATCGTCCAGAACATTCCAACGTCCAGAACATTCAATCGTCCAGAACATTCCATCGTCCAGAACAATTCCAACCACTGAAAAGTCACTGTACTAATATGAGGAAACCTTACTAACACGTCAAGAGATTCTAACTAAACGTCCATAATCTCTCACTAAACGTGAAGGTCTTCCAACTTACTCCAATACTCCCACTCAGTGAAAATATCAATGGTTCAAGGACCAAAAATAATCAGTCTCCCACTTCTTTGATCCACTGCGTCATATTTAGAGCAGATAGGAGATGATGAAATTTATCCGCAGGCAATGCTTTGGTGAACAGATCTGCCAACTGAACAGTTGTTGAGACGTACTGGATCTCAATTTCCTGATTAGCCTGGTACTCCCGAATGACGTGATACGCAACGCCAATGTGCTTTGTCCGTTTATGGTGCTCTGGATTGTGAACCAAACGGATAGCAGCTTGGTTGTCACTTAAAAGAGGAGTAGGAACAGGCTGCGAAAAACCAATACTGTTCAACAAACAGCGAGCCCAGTGCGTCTCTTTGCTTGCAAGAGAGGCAGCGATGTACTCGGCCTCAGTAGTTGAGCTCGCAGTGCACAGCTGCTTGCGGGAAATCCACATAATTGGCGCAGAGTTGAGGAGAATAACCACGCCACTCTTCGATTTTCTATCATCGAGGTCACCCGCATAGTCCGCATCAGCGTAGGTTGTTAAATGATTTCGATGAAGAGAAGGGCGAGAATAGTAGATACCAAGACCATTGGTGCCTCGTAGATACTTGAAAATTCTTGTAACAGCAGTATAGTGGATCTCACGAAAGTTCGAAGAGAACTGAGCGACCTTTGAAACGGCAAAAGTGAGATCATGGCGGGTAGTGGTGGCAAGATAGAGACAGCTGCCGACCATTTCTTGGTATGGAAATGTAGGCTTCAAACCAGCATCATCCAAACGAACGCTCTCAAGCTGAACATTTGAGTCTATTGGCGTAGAGACCGAGTTGGAATTCTCCAGGCCAAACTTGATTAGAATGGATAAAGTGAACTGAGCTTGATCAAGCAATAGCTCAAAAGAGAAACGATTTCGATGAATACGGAAACCAAAATAGACATCAGCTGGTCCATCTGTAACGTCAAAGGTTTGTCGAAGATACGCAATCAGCTCCATAAGTCGATCTAGCGACTTGCAGACAGCAAGTCCATCGTCAACAAAGATAGTAGTGATGAGGCGAGGGGATGAAACTGAAGCATAGACACATGGATCCTCTACTATGGGATGAAGATCAAAATGACGAATAAAGCGGTCAAATTTTATGTTCCAGGCCTTGGAAGCCTGCTTGAGACCGTAAAGACTCTTCCTGAGTCGACAGACGTGATCACCAGCTACCTCATAGCCAGGGACTTGCACCATATAGATTTCCTCAGAAAGATCACCATGCAGGAACGTGGTCTTGATATCAAACTGCCGCATCTCAAGATCTTCGGCAGCCGCAATAGAAAGGATTGTGCGGATACTATCAAGCTTTGCTACAGGAGCAAAAGTTTCAGCATAGTCAAGGCCAGGAACTTGAGAGAATCCTCTTGCCACAAGTCGAGCTTTGTAACGCGCAATTGAACCATCTGCATTATGTTTCAATTTGAACAACCATTTACAAGTAACTGGCTGTCGTCCACGAGGAAGACGCTCCAAATCCCAGGTATGATTCTGAACGAGGGACTGAAATTCTTCATCCATAGCAGCGATCCACTGAGAACTCTGTGCAGAGTTTAATACGGCCTTGTAGGTGGCAGGTTCAATAATCAGTAAAGATTCTGAAACAAGATTTGCAGCTGAGGCAACTGGAGGTAAAAGACGTAGCAGCTCATTAATAGACCGAGTCTTGATGACAGGGTTTAGTTCATCAGTAGAATTAGAACTAGGAGAAGTAAAAATACGTAAAGCACTCCCACTGGAAAGAGAGGTTTCCCTAGAATCACCGATTGTAGGCAAAGAAGTACTGGTACTACGAGAAGGTGACGAGTCCAGTTGACTCCCACTGGTGTGAGAACGGGTGATACTTCGAGGTGAACAATGCACGGTACTCCCACTGGGAGAAGAGACCTCCCGAAGGTCACTTCCAGTATGCATCTGAATGCTGGCACTTTGGCAAGGGGACGAGACCAATTGACTCCCACTGGTTTGCACACATGGAGTAGAAGGATACACATTGAGAGTTTGAGCAGGGACCTGAGATCTCCCACTGGTAGTTGATGCTCGAGAAAGAGTATTAGTCATAGTAGGATGTTGAAGAATAGAATCAACTGTATGAAACAACGGAGTATCCACCGGGGAGACATCTTCAGGAAATAAATTTCCAAGGTATGGATCAGGCAAAAGATGCGATCGACAGGCAACAGGCTCCAACGAATCCTCATAAAAAACGACGTCGCGAGAAATGAGTAAGCGGTATTTCTCGAGGCTCCAGAGGCGGTATGCTTTCGAAGTGTCACAATAACCGAGAAAAATACACTCATGCGTTTTGCTGTCAAGCTTCCGGCGCAGCTGCGTAGGCACATGGGCATAGGCTGGACAGCCAAAGGTACGAAGATGTGCTACAGAAGGAATCTGACCGTAGAATTTTTCATAAGGTGTCACACTCTGTATAGTTCGAGATACCACACGATTCATGGTGTATACAACATTTGCAATAGCCTCTGCCCAAAAATGCCGATCAACACTTCGTGAGTGCAACATATAGCGAGCTGCTTTGACGACAATGCGATTGTCTCTCTCTGCCACCGAATTTTGCTCAGGGGTATAGGGGGACGTGAAATCATGCCTGATCCCATGCTTGGCACAAAAATTCCTGAAGGCTTGATTAGGGTTGTCTACATAGACGGACAAGGGCCCAAAGACAGCGGACGGACGGATAGTAGGACGGACGGACAGGACGGACATCACTTTTTGGCGGACAGTTGCGTGTAAAAAAAAATTACAAACCCTAAATCAAATTTTCAACTTATCCCTTAGTAAAATACCTGTGCACGACACGTCAGACGACATTCCACGTCACATCAAGGGGCGGGCGCGTGCCTCGGACCGCGCGCGCAGCATTTGGGGCCGGGCGCGTACCAATCTGGACCAGGCGTGTTCTTGTAGGGCCGGGCGCGTTCCAATTAGGGCCGGGCGCGTTCGATTTAGGGCTGGACGCGTACATACAGGGCCGGGCGCGTACTCCTAAGGGCCTCGCGCGTGCATTCCAGGGCCGGCCCCGTACGCGTCAGGGCCGGGCGCGTTGCACTCAGGGCCGGGCGCGTACCGTTAGGGGCTGGGCGCGCAGCGTCACGGGCCTGGCCTGTTCCATTGTGGGTCGCGCGCGCACTTGCCTATCGGGCACGCGCGATCGAACACTGCGTCTGCCCCTGAAAAGGGCTGAGGTTTAGAGAATTTGAAAGAATTCAATTGTACTAGGGTGGTCTAACATTAAAATTATTTATTTCAATGTGGTGCTTTCATGAATGGGCACTCTCAACACCAAGTACATATTTTAAAACCGCGGTGCTATTGTACCATGCTATCACCACACCACTAAAGTCACTTTTAACTTGTAGTACCCTCATGTCCGTCATCTTTTAATCATCCGAGCTTGAGGATTCTTCATTGTGTTTTCGCTTCCGTTTTGATCGGCGAACATTTTGGAGAAGAGAAAGCCCGCGAAGCACCACTGTATTGTCGCCAGGTACCTCATCGCAATCCTCATCGTCTACATCATCGCCCGATGATGAGAAGTTCTCGGCTGCATTTTCCAAGACTGGTGCCACGTACTCCTCAATCTCCGAGGCCAAGTTTCGTAGCTGTAGCTCGGCTCCAGTAGTTGATGCGGCGTTCACAAGTCGTTTTACTCGGATATTCTTCCTTTTGTCTGTTATTCCATCCATGTTTTTGGAGCGGTTGCCTTTGGCTCCAATGACTCTCTCCGAGGTTCCACCTCGCCAAGGTCCCGTGAAGAAAGGGAGAGTACCATTGTTCTCGCCCCTCCGTGTCCCTAAATGGCTGCTCATAGTAGAGGACCCAACCCTCGCGGAGGGAAGTTGTGGGGTTAGTATCGCTCGTTCCACACCACCATTTGAGCCGAGTGCGCTACGGTGGACGGGTGGCCGAACTATTGTTGAAGAGGTCTTTTTCTTTACACGGAAAAGAGTTCTTCCGATCGATGCGGTACTTTGATCACGTGGCTGCCGAAACAAATCTTGTAGTGGCATGTCTTCCTCTGAGTCCGGTTCTATTGCTTGAGGCAAAACTGGAGAGCTTCTCACAACTTCAATGGACCCCGTGGTGGCCATTAGCTTATGGGATTCATTATCGTTTCCACCACTGCTCACTTCGTTTCCATCGTGAGGAAACGTATCGTTTGCTGCAATGCCAATGCCATGACCGTCGAGTTCAAGGCCATCGCCACTAGAAGGGCCCGAGGCGCTAGAGCCGTTTGAGTTCATAGACTGATTCTCCGAGATGTTGTCATCTCCATCAAGATTGCCCCCCAATGCCGACCCATCTTCGTCTGCCCTAGCTTCTTGGGCATGGTCTTCACCCGATAATTCTACTATAATATGGACTGCTGCTCCGTCGACATCATCAAACACAAAAGGATCCACTGGATCACCGTGGACGTTGTGAAAATGGTCATGTAGTGCATCTCCACCATGCTCGTTGTTTGCAGAGTTGTCCCTAGGTGGGCTATGATCAGACACGGGGTTGTTGTCACCGGCAAGGTCTTCCCAATCGCCGCCCATCCAGTTATAACCCTCATTATCCGACTCCAAACCCTCGTCCTCTGTGTTTGAAGGAAGTCCCCCATCTGGATCAGACTCCTCTGAATGCACATTCTCTTCATACCATCGAATCGGGTCTGGACAAGCACGTTCTCGGAGCAATCGACTATTCGTGTAGATGTAAACCAAATCTTCCTCTTTCTGCACTCCCAAGCGATTTCGGCTCTTACTATGCACGAACGAATACATGCTCCAATTACGCTCACATGACGAGGCCGAGCAGGTTTGTGCTAGTATACGCTTCGCAATGATAGGCAATGATTGCCCGCCCACGCGGTTCCACCACTGGTGAGGCAAGAGGTTGTTGTTTTCAATTTTCCCAGCTTCCTCCAGTGAATATGGGCCTCGCAATTCTTCACACTCCGTGATTTCGAGTATTACTGCCAAAAAAGACACTCCGAGTGGACCACAGAGCGTCATAACAACCTTGTTTAGGGCCCTTTTGGCCTCACCATTGTTTTGAATTTGCAAGTTATTGGCTAGATAAGGATTCAATAAAGCCCCTGCATAATGGAGATCTGTTGTCATCATCTCCCAACGCCGTAGGAATGATCCTTCAAGGCGAGTTGCAATTCCGTCAAGCATGTTGAATGGCGCATTGCGCAGCTTGAACACGTGCTCCTTTAGCTTGTTCATGGTCACCCAAGCAATTCCCATTGCCGGAGTGTCACCATCAAAAGTCCGCAATGCCTTTAGTACTGGTGCCACTACAAATTCAAAGTTACTGCACCGATGCCAGAAAGTCTCGTCTAGAACGGTGGCTCGCACCTACGATGCCTTCGCATGGGCACGGTGCCCGTTTTGCCTATCGAAAAGAGAGGATACGTAGGATATCCATGCTGGGTCTATCACAACCATCTCCAGGGCATTCTTCACTTCCAACAGACGATGGATCATTATGTAATTGCATGCAAACCTTATTGCTGCTGGCCACAACAGAGACAATTTTGGCGAAAATCGACAAAAAGGGCCATGGGCACATGGTGGTTCCGGATATACAATGCAATCTGTTTTGCCTTCTGGACGAGGTCTGCAAACATGCCTTCCTTCCCCCAGTCCTCGAGGAGGAGGTCCAAAATATGTGCACAACACCCTTGAGTATATATGTGCGGGTACTTATCGTTGACCTTCTTCATTGCCCCCAACATGTTTGAAGCATTATCGGTGCACACTTGGACCACATTCAATGGTCCAACCTTGCGGATAAAAATTTTCAATTGGTCCCCTATATATGCCGTAGATTTCTTCATACCCGTGGTGTCTATAGACCCCAAGAAGATATCACCCATTGGACATACGAGCATGATATTCATGAAAGGGCGACGTGTAACATTGTCCCACCCGTCCGAGCATATTGTTGCGCCATACTTGGCAATATCTACGCCGGTCTTCTTGTCTACAAGGTCTTTCACTTTTTTTTTTAGAGGCTCAATGTATGTCGTCCTCATGGCATTGTACGATGGCGGTGTATAATCGAAACCCTCCTTTGACGTTGCGAGGGAGGCCTTGATGAAGGCCGGATGTCTAACCACGTTGAATGCAACGTTGGTTTCATAAAAAAATTGTGCCCATAATTCGTCCAATTCTTTTTGTTTTTCTATTTGGTAAGCCTCTGGAAAGCTCCGTTGTCGTACAGATCTTGGTGTTGATGATGCTGCTTGGCTTAGAGGATTTGTGGACTGCGTGTTCTCCTCATTTCGAGTTTCCAAGAAACTACCTTGTTGGATGGATTGGCTAGAACAAGGTTCAGTGGAACATGTTGCTGGTGCGCTAGGAAGGCCAACGATCTCCGCCTCGGTCATCCTAGTAGGAATAATATTCCCGCATCTTTTAAAACGGGCCTTAACAGCTGCTGGGGCCTTAGTGCACGAAGTCTTCGTCCATTGTGGATACCCATAGTGTGACATGCACCTCCCACATTCGTATGCGAACGTGTAATTGCACCAAACACATGTCACTTGATCCTTCTTGTTAAATGTGTACCATGGGGCCCACTCCTTCGTTTGAGCCCTTTGTTGAGACGACATCACAATAAAATTGGCGCGCAATGTTGTGCCAAAGAGAATCCGCCAAAAGTAATAGGAAATTGTGTGTGCATAGAAAATAATGACCCAAAGGTCACTCACAAACTTGTAGATTCATGCAAGGAGCCCAATAAGGAGTTCCAAGACACGAAGCCAAGGATGTGAGGTGAGTCAAGCACATCGCATATAGTTCTTATATAGTGCTGGAGCAGGAGCATCTGGGGCCGGGCGCGCACAAGGGTGGCCGGGCGCATTCTCTATGTGGCCGGGCGCGCACGTTGTGGGGCCGGGCGCGCACAATGTTGGGGCGTGCGCACTAATTTCTACTATATATTGAAACATTGCAACACTTAACATTTTGATATGTAAAACATCTCATAAAAAACCACTAAATATACATGATGCCACTCAATTTACAAGGTTTTATTAAATATACAAATATCGCTCAATATTAAATGGCAGTTATAAAATTGTAGAAAGCTCTTGTTCCAAAACAATTCAACATTGCTCTATGTACATTTCTCGCACTGTTGTAGTTCTAGAATCCCTTAAAGCCAGTAAAAAATGAAAGAAGATTTTCTTTCTCCTGAACTTGTGCCTTCAAGTCTTGAATTTCTTCAAGACATTTTGCAACTTCATTATCCTTCTCATCGAGCTCTTCTCCTAGATCCTCAATTACATCCAAGCTTTCTTTTAGTCGCTTCACAACTCGAAGATAATCGTCACGACTCACCCAGTCACCCTCTGTAGACTTTTTTTATTATCCACGCCCTCCTCAGGTACCGCATCCGTCTTCGTGGCATCTCCGTCTTGTTGTGAAACCGATGGTTTAGGGTTCGACGCTGATATGATGGACAATTCTTGAAGCGTGCGCACAGACTGGTGACATCCAGTATCAGAGTCGGATGATGAAGACGCGGACCACTCGATTGTTTGATTCAAAGGTTCAACTTCCATGGTTTTCCCGAGACCTTCTCCTGGAAACTTCCGGACAAACGATATTGTTAATCCAATGACTAGCGCCATCTTGGAGTGTGTTTGGATTTCCATTGTCCTCCAATCAACCGGTACGCCAAGTACCACCTCCGCATAAACCATTCGTAAAATTGAAATGTTTACCGAGTTGCGGCTCAATTTTGCCTCGTCATAAATGTGTTGGTACGCTTGGATACAACGCTCCTTGAAGAACTCATATCGCGAGTATGGCTAGAGGTGCCCCAAATGACACCATCCAATGTACTTTGCACATTGTGCAAATGTCCATGGGGTTGGAACTGACTCCCAACCAGAAAATGCCTTCATCTTCTCCTCCATCAACACGTGAAGGCGCTTCTTCTGCTTTGAGCGTGCGTGACGAAAATCACGTTGTCGCTTTCCGTGGGGATTGCTAGTGATAGATGGTTGTCTAGAATCCATGGTGACGAGGTGGAGGAATACGAAGGTGGCAAAATACAAAGGTGTCAATAGACACCGTAAAATACTTCCTAAAAGTGCCAAGCAAGCAGCCGCCACATGGCAGTTGCAGGCCAAAGCGCCTAGGAAGTGGGGTCCGTAACTTTGAAATCTCATTTTTATAGTAAATTAGTGACCTATGGCAGGCGCATACGACCAAGAGGCGCGCGTACGCTGGAGGGCCGGGCGCGTATGCTGGAGGGCTGCGCGCGAGACGGGTGTGCCTTGAACTTGTGCCTTGAACTTGACATACAATACTTCTACTTACTTATAACCTAGTGCCTTGAATTTATACTTACTTATACAATACTTATACTTTTACATACAATACTTAATACTTATACTTACTTATACAATACTGATACTTACTTAGGCAGACAATACTTATGCTTACTTAATGATTTTTTGGGGGAGAGTTAGTACCTTCAATTAGCATGCTCAATGATTTGTTCCGCAAACTTATACTCATTTTAAGATATAATATGGATAATTTGTATGGTAGAATGCCATCTCTTATCATTTGGAAGGCGGTTGCAATTAGTTACATATAATTCAACCAAGAATAATAATGTTGCATTAATATTGGGGATTTTGTTACATCCCAAATCATTTATTATGCAAGAAAGTAACATGATTTTTATTGTTTAGTCTTATGATTGACATGTTTGAGACAAAAATTTAAGTTGTATTCTTCAACACATGATATAAATTCCACTACAAAAAAAATTCTCGATGATACTATAGACTATTGTAGTCGGTTATCAAATATTAGACAAAAGTGAATTTAATTTATTGACTAGGGTGCATGAAGTTGTACAATCATGGAAGATCATAACACATTCATCAAATATATAATTTAAACGTATACAAGACTGTATAGAACATTCACTTTATTACATCTAGCCAAATTATAAAACATGCTGAACCATACAAACTTGATTAACGTCAGAGATAAACAATATTGTTTTGAACTAAAGCCATTTACAAATGAAGTGCAATTTACAAAATTCACAAGGTCTATGATTTCAAAATGTTACAAAATTGCCCGTTTATCATTCATGGCACTACTTCCATTGCTATCAAATTCTACGACTTTAAAGTAAACACCAACTTCGCGTATTCCTGGATTTGATTGTCCTTTTCTTGGAGTACAACGCGTAATTTTAGAAGTTCTTCTTTGTTGCGGTTGGCTTCTTCTACCAGCTTCTTGTTTTCCTCTAAACTTTGCTGATATTTAGCAAGAAGTTGAAGATGAGCCTCTCGTCCAATTGGAACATCATCAGAAGACTCTAGGTTTTCGTTGATGTTCTCATATGCAACCGCGTCCATCTCAGTTTGATCTTCTTCCTTGCCGGAATCTTCTCCAATTGTCGGTGTTTCTTGGAGGGCAGAATCTAGCCAATGGCATTTAATAAAGCCCTCAATCTCCTTGCGAATAGATGGGTCGCATCTAGTGTCCGAGTCATCACTGGAAGTGTCTGACCACACGACTTCCTCGTTTGGAACTTCAACCTCCTTCGCCTTTTTTCCTAGATCTTCGCCCGGAAACTTGCGCTCTATTAGTAGTGACGCCGTGGATATTGGTGTCATCTTGGAGTTTGGTTGTATTTCCATCGTCCTCCAATCGACTACTACTCCGAGTATAATCTCAGCATACACCATACGTAAAATGGATAGATTCTTTTCGTTCCGGTGAACCTTTGCCGTGTTGTAGATGTGCTGGTACGCTTGGATGCACCGTTCTTTGATACTTCATTGGTGCAGTAATTTAAATTACCCTTGTCGTATTTCCGAAGTTGCGAATACCGCGAATGCGGCCACATTCGTCCCAAATGACACCAGACAATGTACTTTGCACACTGTGTAAATGTCCACGGGTTTGGTACATCTCCCCAGCCTCGAAATGCCTTCAGCTCACCATCGATGAATATGTGAATGCGTTTCTTCTGCATGTGGTTGCGTACTCGTCCCGCATCACGCTCTCGTTTCTTCATTTTCTTCTCGGAAGCCCAAATCTCTGAAGGCCCACTTGAGTCCATGCTTGAAACTACCGTGAAAGGGCACCGGTAGTAAAAGGGTGTCAATAAACACCGGGATGAAAAGGGATGTCAATAGATACCGGGACCCACTTCCTAATAGTGCTTAGCAAGCAGCCGCCACGTGGCAGTTGCAGGCCAAAGCGCCTGGAAAGTGGGCCCATCGTGCCACGATTCCCAAACTTATAGCAAGGCGCGCATGCCCCCCATAGGCCGCACGCGTATGAGATGGGACGGTCTCGCGCGTACCAATCATGGTCTCGGTAGGAGGAACAGAATGGCCGGGCGCGTGCGAATGGGGTTGGGCGCGTGTGCTCTAGGGTCGGGCGCGTGCGCTGTGAGGCCGGGCGCGCGCGAATAGGGGCCGGGCGCGTGCCTTTTGAGGCCGGGCGCGCACTCTTTGGGGCCGGGCGCACGAGAATGGGGGCCTAGCGCGCACGAATAGTGACAGTGCGCGCGCTCTGAGGCCGGGCGCGCGCGAACATGGACCATGGAAAGTTCCTATCTTGCAAATTGAATTATCTTAAATGTTTCAAACTAATTACAATGTTTCAAAGGAGATGCAAGAATTCGGTCAATGCTTTAAAGATGTCCTTATATTTATATTGCACATGGAAATTTGGCAACATACAAAATGGTTACAAATGCTACGCTTTCATCTTGCATTCTATTTGCATGTACTCCACTTCATCACGCATCGACAGTTCGACTCTACTTGGTTCACCACTTCCTGAGGCCCCATCATCCAGCAATTTACAAGCCGCTGGCATCCTCCGGTGAGGCCCATCCACGTTTACCAGAGCACGTAACATTTCGGAGTTCCGAAGTGCTTTGAGAGTCTTCATAGTCGCCGGACTATGTTCCTCAAGAAGGAAATCAATAGCTTCCTCCTTCCAAGTTTCCTTCCATTGCGATTCTTCCCATTGCAACGCATTGCGAAGGTCAAGATCAGTGTCCTCTCCCAATTCTGACACCACACGTCCCTGGTAATTCCACAGTTTCCCATCTGGACGTCGCCCAAATTGAAATACCTTCCGCCTAACATCCCAATATCCGCCCATGACTTGGTAGAAGAAGTTCCGTTTTACCAACATGGTCCGCCGTGGTTCCCGATATGAGCTTGTTGGCCACTCGTACAATTTCTTGGTGGTCATTTTCCCAACCAAATTGCGTGCTTACACTGGACCTATGTAGTTGGTGGCACTGCGCACGCCAATTCCACACCAAATCTTCTCCCCACTTTTGAGCATAGGCATCCCCAGGCGCATTCTCCAGGTTCAGCTCTCAACTAGGTGGCATGTAGGCGGTGAGGCCAAACACTTCATACAAGCGCTTATGAAATTGTGCTCTACACTTTGCGCAAAATCTACGTGTCAAGATACCACCTAGCAGACACATCGGATGGCATAAACACCGACACGTGCCAAGAGCATATGCACCTTCTGGCCTGAAAGGATTTAAACAAACCGGGCAAGCATCTTCATTTTGCGTGAAGCTTGCTGGTGTTGGCCATAATTTGCGTCGTGCTACTAAACTGCTTGGTTGAAGGGCATGAGAAGACATAGCCTCTGCGTGGTCCCACTCCAACTTTGCCCAGTCAATACATTTATTATCTGACAACAGAGGCAATTTAGTTGGAAACAACTTGTCGATGTGAGCCCAAGCTGTGAGTCCAAAGTCACGGCGCGTATTATTCGTCAGATATTCGTTGTCAATCTTCTTGAATTCTATTGCCATTTGCCTCGCACGGTCAACATTCAAGATGCATGCCACCTTCCATTGATAGTACTGCTCGCCCACCGATCTAATCCTCTTTCGAAGGATGTCGTTTGTAGTGCGAAGCTGAACAAGTTCCGTGCTTAGATTAGCTAGGGAAAATGACAGAGAATCTTCGGTGTCGATGGAATCTACGAATGGCTGTGGTGCTACAGTCGGCGGCGGTAGAAAAATCAACGGATGACTAGCGAAGCGGTGACGCGGTGGTCTTGTCGGGGTCTCTAGCAAGCAACTAGTAATGTTGCCAATAACATTGGCGATCATTGTCTTGTCCACACCTCGAGCAACTTCGCCAATATCAGCCTGGCTGGCAACACGTTCTCGACGCAACTTTTCTATTTCGGCTGCTTGCTTGGTGATAATATCACCCTTTTCACGGGATTGCAGCTTGAGGTTTTCAATCTCTTCTTGGAGACGTTGAATCATTTCATCCTTCAAGCTGATAGTGTCCAATAACTCCTGGTGAGCATCGACGGTCGTACTTCCGGACCCTGATACTACATGCCTGGTGTTGGAAGTCGTGACTACGACATCCATCATTGGCATTTCATCCACAACATGGATGGGTTCTTCATCTCCAACACCTTCAAGCCTCGCGGCAGGTTCATCATCGCCAACAAGATTTACGATTGATAAATCTACCTGGCCACCTCCTTCAACCAGTAGACGTCCTACTTGATGGAGCTTCACTCGTTGGCGCTTTTTCCGTGACGCACACGCCACTAGAGAAGTCGATGAACGCCGACCTACACGTCCATCTGAGTCCGAATCCGGTGATGAATCTGACTCTATTGGAGCTACTTCTTCTGGGCCATCCATTTTCTGTGGCCCTAGTGCCGTAAAAAGAAACACTGGATGTTGCTCCCTAGGCACATCGGCATGCATCCACACCCTCGGCATTTTGGGAGTTTTCCGCACAGTCCTCCAATCCACTCGCTTATTGAGAACGACCTCTGCATATACCATGCGAGCGAGATAGAGGGGACAATCATTGCGGGGCATGAATTCGAGCTCGTATAAGTATTGGTGAACTTGGAGGGCACGAGCTCGAAACGCCTCATTGATGCAATACTTCAAATTTGCCTTGTTTGCGCGACGATTTATTAAATGGCGATGTGGAGGAAACATCTTCGACAAATGGCACCACTCGATGTAATCCTCGCAAGCGACAGACGACCACGGCGATGGCTCATCTTGCCAACCCACGAATGCAATCTTCGTTGGATTGTTGAACACGTGCATCCGCTTCTTCTGGAGCTTCCCGTGCCTCGCCCTATCTCTGTCTTTCTCCCTCTTCCTCTACGCGGTGGACATTGGTGGCTGTTGTTCGGCATCCGGCTCACTCTCACTCTCCATAGCCGAACACTGTAAAAATAATCTACCAAAATGTTCGTTAACTACGCTAAGCTCTATCGGAAAAAAAAACTAACAAAAATTACCACCTTGGATTTCAAAATAATCCAAGGTAGCGATGTTAATTAATTAGAACGGTGATCGATGCGGTGATGCAATATGTCGTATGGATGTGTGCAAATCTGGAGCCCCAATCAAAGATCACGCAATCAGAAACCTTAAAAAGATAATTAAAGGCCACGATTTCCAATTGGAGTTTGTGAGATGGGCTGGGCGTGCGCGACTATTTATACTAGTGGGCCGGGCGCGCACGCCGCATGGGGAACGTGCGCATGCCGTATGGGGACCGAGCGCATACGCTGGGGTCTCGCGTGTACGTTTCGGGGTCTCGGGCGTAGGATTTGGGGCCTCGCGTGTAGGATCCACGGTCGAGCGCGTGGACATTAGGGCCGGGCGCGTGCGGAACAGGCCGGGCGCGAACGGGAACGGACTGGGCGTGTGCGGGAACGGGCTCTATCCGTGCGGGAACAGGCTCTATTCGTGGGGGAACAGGCTCTATTCGTGGGGGAACAGGCTCTATTCGTGGGGAACATGCTCTATTTGATTACGGGCCGGGCGCGTACATTGGAGGGACGGGCGCGTACGCTTGAGGGCCGGGCGCGTACGCTAGAGGGCCGGACGCGTATGCTGGAGGGCCGGGCGCGTACGCTGGAGGGCCGGGCGCGTTCTCTGGATGGCCGGGCGCGTTCGCTGGAGGGCCGGGCGCGTACACTGGAGGGCCGGGCGCGTACGCTGGAGGGCCGGGCGCGTGGCGTCTTGGTCAGGCGTATGCAGACGCGCATGCGAGGCCAGGGTTTTCCATTTCACTATAAATGGAACAGATTCTAATATCAATCACATAGGCTCCTCTCAAGTGGCTCCTTGTCCTAGTACTATTTGTACTTTGCTAGGAACTAAGAGGGGGGCCACCACACATTGGGTCCGGGGGAGGTTTTGATTTTTTTTATAAAATTATAGTTTGTGTAGGGTTGTGATTATTGCAATGGCCACTGATCGTAATACTGGAAAGCGGCCCGCGTATGTTGATTTAGATGCTCCAGATGCATCGGAGCTTCCACCTACTAGTGGAAGCTAAATGATCAACAAAATTGCAAAATGATCAACAATTGAAACCTTCACTATCAATACGCTAAGTCAAAATATCTATATCTCATAGCGGAAGCAAGCGTCCGGAACTTCAAAGTTGAATGGTTTAGCCATTAGCTCGTCAACCACTTTGCAGAGTATTGGACGTTTGAGGGGATCTCGCTCCAGTAATTTCTCGATCTTCACTTGAAAAGCTGCGTAGTTGACAGTTGATTTGAAGAATGTTGAGTCACATTCTTTCTCCCAAATCGCTCTAGCCATCCATCCAACGGAGTACGAATCGGCGAGCTGGGTGTATTGGTGACGCCGCTGCATCACATCCAATGCCGTTTCCGAATCTTGTGGGCCGAATTTGTAAAACAACTCTGGACCTACCCAATGTCGTCTACGGCGTTGATGGTCCAGCTCCGTGTCTGTCCGAAATCCATATTTTGATGGTTCTTCGTGTGATACTCGGCTCGCAATTCTCCAATCACAAACGCCTATGAAGACGGATCCTGGTTTCTCTGGACGAAAGTGGAGAAGCACGTTTGTGGGAGCGATGTGATTGTGAATGACATTTGCCTTGTGGACTTGGGCCATGGTGCACATCAAAGCCCAGGCAAGTCTTGCTCTATTCTTTCGGAAGGTTAAGATTTGTGTTGTATCCTCCGCCGAAATATATGGAGCTGAAAGGATTGAGTTGCTCGAAGCCGCCGGATTTGCCTTTGAATCGATGGTTTTAAAATGGGCCCAGCTACCACCATTCCACCACAATGTGTACGCCTCCATATTCTTTGTATTCACCGCCCAAAACTTTATAACTCCTGGGTGTGCAACATGACATATCATGGCCTCGTGAGACCGTTGTCTAAATTTCTCCTTCGAATGAGACGCCGTTGGCATTTTCCCGGCAAACTCCATGTATGCCGAAATGGCTCGTACACCCACGATGCGGACCTTCCGAACCTTTCCGTATCCACCAACGGCGTCATATCCGGAAAGTCCATAAACTCCGATATCGTTGCAGAGTCGAGCCGCAATCCTTCCGATGCACCGAAGGCACCGTTGAAGAAGGCGAAACAAAAAATGTCTGCGCACGAGAAGGATGCCGGTTATCCACCAAAGGAGTATACCGCATTTCTTCGAGGTGTGGCAATACAATACAACCGTCGATGGTGTGAAACTGACGTGGTGCGATTCCGTCAAGTTTATTTGGAGAAGGGAGAGCCATGAATCATGTGCTTACAGGCCGACCTCTAGTTGAAATTCGAGCGCGCTCTGGAGAGTTTTGAATCGTTCAAGGATGCATATGGCATGTATCACTATGCTTCATTCATGGAGAGAGTAATCATTCAATGTACGAGTAATGCATTGCATGTATTTGATTGTGAGGTAAAAAAACCTCGCGGGGGCCAGCATCAGCTACGAGACTTGGAACTCCCCAAGTTCCTCGAAGGTGTGAGACCACCATCGGCAGGTTTTCAAGCTCTTGTACGAGAGGTATGCCTTGGAATGAACAAGCGATGAAGTCAGCCATGGAGGCGCATATGTTGCACATCGTGCACTTTCTTCCAGAAGTACTAGCATTGTGATGTAACGGTGTTTTTTGCCCATCTCGTGATAAATAAAAGATTAATATTTTTCATACACATTGCGATATGAAGCTCATGCATGTTAAGAAGTGAGAGAGCGCGCGCGACCCCTAAATTCAATACCCGTGCCCACGCGACCCCAAAGACCACGCGCCAGGCCCAGCCCCCTTCTCGAACGCGCCCAGTCGTCCTCCACGAACGCGCGCAACCCCTCTACGAACGCGTGCAACCTTGGCCGGACGCGCCAGCCCGTCCAAGTATGCGCCCGACCCTTCACCGCGCGCGCCCGGACACTTGCGGTACGCGCGCGGTCCTCCCTGCACGCGCCCAGCCCCTCACAGTACGTGCCCGGTCCACCTCTGTACGCGCCCGACCCAACACGATACGCGCCCGGTCCTCTCCTGCATGCGCCCGGCCCCTTCAGTGCGCGCCCGACCCATATCCGCACGCGCCCGGCCCCTTCAGTATGCGCCCGGCCCATCTCCGTACGCGCCCGACCCCTTCATGCGCCCGCCCTCTTGTCTGCACGTGCGCGACCCTGTTGACGACGTGTCAGCCACGTAGTCGCCTTCGTGGCAGTGGGTAAATTGATTTACCTCGAGTCATGGTCAAACTAGGGTTGACCCTTATCGGAAGGACAACAGCCTCTACTGGACGGACGGACACTACCGGACGGACGGACGGCCGAACAACCCTGGGCTTGATTCTTGAACTCTGTCCCATTGTCGCTTCGGATCTTCACAATGCGTTGATGTAGTTGCGATCGAATGAGACTGTAGAGCTCTTGGAAACGGGCCAGCACCTCATTCTTATGCACTAAAAAGAAGACAAACCGAAAATGGCTGTGGTCATCTGTGAAAATCACAAAGAATCTGTGACCTCCATGAGAAGTCACATCAAAAGGCCCTACCACATCTGTGTGGAAAAAAAAACCCGG